>CM035169.1:22112765-22202346 GCA_020205615.1 Panax quinquefolius | reverse complement strand
GAATATTAAATACAATTTGATCATTGGTGGACCCAACGTGAAATTATTGTTGGATTGAAAAGCAGTGAAAATATTTTTATTGATTAATTAATATGAATTATTATAGCGATAATGGCGCTTTTGTTTTATTCGTATTATTAGCGTAATAAAATGAAAACATCTTTTATATAAAATAGAATACTTTATTAAAGTTATTCTATAAATAGAATATATTATATTTTATTATGCGTAGTGTTGCATAGTGTTTTTGCATAGTATTGCATAGTGTTTGCATAGTAAAATGTTTTTATATAAATAGAATATATTATATTTTATTTAAAAGATTTTCTTTAAATATGGGCTATTACGATTAAAGTAAATCAATCTGAATGCTCATGGATTAGTTACTATGCATTCCATTTTCCTATAAATAGAAGCTCATTCCTTCATTATTTTCTTCACGAATCTAAATCAAAACTCTAGAGAGAAATTATAGATAGGTTTATAGAGAGAAAATTATAGAAAGAAAAGTTATTCTCGCTACTTCACTACTTTATATTCAGCCTCTTTTCTGTAGGGGTGTTATTCTTCTTCTCAAGAGAACTTCGTTATTCCATTCATTATTATTTTGTTGAATAACTCAGTAAAAGTGGCATACCCTATACATAATCTAGATATACGGCGTATCCTATACTTGTTGAAATCTTTATGTTATTCCATTCTTATTTATTACATTTTGCTTGAATAACTCAGATCGCTGGTTTACTATACTTGGTGACATTCTTCATTATTCATTGAACATCCCTTGCTCATGTGTTTTACAATTTACCGGTTCCGCTTTTTATTATTCTGTTGGAACATCCCGTCTACATGTGTTTTACATCGACCGGTTCCCGCTCTTTATCATTCTGTTGAATATCCTATTCATGTGTTTTACAATCGATCCGGTTCCATCTTTATTATTCTCATTGGAACATCCTGCTTGGTGTGAATTTCACCTAACTTGGTTCGTTCCGTTATTATTACTCGTGGAATAACCTCGCCTACGCCAAGTGACTGCATTTGCATGGTGATTTCTTTTGTTATTCCATTCTTTATTCGACTTCTATACTCCATGAAATTAGTAGAATATCCTTGATATTTGCATGCTTCATCCAAAGATCTTTTCATGGAAATATTCTTCCGATCATTCTTGAATTTTTACTACGAAGCAAAGATTGTGTTGATAATTTGACGTTAATAATTCATGGATTAAATAATTCTTGAACTTGTTTTATTGAATTATTATGTCATTGTCATCATCCTCATGTTATATTATGTTATCTTCGCTTACGCAATGCATAGATGAACTTAGTATGATTATGACTGTGGATCATTCGGTATAATCATGACTTGATATAAATGATGTGACAAAAGTCCTCGAATTGACACTGTAATGCGTTGATGGATAGTTTTGGTATGATTATGACCGGGGTGATTCGGTATAGTCCCGTGACCATTGATAATTTGATGAAAATCCTCGACCGTGGTACAGGGATGATTAGATGTGGTGGTTTATTTATTAAAGTCGAGTCTCAGCGTGATAAAAAAATTGATGAAAACCTTTTAAAACCTAAAAGATAGTAGACTTTATTCTACTGACTCTTTTTAATAGATTGTTTATTCCACTGCAGCTTAAACTGGTTTGTTGCCTATTGTATTTTATCGCTTTTAACACTCGTTGAAGGCTAATGATAATTTATTCGCATTATCTTAGTCATAATATTTCTTCTGGTTAGTTACTTAGCTTTTCTTTCACTGCTCTCTTGAGGAAATGAGTAATATAGGACGAGCCGGGAACGTAAGAATGGTCCGGAGGATAAAGATTAGTAGTTCCTCACTATTCTCGTGAAATAGTGTGATAATAGTTGTAATGAGCGACTCTTTTTGAGTTTCATATAATATCTAGTAAATACAATATTTGTATTCAAACTCGATGCTTTATGTCAATATTGTACACCTACGCTTATATTAGTAAGTTGTATTTGAATTTATGTATCTACGAAGTGGCGACCAAGATGGGTGATGTATACCTAATTTTGGAAAGGCCACATATATATGAAGAGAAGATAATATTACTTTTAAAAGATTACATTTTCTATAAAAGACTACATTTCTTACGAAGAACTACATTTTCCTATAAAAGACTACATTTCATATAAAAGACCACATTTTCCTATAAAAGACTACTTTGCATAAAAAAAATTTGAATAATAATTATTAGGGAGTTCTTATTAATATTTTTGTTAAAGTGAATATTTTTTGGTGTTCGAAAAATATTTTGTACCAATACCTCTATTTAGTAATAACCTCTCAATTAGAATACAATAGTTTGGTCCCAAGTTTATTCCTAAATAGAGGTTTTACTGTAATTGAATTGGTTGGAAAATGTTTACTAGCAATAAAATGCATGGTTTTATTATACTCCCTCGTTCCGTTCCGATCATTAATTATTGACTTTTAAAAGTGAATTAAATATATTTTCAAACTCAAAATTGAGATGATTTATAAAAAAAAAAATCATGAGTAATACTTTTGAGATAGTTTGTAATAATATTCATCATTCCTTCCATGTATATTGACTAAAATTAATGTAATTCATGTCAATTTGAGTTTAAAATATTTTAATTGAATTTAAAAAATCAATAATAATATTATTATATTTTGCCAATAATTAATTGATTTTATCAGTCCATTCTTCGATGGGTAGTGCATAAGATCCGAGATTCTCTTTGTTTGTTTGTATAAGAAGTTCTAATGGCAAAAAATTATGTGGACATAACCTAACGAGGTACAATTATATATTCTATTATATTTTTAAAAATAATTACAAATAATAGTACAACTATAAAATAATTACACAATTAATGCATGTAAAGTTTTATTTATCTAATTAGTACAATTAGGATTTCTTAATTTAGGAAATTAGTATCTTAATTAGGATTCCTTAATTTAGGGATTAAGATTGATTTACTTTTAATTCGTAATTAATTATTTTTTTTTATGAGAATGTCGTCCTCGTTAGAAACCTTAGACGGATCGGACTTCTCCCAGTTAATCGTCAGCTTGTTCATCAATCCGATCGTCGAATCCAAGGTGTTGATTTGAGGTCATCGGGATCGAGAGAACGAAAGCGGAGGCGCTGCCAAGTCGCAGAGGCGACGCCAGACCTGGGGGGCGACGCCTTAGCGTAGTGCCAAAGCATTTTTATTAAACTGGGGAGTGTGGATCAATCGAGATGTCCACGCAGAAATGGAGTAGAATGAATACAAACATGAAAAATGCTTGTATCTATGTGTGGAAGGAAGAGATATAACGATAAAAAGAGATTTAAAGTGGCGAAAACGGTGGAAAAGTGTAGCCTTTTATTACTACTACTACTCTCTCTATAGTATTTACTTTACATCAAATTGTTTTCTATTTTTATATACGTAAGATATTATAATCGGTTTATTAATATATAAAATACGATTTGGTAAATCAAACATTCACATCAAGGTAACCAAACCTTCATAAACTTCATACCAAGGTAACCAATCCACATCCACACCCTGCAGCTTTTTTATAGTGCAGATTTGATAATGAAACATTCATACAAGGTAACCAAACTTTCTCCCCCTAAGTAACCAATTCATAATCGCAGGTGTGAGGTATATTAGTTACCTTTGGTATAAAATTTTGGTTACCTTTTGATAAAAGTTTAAGTACCTTAAGACGAAAAGTTTATTATCAACATTACATTACACACATCACTCTCTTATCTCTCTCGTTCTTATGCATTGTTCTTATTTTCTTTTGGACATGAAATTGGAATTAGAATTTCCGGACGCCTGCTTCACCCCATGTGAGTGGGAGGAGAAGACTGACGAAGTGGAGGAGGAGTAAGATACGCCGCCAAACTTTGAATATTTAAATTTGAATTATTATTTTGAATTTGAATTTATTTTATGTTAGATCCAAGATATTTGAATTTGAATTATTAATTATGAAATTAGGTTTCTTATTATTGTGAATTGAATCTTATACTAATTCCCTAAATTAAGGAATCCTATTGTAAATAAATATGAGAAAGTGTATTATTTTATAATTATTTTGTGCATGCACTTAATAGTGTAATTACTTAATAAATGTTGTATATTATTGTTGTATATAATAATAATTATATAGATTTAAATATTAACAGTCTCTTTATAGCGTTTATGGTCTTGAGGGCTTTTGACTAAACCAAACCTAAATTGATTGCTGATCAGTGAAAGCAGAACTGGCTATCCCAAGGTACATTAACGCTTGGGCCTCTCAAGAATGGGGTAATGGGCCTGTAATGCATTCCTATAGCAAACCTGTTTTCCTGGAAATTTTATTGGCCCAAATTTAGTATAATGATATCTCAATTATTATCAGATTTTTATTATCAATTATTATTATTATTTGAAGACGAATCTTGATCAGGGAAAAATCTAATGTCACATACTATAAATCGTAATATTAACTTATTAAAATTCCTTCACATTTGATTCGAAAGATTGATTTGATTTTAAAGAGTTTTATCCATAGAATTCGAGTGCAGTTTTAGTTTATTATCCGTTAAATATTAAACTTATTTTTTCCCTCTTGAATCAATCTTATTCTTGTTGTTGGGAAAATAAAGTAGTCGTAATTAAAATGGCACTTTGTAGCCCTATAATTTACCTTATTTTTCACTTTACATCCCAATTTTCCTTTTCTTTCAAAAAACTTTTGTTACACACTCCGAACAAGAAACCATTAAATATTCTATTCTATTATAATATTTTTATTTAAAATAATAAAAATATGTGTTGTTTAACCACTTTAAATTGAGCGTGCAAACTAAATGAATAGTTATTTTGTTTAACCATGTTAATGCACTAAATGTATCAACTAAACACATATAACTTGTAAAGAAATTTACCAACAACAAGCTTCATTGTTCATTCAAAATTATTGCTCACATACACACACATTTATATATATATTAATTATCATACGCAGCATAATGCTACGTAGTATTGATGATATTTTTTTACGCTTTTATAATACCATTAATTATTTATGAATGAATGAATGTGGTGGGTGGGCTGGGCTGGGCTCCATGCAATTGAACAGGCCTATCATATCACTATTTACCCCCTACCCCAAAATAAAAGGCTTAAAAATAGGGTGAAAGATTTCACATTCAAACTGCGCAGTCAATATTGCTAGATTCACTCTCCTATCTCCATCAATATAACAGAAACCAGAAGAGAGAGAAAAACCACTTTCAAGAATATAACAGACTATTATAGGTAGGAAGGAAGGAAAGAGAGAGCCAGCTATCAGCCATGGCTGCATCAATAGCTAAAGGCCAATTTGGGCTGTACCACCCACCATTTATTAACCTTATTTTCACCATGACTTGTCCCTAATCCCTCTATCCATCATCTGCTTCTAGTGTGAACCCTTAACCTCCATATTTTCACAAATCTAATATACTCCTACTATATTATTATATTTATTTATTATATATATGTCCTTTAACCACCTAACACCAACAAACAGTCACTCTCAAAGTTGTTGCCACCCCAAATATTAGAGATTTTGACCTCTTTCTTTATATATATATAAATGATGGTGTAATTCGGACGAGCAAATTAAGGAGTAAATGAAAATAAATGATGCTTACATCTAGAAATTTAGATTGACAGGAATTAGGTAAATTAAATTATTACATGGATTATTTGTTGGAGGAGAATCGGTAACTTACGCATAGTGTTAATGTATATATTAATCATTCACTCTTTTATTATTTCTATGTGGATCAATTTTAAGTTTGCAACTCAACTTGATCCAAAAATTTAAACTCTTTTATTATTCCACCCAAGTTGAATCCATCCATGTCTATTAACCCTTGCCTTTTTTATTATTTCTCGGATTTGATTTGAGATTCCAACTCAATGATATTCTTAGCCATACTACCTACCAACTGCAAGAACATATAATTGAACTGCAAATTATAAGAGATGTGATGGCCCACTGCAAAGTGTCCCTTAAATTGGGTCCGCTTTTCTTCATCAAAAGCAATGCCATATTGCCATCCTCCCATTCCATTTTTTTCCCTTCACAGGCAAAATATCAATGATGAACTGTAAAAGAGGTCTAGGCCCAACCATTAACTTAGAGTAAGTCTCTCTTTTTGACAGTCCAAAGGTACAACCTTTTTGGTAAAAGCAGAAGCAGTAATCGTCATTATGGCTACTACTGCTTCCAAATGGGCCGGACTTTCCCAAAACCCACTGAAGGCTTCCTTTGTTCCCCAAAGTCTCATTTCCAATTCTACCTAAAGATTTCTCCTATTTCTTAATATAATAATATAAAATTACACAATGTATTAAGTTTATTCTCGTAATCTCATAAAAATATATTTTATATTTATAAATGGAATTCTTTTTGTGAAACTGAGATTTGTCCATCTTTATACTCAAAATTGGTAGGCCCTTGTCCAAAAACTTTAGTGCCACATGCAGGAAAGAATAGTTAAGGAAGAAAAGTCACTCTAGAGCTGGAAAGTTAAATATAGGGAGTACCTTTTAAAGTTTTACAACTAAAAAATTTCTCTTGCAAAAGTTGTTAATTATTTAGACAACCAAAAACATCTAAAAAGAGAGGTTATGCATCATATATGTTGATTTGTATATATATATATATATATATATATATACATTAACATTGACATTAACATTAACATATGCTTTTCCATTGGGAATGGATTCATGATTCTCAGAATTATACTCTCTTACATCCCCATATCTACTGATATCATCACTGAAAAACAAAGTGAAAACAATGGTTAATGGGGACCACGAACATAATTAATAAATCCATGCACCCCACCAGCACACAGCCCATGTTAATGACTAGTCTATAAACCACCTTTTTATCATATGCGATGGTGTTGTAGCTGCAACAGCTTAGAATATGGCCCTTCGAGTCGACTAATTAGCTCGGCGTGGCTGCCTTGCTCTACAATCCTCCCATCTTGAACAACTCCTATACTGTCAACCCTCGAATCGTGGATAAACGATGGGCCACGAACACGGTGGTTCGACCCCTCATTAGCCTTTCGAGTGCTTCTTGCAGCACACATTCTGATTCTGCGTCGATTGCGCTTGTGGCCTCGTCTAGTAAGAGTATAGTTGGATCCTTGAGAACTGCCTGAGCAATGGCGATTCTTTGCTTTTGTCCCCGGAGAGTTGTACCCTCTTTCACCTACTGGGGTTTTGTAGCCCTGAGGCAAACCACTAACAAATGTGTGCACATTTGCTACACGAGCTGCTTCTATGACTTCTGCTTCAGTTGCCCCATCTTTCCCATAGACAATGTTATCAAGAATGCTTGCTGCGAAAAGGGCTGGCTCTTGTTGCACCAAGCCAATTTTTAGTCTCAGATTCTTCAAGTTCAAGCGACGGATGTCTTTCCCATCGATCATAACTTTACCAGCTATTGGATCATAGAAGCGTTCGATCAATGCGATTACAGAACTTTTCCTGAGCCACTAGTTCTCAACAAGAGCTTGGCTCTGCCCAGCTCGGATTCTAAGGCTAAAGTCCTTAAACACAACGACATCAGGACGTGAGGGGTACGCAAAGTCCACGTGACGTAGTTCAATTTCACCTCGAATGGTTTCAATTGGCTCAGAATCAGGATCATCAGGGTCTATTCTTGTTGATCTATCAAGAATAGAGAAAACAGAACCAACAGCTTCCCCACCCCTTATAATCTCAGGTGCAAGGCTAACAGTTTCAGCAACAGAGTTGGCCGTGACCACTAAAACAACAAACACCTTAATAACCTTTGAGAAAGTGGAGACGCCTTTGCTAACAAGGTGAGCGCCATACCAAAGAATTAGAGCTTCAGAAGCATAAAGAGCAAGCTGAGAGAGCCCAAAGAGAATGCCAGCTGATTGGCTCCGACGGAGGCTTTGGAGTTGCGGGAGACGGAGTTCGTTGCAAAAAGGAGAGGATCTTATCTTGGGCATTAAAGGCTGCAACTGTGCGGATGTTACTCACTCCTCCCTGCAATCATGCTTGTTTTTGCATGTGCCTTGGCTGTGTCTCCAGCAAAACCTTTTAGAGAAAGTTGCTGTTGCATTAAAATTAACATAATAAACTCTGTCAGAAAATTGTTTTTAAATTAACAATTAGAAATACTCATCACTGAAAGTAGATATAATAGTACTATTTGGGGATCATATGATGACTAGCCGTTACACCTCTATTTGCTCATAATTTGAATCATTCTGATAGTGCATGAAAACTTTATCCACTATACCAGTAAGTAGGGAAACCTCATGCTTTATTAAGTGCTCTCTCAGATTATGATAAAATACCTTCTCTCTTTCTATCTATAAATCTTTCTTTGAACCATGGTTTTCTATATTCATAAAGTACATACCTGTTGCATTCAAATTACAAACGGCATTACTACTTACTTCAAAGAAAATTTGCAACCATATTATACGTAGCAAACTGATATTAGTGAGCCTAAATTAATTTTCATTATTTTTCAGTAAAATTGAATATCTAAGTTATAAATCCAACGAATAATAAATCATGAACCCACTACAAACACTTTGTGGCAGAAGTGAAGTGGAAGCGACCAGGGTGAGGGCCCCTGAAGTGTTAAGAGGCAGATGAAAATGATATACTTACTTCATTAGTGCATCAGCAATAAATCTATCTACTTCAGCATGCACAGAATTGAAAACACTGTTGAACATGCAAAGACAGCTGCAACTGCTACTCTGCTACTACAGTACCCGTACCCCAAAAGAGGACAAAAGTTTTGCAACATTAAAATTCAACCTAAAACCACAGAAATGTAAAAAGGGGGCGTATTAACCCCTCTGGGTAGGTTGGACAACTTCAGAACCCAGAGTTCTCATACCCTGCCATACCACCATGACAGGCTATTGACAGCCACACCCTGACATCCCTCCATGAACAAATGCAAATGAGCAGTAAAAATAAGTTACAGATAGAAAACATTGTAGTATCTGTGTCAATAGCAACCATAAACTCCTATTCCTATATATCATGTATAATTTGGTCACGGGCCAAGAATCCCTGCAACTTCTGGCATGAACATCTAGTGGAAATGGTAAACTTAGCAATCAAATTGTCTTTGTACTCCAACCCCTTCTGCCATATATTTTAACCTTTTCACTAGGGTTTCTAAAATCAGACATAATACTGAGACATCTCTGTGGTGTGGATTGTTGGTGCAAGGTAAAAAAGGTAAAACAAAGGTGACTGACCCAAAAATTACTAAAAACTCAACCTAAGATTTTACTGGGATGATAAAATTCAAGAAAGTTACATGCCCTCGAGAAATAAATAAACTAGTACGTACTAAGAAATAGTAGCAGTTCTCAGTGGCATTGAAGTTGATGAGTGATAGTAGAATCATTGGAATTCTATTTTTCATAGTTTACTGCAAGTGGAGTGTATATTTTAAGGCTCAACTGTGATTTTCGAAGAGGTATGCACGGTAATTGGAGAAACCACATGCAGGGCACAAGAATGGTGCCACGTTTGTATTTGATTTACCGTCTTGTTATTTAATACTCAGAAAGCATTGAAGATAGGTTCAGAAAGATCCAAATTAATTAAGACACAGAAATCTAACACTTGAATTAAATACTACTGGTTTTCATATATTTTTTTTAGATGCCCGAAAATGCCCTTGATATGCCTTTTTTTCTTTTCATATGGTATGTAGTCAAGTATTCAATATTAAAGTGCATCATAGTGTGCATACATACCTGGGCAAAGTTGGCTAAAACAAGAAGAGGGAAGGTTGCCAGTATGAGAAGTGAAACCTCCACTCCACTATGAATGCAACGATAAATGAAGTGAGGAGGAAGTCATGTTCTGCAATATAACCGAGATCCTCTCAGCAATGGCAGATTTAACGTCGGCAGCATCCGTGGCTAAGCGATTTGCAACGAGACTCGAGTTATGCTCTCCCTCATCAAACCATCCGACTTCATTCCTTAGGATTGCTGAAGAATGATAGAGATACTAATTACAAATTGTTAAATGCATCTTTTCGTTTAGCCACCCAAAATTGATTAAAAAACATAAAAAGAAAAGATGATGATATATATTTGTAACTGATACTTAATAAAAATCAGTTTTATTGGAAGGAAAGCCAACCATCTCTATATCTCTTATAAGATATATATCATCATCTTTTACAAAGAAGCGATATATGAGATTCATCGGTGAGTTGTTATCACTGTGAATATATAAATTTGACATATATCCTTGAGGTATATTTCGTAGCCTTTCTTTAACAAACCATTTTGGTAAGGAGCAATAAACACATGAAGGACATGGACTACCCGTGTCAATTCCTTGTTCCAATTGTTCTGTGTTCATTTTATTTTCACAAATTTCACTTGACAATTGCATTCCAATAAAAAGAAATCTAGCATTCTGTATCATCAAGCTATTATAATGCTAATTGATATAAAATGTGAACGAGAAATATAAGGAAGAAGAACTGAACAAGATTTGTACCTGCAAGCATCATCCTCCTTACTCTGGTAGTGAGATTCTCTCCCATGATGCTGAAGAAGTAATGTTGTATCAAATATGCAACAACGGCGTATATTCCTGCTCCAATGTAAATGAAAACAAACCCTTTGTCTTCCTTTCCATGCTTGCAGGATTGCGGTAGTAGAACACCTCGATCATATTGCTCATCACTATGGCAAAAGTTGGACCAATAAAACCGGAAAGAATGGATCCAACTGCACCCATGATTGAGTAAGGCCATTCAGGAGCATTTAACTTTAGAAGACGGAAGAAATAATTATGTGGTGCTGGATTCTTTTTATCTGTTTCTGCATTTGAGACCATCTCTATATTTAACCATCAGCACCAGTGCTGTATTGATAGCTCAGATTCCTTAAGCTGCCAGATCGAAGGCTTAGAGACTTCGTTGACAATGAATGGCTTAGTCGTGATGAACGTGAACGACGGGTTGAGGGATTTGAGAAGTCTCTATTTCCCACCATTCCCTGGAATCTGATCAAGGAAGCGTAGGCGCCAGCTTTGGAAATTAGATCTTCATGGGTGCCTGTCTCAACAACTTGCCCTTGTTGTAAAACTGCAATCGTATCAACATTCCTTATGGTGGATAGGCGATGAGCAACCACCACAGTTGTCCTTCCAACCATTAGACGGTCTAGAGCTTCTTGAACAATGCTTTCAGAACCAGCATCAAGGGCACTAGTTGCTTCGTCAAGGAGGAGGATCTTGGGGTTCTTCAACATAGCTCTTGCAATTGCAATTCTCTGCTTCTGGCCACCTGAGAGTTGGACTCTCGCTCTCCCACCTAGAATATTAATTCAAGTAGCCATTTCATTATAATTCATAGAAACAACTAACTTAAGGAAGAAAATGAAGGCCAGACAATTGCAAACCAATTTTGGCCAAATAGTGTCAAATCTTAGACTTCAAGGTGCCTTTAAACTTGAACTGATAGGGATTAATATGATTAAAAGTGTTTGACTACATTTGCAGTTGCTAATGAAACAGAGATGAATAATATATACAAACCTGAGTGTTATAGCCATTAGGAAGCAAGGTAATAAAGCTATGAGCATTAGCTGCGGAGCTAGCAGCCTCCACATCAGCCATAGTTGCATCAGGCTTTCCATAGAGTATGTTCTCGAGTATGGTGGTGGCAAAGAGTGCAGGTTCTTGGTTCACAAGACCAACTTGATCACGCAGCCATCTCAGTTGCAGTGTCCTAATATCCACATTGTCAAGCAAAATTTGACCTGTCCAGACAATAATATACATCAGCTCAAGTATTTACAACAACCTCTAAGATGTTTAATATCTGAATAGGAGAAAACTTTATGTTACTTACCCTGATTAGGATCATAGAACCTTTCAATCAGTGAAACAACAGTGCTTTTCCCTGACCCACTACCGCCAACTATAGCAACTGTCTTTCCTGCTGGGAAAGATATGGAGAAACCACGAAAGATGATGACATCAGGCCGTGATGGATAGCTAAAGGTCACGTCTTTGAATTCGATGTTGCCATTAACCTCAGCCAAACATTTTCCATCAGATGGATCCTGGATTATTGATGGTTTTTGCTTGATAATCTCCATTAACTTGTATCCAGCAGCTTTACCTTTGCTGAATGCTCCAAGATTTGAAAATGACTGACCCAAACTCCTGTTACCATCAATAATCTGAAATCATAAGTAAAATTTTCCACAGAATCTGTTGAACAGAAGGCAATAATTGAGTTAAAAATCTTACATGCCACCAACAATTGCAGAAAAAATAGCAGTGAAAGCTTTTCCTCCATCCGTCTGTCCATTCCTGATAAATACACCGGCATACCAGAAAACAAGGGCCCATGACATGCATGCAATTCCATATGTACATCCTAGTCCTAGGCCTTTGGCCATCCCAGCCTTGTATCCAAGCTTTAATGTATTTTGTATGGCATCTGAATATGAATTCAGGGCCTTGCTCTCACCAACATACGAGTATACTGTCCTAACTTGTGCAATGGCCTATTCAGAAAGTATGAGACTTTAGAAGTGGAAACAGTTAAAAGTTTAGTGGTACCTTTAGCCTAGCCATGCAAATCTTAAAAATAAAACCTTTAAAGCTATTACATGTAAATTGAGGCAGTTTAGATTCTCAGGGTCATGCGAATTTTGTTACCAAACAGTCTAAAATAAAATTATTGAATTGCAATTTAGAAACAATTCGGGTAACAAAAGACCAAATGTATTTCAAAGCAACAGAGTTTATTACTTTTAAGTTGTTTCAATCAGATGTAGTTCATATGATTTTCAATCAAATGGTAGACTAGAAGTGGAAATAGACTGACCTGCTCGGCAATAATGCCCGCATTAGCATAGGATTCAAGACTCTTGGACGTGAGACCGGTGAGGGTGTAAGCATACAAGCCCCAGCAAAAGCAATTCCCGGAATGATTGCAATACTAAGCAGAGCTAGCTTCCATGCTGACACAAAACCAACCACCAATCCCGCCAAGAATGTGGAAAGATAATGGATGAAATTCCCACCTAAATTCCCCATTACATAACCAAAACACAAAGTTAATCATGATTAAATAAACCAATTATTCAAACACTTCAATCTCTGTAAGTGTAGTCTCAAACGTTGAAACCAAATCAGAAACTTCAAACATGATAATGCAAGTAAAATTCAGATTTGCTATAGGCACCATATGTAGGGGTGGTCCCACAACAATGGAGACCTACCACCCATATGTTAATTTTTTTCCCTTATTGGTGCAAAATTCTTGAATACCACTAAATTCTTAACCATTAAAGTCCAGACAATAAAAATTCAAAATGGGAAGAGACAGAAAAAGAGAAGAAGACAACATAATTTTACCTTCTCACTGATGGTATCTTGAACAAGAAGAGTATCTGTGGAGACACTAAAAACAATATAACCAGTTCTTGCATCTGTATCAAAGAACCCAACGTCCTGTTTCAACACTGCCTCCAAATACTTCTTCCTCAATGCACTCACTTGCCTCTCCCCACTATACATCCAACACCCAATTTATGTTCATTACACAAAATAAATTTACACAATTATTAAACTTTAGAAATTGAAAAAAAAATATTATATATATATATATATATATGTAGTATGATTGTCATTAATGATCAAGTTTAACGGTTGTAGAGGTGCATGGTGAGATAAATTTATGTACTAATAATATACTACTTATTTAATGAAAAAAATTGACAAGTGAAGCGGAAAGGACAAAGAATCAGTCCACGGACCACGTGCAACCACTAGTCCAACTTGATCTAAAGTGAACTGGCTAGGAGAAATCACACTTGGGAACATAATAAGCAAATTGCTCTCAATTTTTCAAATAAGAAATTTTGAATAATAAAATATAAAAGGAAAATCATGAAGCTTACCTGCGTAAGAGGAAAAACAGACAACTAATCCAAGATATACGAAATACAGAGCATACTGCATGGAATATAGACAGGAAAAACGATCAGATCTGTGATCAAATTCTCATATTACAATAAAGATTGCATTTTTGAGATAAATTTGGAGAAAATAAATTGATTGCGAAACCTTTGAGACTTGATCAGTCATTTTATGCAAATCAAATTGGTTCTTGCCGAACCCATTAACCATTTCTCCAAATAGAAGGAAGAAAATTGGCATGGAGGAGCCATGAACAATGGCTCCAAGAGTTCCGGCGGTCATGAGAAGACAGTCATATTTATCGGCAAAGAGAAGAGCTGATAAAAGGCAAACTATGGTCTTTATTCTTCTCTGCCTCTGGCATTGGTTTTGGCTCCGTCGTATCCCCCATTTTTAACGGCTAAAAGAAGCTTGTAACTTTGATGGTGGGATTTATATGCAAGTGGGTATAGGTCTCAGTGTTGTAGCATTGAAGCAGAGCAGCAAATAATGAGGTGGTTATTGAAAGAGAGAGATCTGAGAGAGTGGGAGTATTTGTGTTTATTAGTAGTAGTTTCTTGAAGTGCTGACAATAGGTCGGTTGGAATTTATGAGTCCAAGAGCTAGCTATATTGGCAGCAGAGGAGAGAAAGAGAGAGAGAGCTTGATTAGCCGGAAAGAGGAGAGAGAAAATGGTGGTCAAAGAAGAGAAGAGAGGGAGGAGATGGAGTGAAAGAGAGTGGCGAGTGAGGATACTTATAGTGAATGTCCAGTCCAGTCCAGTCCAGTCCAGGTCAGGTTAAATGGAATCTCTCATTTATATTTATTTTAACGGACTTCTGTTCGACCTTCGTTGATATATGTGCCGCCAAAAATACTACTACTAACTAATTACAGTATTTGTTTTTGATATTGTATAATTATAAAACTTAAATTGATATAAATTTATTTAAATTTTGTAAGAAATTAAATTCTAATGGGTAATAAGAAATACGTTTAGAAAAAGTTTTTGTCAATATTAAGCTATGAAATTCGGTTTGTTTCTGATGGGTGTGGGTACTCTCGGTGGTGAAGTCAGAAACATTTTTGACTTGAAATAAAATTATTATTAAGTTTATAATTAATTTGGCGAGGGTTTGAGGACACGGCTTTCGAAATCAATTTTTTTTTAATATTTTGTACTTTTCGAAACACACACACATATATATATATATATATATAACACTTGATCGAGTCCTAACTCTGACTTAGTCAAAAATCGGATCCCAATTTTTTTTTTTTTTTTTTAAAATAACTAAAAAAAATATTTAATATTTTACTTGAATCGAAATTTTTCCATAATACAATGTTTTATGCTGCTTTGAATACCTATACTAAAAATGTGGTACAAATTAAGCACTGCATCGTATATACACGCATAAGTATAATGTGCACTCAAATCACACCCAAAACTATTATGAAAAAAATTTAATTCCATAATTTTTATTTATTTTTTAGTTGTTTAAAAAAAAGCAAAAAAAAAAAAGTCAAATTTTGGTTCGGTCCGAGAGTCCTGACCGATCCGCTCTCTCTCTCTCTCTCTCTCTCTATATATATATATATATATATATATATATATATATATATGGATTTAATCCAGAAGAACTGATCGCTTGAAAGACTATTTAAACAATCGTTTATAAGCATGGGATAAATCACTTTTTCATTAACATTTGTATTGGGTCGATTTTTATCATGCACATCAAACTTTTTTATTACAATCGAATAACTCAGATTTCAAATTTTACAAAATGGTATTACTTCAGATTTCATCCAAAAAAGCTGACGGAATCTTAATGTCTGTCATGTAAGTTGAATTGTATGTAAGACCCCAAATTATTAATAAATAAAATTTAATTCCTCTATTTATTATTTCAAATAAGAAGGGTTGATTTGATTAATGTACATAATAAGGGTAAAATGCATAAATATTTTAAATAAGTTAGTTTGTTATAAAATACCCATTGCTTTGGAAAATATTCGTTTTCATATGGAATATTCAGAATCATTTTAAATATTCGACGACTATTGACAACAATAAAGCCTTACAATGTAAAAGTTTACCGACGAAGAAAACGATAAGATAAAGTTGTTTATAAATAATAACAGAATATATTAAGCATAATACTATTGGATACCCGTGTGGTTAAACACGAATACGCCATTGTCAGACAAGAAGACACTTTAGATCGCACCAATTATCGATTCTTACGTAAGTAAGACACTACCAATAATCATTATGTAGCTTACTGATTCAAAGATTTTATTTTATCGATTCAATAATAATTCTATTGATATTTTATATTTTATATTGCTTCAATAATTGTCATTACACACAAAGATTTTCCATTATCGAAGCTAATAATTCATATTATCCTAATAATATTATTAGAAAATATTATCAGCAATGCCTGTAAAGCTCATTTAAGGAGGCTTCACCACCTAATTTCATAGGCAAGAAGATGAGAGAAATTTTATCGGAAA
This sequence comes from Panax quinquefolius, assembly GCA_020205615.1. Taxonomy (NCBI): domain Eukaryota; kingdom Viridiplantae; phylum Streptophyta; class Magnoliopsida; order Apiales; family Araliaceae; genus Panax; species Panax quinquefolius. The sequence continues at coordinate 22,185,805 of CM035169.1, read as the reverse complement.
GTTCTCATCTTTCTTTGAACTACCTCACCGCCAAGATCGCGATTCTGTAATATTATTTATGAATAATTAATTATCGATTTATATGATGATGGAAATATCGATTTTATGTGATATAGATGGAAAAATTTTTTGTTTGATAATTGTTAAAATCGATATTTTATCTTTCCTCGATAAAATAATATTTTATTATATTATTATAATATAATAAATGATATTTTTACAATGAATGCGGGATATATGAAAGATATGAGGAGGAAGAGATTTTGTTGTGATTAAATGATTAACACATGTTTTGTGTGTCAAATGACCCCATTTCTCGATGAAATTTGATTATAAATGAAAATCGTCTGTGTATATGGATTTTTACCAATTTTTGTTTGGAATTTGGAAAAGTTTCTTCTGCAAAGTTGTAGAGAATTGAATTTCCTATAAAAATTTATGAGATTTGAATTTTCCGATAAAATGGCTATTTATTATGAATTATCAAGTTCAAGTTCAAAAAATTGTTTTTGAAAGTTTTAATTATTTTAATTAGAAAACATTTTTTGCAATCCCACATGTGTGGTAAATGAGTCAATTCAGATTCTTGGGTGGTGTGCTTGAATGTTAATAAATAAAATTATTTTATTAAATTTTCTCGCTTTGTGTTTCTAAGAATTTCCTATAAATAGGTGCTTAGGGTTAGAATTGAAAATCACACCGTAAACTAAAGATTTCTTTTATTTCTCTTTCTATAATATCGAAAGATTTTGTGAGTATTTTAAACTTTTTGAGTATTACTATACTGCTGCAAAGCTCCTTCAAAGACTATATCCAAAGATTCCAAATGTAAGACTGCTTTTACGAGGTAAGAGATGTTATTTTCTTCTTAAATGATATTATTTCTTCAATATCATTATCTTGAATATCGTTGGAATTTTTATCAAATTTGGAACTTTTTCACGCTTTGAGTTACTATTCATGAGTTACTATTCACGAGTTACTATTTATTTGTTATTATTCACGAATACTATTCACGGCTAGCATGATGATGTTTTTTTTGTGAAATTTCTATCTTTTTGTTTGAAGTTCTTATTCACGATACTCAGACTATTCTCGTAAAAATTAAATTTTCGTTTTTCAAAAAAATCTATTATGGATACTAAATTTTGATCAGATCCATGCTTTCGATCATTCTTGAATTTTTACTCCACTCGTTATTTATGAAGTATTTTTGAACTTGGATTGTTTAAAGTATTTAATCCTTAATATTTGTTCTTTTGTTTCAATTTGGATTCATTTCCTTTAAAATATTTTTCATCATCCTCACCCTAAATGATGATATTATCGAATATCTTCGGCCAGAAATAAGAAAGATGAATGATTTTCTGATGAATATCTTTGGCCCAGTAGTGCAAAAGATAAACAGTGTTTAGATTTAACACGACTCATCGATGAATATCTTTGGCCCAGTAGTGACAAAGATGAACAGTGTTGAGATGAAACACGACCAATGTATGAATATCTTCGGCCCAGAAATAAAGATGACTATTTTATTTACGATGTATATCGATTGATGTTACAGATAAAATATCGATGATGGACTTTTAAATTCATGTATGATAGTAGATTTCACTCTCTACTTAACTCTTCTAATGAATTGTTGTTTCATCGCATTGTTGATCTAAAACTTGTTGCCTATCAGATTATATCGATTTTTCCTCGTCAAGACTAAGGATAATTTGTTGTACATTATCTTAGTCATAATATTCTTTACCGGGCTAGTTGAGCTTTCACCATTTTTTTTGTTCCATTTTTTCTTCTCGAGAGACGAGAATATAAAGAGGAACTAATCGGGGTGTGGAGAAATGGTTCAAGACAGCTTGTTTTAGTAGTCCTCACTATTTTGTAAAATAGTGTATCAATAATCAGAAATGAGGACTTATTTGAGTGTGGATATTGGTCTGTAAGACAATATTTGTATTTAAACTCACAGCTTTATGTGTCATCGTATTTTTGCACGACAATCAGATTAATCGAAGTCAGTAGTTGCTTCGCATTCATGTATTTGGCGACTCGTAATAGGTTGGTTGGATTGGACCTATTTTGGGGCGCCACACAATTGGTATCGTAGCTTAGGATATGATCTCTCCGGAGATCGTGTAATGTAACTAGGAGGGAGAGACGAGTAAATCCTTCGCTAAGACGTCCTACCTAAGCTTATTTGTTAGTTGGTCGAGTATAGGGATATTATGTGGTATGTTAATTTGTTTAATTAACCCTTGTTTTATGGCAATATTTAAGAATGTCGACTAAGAATGTCAACTAAGAATGTTAACAGTGGAGTAAATGAGACCGTAAAGACACCTTTACTCACCAACGAGGAGAACGTGCAACATGCTGGCAATGTTCCTTCTGTAAACAACGCCACTGATCAGACGATGAACGATGGGATGTTTAGAAACTTTTTGCAGTTCATGCAAAATCAGACGAGGGAGACACGTGCACAAAATACAGGTGGAAATGATAACAACACACGATTTGTCACGGCCAAGCAGTTCAAAGAGTTGGGACCACCAGAATTCTGGGGAAAGCCAAATCCAATTAAGGCGGAGACGTGGGTCAAACAAATTACCAAGATATTCGATGTCTGGTGTGGTACGGAGGAACATAAGGTTCCATTCAGAATTTTTATGTTTCAGAATGAGGCAGACATTAAGGGAAATCGTAAGCGCACTCCATCCACCGCACTCAATACGCTCTTGGGAGACGTTTCGTAAACTGCTGCTCAATAACAAGTACTTTCCCGAAAGTATTCGGGCTATATGAAGGAGGTAGAGTTTATTGGATTGTAACAGAACAACATACGATTTGTCCCAAAGACGAGGCGAAGTTCATGAGTTATCCGTGTTCAGTACCTCATTTGGTAGAGAATGAGGAACGTATGATGACGAGATGTTTCGAGAGGTTTGAAACCCGACATACGCCAATATCTCATTTCTCATAAATTATCTTTATATTCGGATGTTGTGAACAAGGCTCAATTATTAGAGCGAGATAATGAGTCCGCTCAACTAAAGCGATCAAAGAACACGATAATAATCGCATTCAAGGGTAACTACCATCGGGACAATGATAACCATCGTGAAAGAAATTATCGTGTAAGAAATGGTAACCACTTCTTGGTAATCATGGCCAAGATAATAGAAGAAATAATTCAAGTGGAAATTTTAAGAAGAGAAGATTAAACTATGATTTGAGAAGACGCCTAAGCAGCAGCAGACATCAAAGAACAAATTCTAGGGGAGGAGAACGATCGCTGATTAGATGCTACAAATGCGAGAGAGGAGGACATATAAGTCCAAACTGCTCACTACCTTCCAAGGTATGTTTTAGTTGTGGAAAATATGGTCACATAGCTCGATTTTGTCCTCAGTAAAAATCAAGTCCAAATTGGAATGGTGGAACCAAAGACGGATACTTTAAAAGACAAAGTCAATCGGCCTCGGAAGAGAGTTTTGTCGTGGCCCATCGTAATGCGAGAACCCGAACGGTTTAGCACGGGTTAGTTAATTATAAATTCTTGCAAGTTTATACCTTATTAGATAATCGGTTCTACCCATTCATTTATCTCTCCGCTTATACTCAACGCTTAAACTCGACTGAGAAAATTAAACTTTGACTTATTTGTTGAAACTCCGCTAAGAAACTTTCAAGCTACATCCGTCGCTTATAAATCTTGTTTGATCCAAGTTGGCACCATCACATTTCCTGTTGATGTGACCTTAGGGATTGATCGTCAACCACTCATCATGCTAAAATTGATTGCTTTTGTAAGGTCATTAGTTTTATATTCCTAAGAACTCCGTTATTCAATTTAAGAACCAAACCATTGAAGTCAAACTCTTTATATCAAGTCAGAATGTGACGCCCCAAAATTAGGTATACATCACCCATCTTGAGTGGCCGATACACGGTATGTAATTCAAATACAACCTAATAATACAAAGAAATGTGAAAAAAATACGACAAAACATATGTCGCGAGTTTTAAATACAAATATTGTCTTCTGTATAATATTCATTCTTAAATAAAGTCCTCGTTACATTTATTATCACACTATTTTACTGTAATAGTGAGGACTACTAAGACACCATCTCTGACCATTACTCCGCTTCCGACTAGTCCCAAATTTACGCCTCATTTCCTCGAAGAACAATGAAAAAAAGGTGAGCTCAACTAGCCCAAGAAGAAATATTATGACTAAGATAATGCGTAATAAATTATCATTAGCCTCCAACAATGTCAAACCGATAAAATACAATAGACATCAAGTTTAATCTGCTATGGATCAAACAATCCATTAAAAGAGTCAAGAGAGAATAAAATCTACTATCTTTTATGATTTAAGAAGTTTTCATCACTTTTATCACGAGACTCACTTTTAATAAATAATCCACATCATTAAATCATCCCCGCACTACATGGTGCCAAGGATATTCTTTAAGATCACGACCACGAATTATCCACGCACCACGCCAAAAGATAATCGTGTTTTCATCAATCATTCCCCGATCACGCCATAAAATAATTCATCTTTGCACCCTTCGTCAAGAGAATTCATAGCCATAATCATACCAAAACTCATTCCATCAATGCACTACGGGCTAATAAGGACTTTTTCACATCATTTGTAACATTACTATTATTATGATTATACCGAAAAATCCTCGTCATAATCATACCAAGTCCATCTACGCACTACAGCCGCCAGTATGACTTTCAACATAATATAAACATGAGGATGATGACAATGATATAAGATTTCAATAAAACAAGTTCAAGAATTAATTTATCCAGAACTAATAACGTCCCATCATTGTCAACACGATACTACTTTGTAGAGAAAATTCAAGATTTCTCGTAAGAATATTTCCATGAAAAATATCGATAAAAAATTGGACGAAGTCATAAATATCAAGGATATTCCACTAATTTCATGAAGTATAGAATGGAATATCAAGGATATTCCACTAATTTTATGAAGTATATTCCATTCCAATAATAAGAATGGAATAACAACAGCTCTCTTCATGAATACGAAAGAATAACACCCCTTACGAGTACAACAAATAATATTTCCTACGAGTACAACAAATAATATCCCTTACGAGTACAACAACTAATATCCCTTACCATAAAAGAAACTGAATATAAGAGTAGGGAAGTAGTAGAATACTTTTCCTCTTTCTCTCTATAATTTTTCTCTTTAGAGTTTCAAAGTTGAATTTGTAAGAAATAATGAAGGAATGAGCTTCATTTATAGGAGAATGTAAGGCGGCACCGCCACGGATGAAATAATTCTACAAATTTACGACATTAAGGTTTTGATATCATACCAATGCAAATGTCAATCAACTAACCAATAGGATCCAAGCAAAATTAAAATATAAGACATATATATATATAAACACATGCTAAATATATATATATATAATATCTACCACTTAATTTTTCTCCCCCATAACCAACATCAATCCCCCACCCACCCAATAATCAAATTCACTACACTCTTACACATTACTATCACACTACCACTTATCTACCATTTTCCACTCACACACACATCACACACCTATCACTTTCACATATCATTTTCTCCCACCACTTTCCACTCACACACATATAATATATACACACACATCATATACATATATATATACACACATCACATACTTATATATATTAAATCCCTCCCCTATACGTAACTCCCTCCACCCCCATTTCTAAAATCAGTTTTTCAACACATATGGGCCCCACATGTGGGCCCCACCTTTAAATAATTTCTACCAATTATTTTGAAAAATAGGTAAATGGGAATCCAAATAATAAGCAAAACTGAATGACTTCTCACGTAAACATCAATAATCAATACCGCAAGCTACTACGCAACCAATGCCAGACATCGTACTTTTACTACCGAAAGTAGTTCAACAAGATTAATCTGTGAAAATTCACCGTTATTTTCATAAAAAATATTTTGTCATTTTCTCAATCCGACAATCATTCCGTTGTGGGTCCACCAATGATTATATCATTGTATGTAATATTCCCTGCTAAAACGAATATTCCCCACCAATCGAATATAATACAACAACTTGCATACTTTTGCAAAATTTCTAAATACTACCTACAACTATAACATTTTATCAAATCCACACCATAATATTAAAAAAATATTTCGAGAAATTTAAATCTTTATTCATAAAATATGGGGTCTCACAATCTCCTCCTTATGGAATTTCGCCCTCGAATTTACGTGACGTACACTCGTGGTGTCTTGAATGAATGATGTGACACTTCGTCGATTCTAACTTTCGAGGTATAACCTTTAATCGTAGAATATATTCCGTGATTTAAACAGTACATCTTCATACGTTAAATCATCCGCTATCTCGTCTCGGCTTAAATCAAAATGTGGTTCGGTCGTCCACATATTTATGTAATATCTATACGTTAAAAATGTTATGAACAGGCGACATACTTAGCGGTAAAACGAGTCTATAAGCCACAGTTCCTAACTCGATCGAGGATTTCAAATGGGTCAATTAAATCGAGGGTCGAGATTTCCTCTCTTCGTCGATTCTTGCTTCAAGAATAACGCCTCTTGAACCTTCTTCTTCACATTCGCCAACTCCGGGTTTGTAGCTTGAAATGATTTTAACATTATCGATTAAAGTCAATTCTAATCGTATATTTGTTATCTTCACGTGGGTTCGTATATTCGCACTTGTAAATGCATACGATCTTCTACTCAACGCGTCAGCTACCATATTTTCTTTTCCACGATGATATTGAATGGTACGATCATAATCTTTAATAAATGAGAGCCAACGCTTTGACGCATTTATACATTCGCTTTTAAGTAAAGAAATATTTGAGGGTTTAAGAAATGGGTTTTCAGATTGGGGTCAATACAAAATTCGATTTCACGCCTAGGGGTAAAGCTAAGAAGTCCTTCAAAATACGTCGAGATTTATTAACAATAGAAATATCATTTAAAAATCGTGACTCTCATCCAAGACTTGGATAGCACATGAAATGAAGGTTTCTACTAACGAAGTTTCAATCGATAAGTCAAAGTCTAATCTCTCTAGAGTCAAATTTATACGTTGAGCGTAAGCAAGAGAAATAAAAGAATGGGTAGAACCGGTATCTAATAAGATATGACTTCAAGAAAAATTTATATTAACTAACTGCGTATAACTTCGCTCGTGTCACTCACTTTTTGAGAAGTCACAAAAAACGCTCTTCCTGAAACCACCGACTTTGTTTTATCCGTATCCGCCTTTGGTGCCATCGTTCCACTTGGACTTGATTATATACAAATATCACATATCACAAAATAAGGGATAATTGACATATCACATATTATCCCTACACTCTGACCGACCAATTAAATACCAAATAAATAAACTTGGGTAGTCATACTAAATAAAGGAATTCCCCTGCTCTCCCTCCTAGTTCTTATCTCACATCTTAGCTGTGGATCATATCCCTAAGCTTTGATACTAACTGACGCCCCAAAATCGTGTATACATCACCCATCTTTGGTCGCCACTTACATGATACAGAATTCAAATACAACTTAATAATACAACTGTCGTGTAAAGTACGACAAAACATAAGCTGTGAGTTTGAATACAAATATTGTCGTCTAGATAATATTCAAACTCAAATTCAATATTATTACATTTATTTACCACTATTTCACAGAATAGTGAGGACTACTAATGCACCATCTAAGACCATCACTCCGTTCCTCGACTAGTCCCCGCATTCACGCTCTCATTTCCCGAAGAGAACAAAGAAAGAAAGGGTGAGCTCAACTAGCCCAGTAAGAAATATTATGACTAAGATAATACAGAATAAATTATCATTAGCCTCCAACAATGTCAAACTGATAAAATACAATAGACATCAAGTTTAACTGCAGCGGATCAAGCAATCCATTAAAAGAGTCAAGTAGAGAATAAAATCTACTATCTTTTATGATTTAAGAAGTTTTTCATCACTTTTATCGTTGAGACTCAGCTTAATAAAAAATCCACATCATTAAATCATCCCTGCACTACAGGCCAAGGATATTCTTTAGTATCACGACCACGAATTATCCATGCACTACGGGCCAAAGATAATCGTGTTTTCATCAACGGTCCTGATCATGCCATAAAACAATTCATCTTTGCACCCTTGGTCAAGAGAATCCATAGCCATAATCATACCAAAAACCGGCCCATCAATGCACTACGGCCAACGAGGACTTTTTCCACATCATTTGTAATATTACTAAGCATGATTATACCGAATAATCCTCGGTCATAATCATACCAAGTCCATCTATGCACTACAGCCATAGATGACTTTCAACATAATATAAACATGAGGATGATGACAATGATATAAGAATTCAATAAAACAAGTTCAAGAATTAATTTATCCAGAACTAATAACGCCCTCATTGTCAATACATGATATCGCTTTGTAGAGTAAAATTCAAGATTTCTCAAAAGAATATTTCAATGAAAAATACTGGATGAAGCGCAAATATCAAGGATATTCCACCGATTTCATGAAGTATAGAAGTTAAAATTTTAATCAACTCGAGTATAATACCGAATGGAATAACAAAAGATATCACCATGTACGCGGATTTCGATGTATTTGCCATTATTCCAATAGAATAATAATAATCTTAACCAGTCGTGAAATTCACAATCGATAGGATGTTCTAACAGTAATAATAAATACTAATAATAAATGATGGAACCAGTCCCACAGATAAGACAAATGTGATATTCTCGACGGAATAATAAATAATGGAACTGTGTCCGCAGAAACGCACGTATTGTGATATTCGACATAATATTAAAGAACGAAATATTAGAAGAATTTCACCACGATGCAGATTGTGATAAACAAAAGTTATTCCAATGTAATAATAAGAATGGAATAACAATGCCTTCTCTTCATGAATACGAAAAGAATAACACCCCTTTACGAAAGTACAACAAATAATATTCCCTACGAGTACAACAAATAATATCCCTTCCGAGTACAACAAATAATATCCCTTACCATAAAAGAAACTGAATATAATAGTAGGGAAGTAGTAGAATACTTTTCCTCTTTCTCTCTATAATTTTCTCTCTGTAGTTTCAAAGAATTTGTAAGAAATAATGAAGAAATGAGCTTCTATTTATAGAGAATAATTGTAAGGGCATCGCTTCACGGATGAAATAATTCTGCAAATTTACGTATCAAGGTTTTGATATCATACCAATGCAAATGTCAATCAACTAACCAATAGGATCCAAGCAAAAATTAAAATATAAGACATATATATATAAACACATGCTAAATAAATATATATATATATAATATATCTACCACTTAATTTTTCTCCCCCATAACCAACATCAATCCCCCAGCCACCCAATAATCAAATTCACTACACTCTTACACATTACTACCATACTACCAATTTTCCACCATTTTCCACTCACACACACATCACACACCTATCACTTTCACATATCATTTCCTCCCACCACTTTCCACTCACACACATATATATATACACACACACATCATATACATATATATATACACACACATCACATACTTATATATATTAAATCCTCCCCATAATGTAACTCCTCCAACCCCATTTCTAAAATCGCTTTTTAATACATACGCTTACACGTGGGCCCCCACCTTTAAATAATTTCTACCGATTATTTTGAAAAATAGGTAAATGGAAATCCAAATAATAAGTAAAACCGAGTGACTTCTCACGTAAAGATCAATAATCAATACCGTGTATTACTACGCAACCAATGCCAGACATCGTATTTCTTTACTACCGAAAGTAGTTCAACAAGATAATGGTAAAACTTCCGCCGTTATTTTCATAAAAAATATTTTTGTCGCTTTTCAATCCGACAATCATTCCGCTAGGGTCCACTAATGATTGCAAGGCCGCTTGCACGAATATTCTCTCGCTAAACGAATATTTCCCCACCAATCTAATATAATATAACAACTCGCATACTTTGCAAAATTTCTAAATACTACCTACAACTATAACATTATATCAAATCCATACCATAATATTAAAAAATATTATGAGAAAATTAAATCTTTATTCTTAAAATCTTGGGTCTCACAATCTCCCCTCCTTATGAAATTTCGCCTCCTCGAAATTTACGTGACGTACTTCGGTATCTTTAATTGACAGATGCGACACTTCGTCGATTCTAACTCTTGAGGTATAACCTTTAAGCGTAGAATATATTCCAGGATTTAAACAGGTACATCTTCATACGTTAAATCATCCGCTATCTCGTCCGGTTTTATATCAATAATGTGGTTCGGGTCGTCCACATATTTATGTAACATCGATACGTTAAAAATGTTATGAACACGCCATACTTACTTAAGCGTAGAAAACGAGTCTATAAGCCACGCTTCCTACCGATCGAGGATTTCAAATGGGTCAATTAAATCAAGGGTTTAGATTTCCTCTCACGATTATTTCTTCTAGAATAACGCCTCTTGAACCTTCTTTTCACATTCAATCCTCCGGGGTTTGTTGCTTGGCCATTACAATTATTATCGATTAAAGTCGATTCTAATCGTATATTCAAGTATCTTCACGCGGGTTCGTATATTCGCACTTGTAAATGCATATGATCTTCTACTCAACGCGTCAGCTACCACATTCTCTTTTCCACGATGATATTGAATGGTACGATCATAATCTTCAATAGCTCGAGCCAACGTCTTTGACGCATGATACGTTCATTTTAAGTAAAGAAATATTTGAGAGTTTAAGAAATGGGTTTTGTATTGGGGTCAATACAAAATTTGATTTCACACTCTTGGAGTAGGCTAAGAAGTCCTTCGAGAATACGTCAGGATTATTAACAATAGAAATATCATTTAAAAACTGTGACTCTCATCCAAGACTTGGATAACACATGAAATGAAGGTTTCTACTAACGAAGTTTCAATCGATAAGTTAAAGTCTAATATCTCTGGAGTCAAATTTTAACGTTGAGCGCAAGCAAGAGAGATAAAAGAATGGGTAAAACCGGTATCTAATAAGATATAGACATCGCAAAAATTTATATTAACTAACCCATGCTAACTTCGTTCGGGTCACTCACTTTTTGAGAAGTCACGAAAAACGCTCTTCCTGAAACCATCGACTTTATTTTGTCCGTATCCGACTTTGGTGCCACCGTTCCAACTGGACTTGATTAAACACAAATATCACATATCACAAAACAAGGGATAATTGACATATCACATATTATCCCTATACTTTAATCGACCAATTAAATACCAAATAAACTTAGTAGGTCATACTAACGAAGGAATTCCCAAATCTCTCCCTCCTAGTTCTTATCTCACATCTTAGCCAGGGATCATATCCCTAAGCTTTAATACCAACTGTAACGCCCCCAAAATCAGGTATACATCACCCATCTTTGGTCGCCACTTACATGATACATAATTCAAATACAACTTAATAATACAACCGTCGTAAAGTACTTACAAAACATAAGTCGTGAGTTTGAATACAAATATTGTCGCTCTGACAATATTCAAACTCAAATTCAATATTATTACATTTATTTACCACTATTTCACGTAATAGTGAGGACTACTAATGCACCATCTAAGACCATCACCTCGCTCCCCGACTAGTCCCCACCACGCTTCTCATTTCTCAAGAGAATAAAGAAAGAAAGGGTGAGCTCAACTAGCCCAAGAAGAAATATTATGACTAAGATAATATGTAATAAATTATCATTAGCCTCCAACAATGTCAAACCGATAAAATACAATAGACATCAAGTTTAATCTGCAATGGATCAAGCAATCCATTAAAAGAGTCAAGAGAGAATAAAATCTACTATCTTTTATGATTTAAGAAGTTTTTCATCACTTTTATCGTTGAGACTCAGCTTAATAAAAAATCCACATCATTAAATCATCCCTGCACTACAGGCCAAGGATATTATTTAGTATCACGACCACGAATTATCCATGCACTACGGCCAAAGATAATCGTGTTTTCATCAACTATCCCGATCATGCCATAAAACAATTCATCTTTGCACCCCCTCGTCAAGAGAATCCATAGCCATAATCATACCAAAAATCGCCCATCAATGCACCACGCCAATGAGGACTTTTTCCACATCATTTGTAACATTACTAAGCATGATTATACCAATAATTCCTCGATCATAATCATACCAAGTCCATCTATGCACTACAGCCACAGATGACTTTCAACATAATATAAACATGAGGATGATGACAATGATATAAGAATTCAATAAAACAAGTTCAAGAATTAATTTATCCAGAACTAATAACGCCCTCATTACAATACGATATCGCTTTGTAGAGTAAAATTCAAGATTTCTCGTAATATATTCAATGAAAATATCGATGAAGCCATAAATATCAAGGATATTCCACCGATTTCATGAAGTATAGAAGTTAAAATTTTAATCAACTCGAGTATAATACCAATGGAATAACAAAAGATATCACCATAAATGCGGTAGATTGCGATGTATCGGTTATTCCAATGAATAATAATAATTCAACCGTGTCGTGAAATTCAATTCACACGATAGGATGTTCCAACGTAATAATAAATACTAATATTAAATAATGGAACCAGTTCTACAGATAAAGATGCATGTGATATTCTTACGTAATAATAAATAATGGAACTGTTCATGCTGTAAGAACGCATGCATGGATATATTCGACATAATATTAAAGAACGAAATATTAGAAGAATTTCACCATGATGCGGATTAGATAAACAAAGTTATTCCAATGTAATAATAAGAATGGAATAACAACAGCTCTCTTCATGAATACGAAAGAATAATACCCCTTACGAGTACAACAAATAATATTCCCTACGAGTACAACAAATAATATCCCTTACGAGTACAACAAATAATATCCCTTACCATAAAAGAAACTGAATATAAGAGTAGGGAAGTAGTAGAATACTTTTCCTCTTTCTCTCTATAATTTTTCTCTCTCTAGAGTTTCAGTGAATTTGTAAGAAACAATGAAGAAATGAGCTTCTATTTATAGGAGAATAGAAGGGCACTGCTTATGGATGAAATAATTCTGCAAATTTACGTATCAAGGTTTTGATATCATACCAATGCAAATGTCAATCAACTAACCAATAGGATCCAAGCAAAAATTAAAATATAAGACATATATATATATATATAAACACATGCTAAATAAATATATATATATATATATATAATATATCTACCACTTAATTTTTCTCCCCCATAACCAACATCAATCCCCCACCCACCCAATAATCAAATTCACTACACTCTTACACATTACTACCACACTACCAATTTTCCACCATTTTCCACTCACACACACATCACACACCTATCACTTTCACATATCATTTTCTCCCACCACTTTCCACTCACACACATATAATATATACACACACACATCATATACATATATATATATACACACATCACATACTTATATATATTAAATCCCTCCCTATAATGTAACTCCCTCCAACCCCATTTCTAAAATCGGGTTTTTTATTATATGAGCCCCCATGTGGGGCCCACCTTTAAATAATTTCAACCGATTATTTTGAAAAATAGGTAAATGGAAATCCAAATAATAAGAAAACCGAGTGACTTCTCACGTAAGATCAATAATCAATACCGCAGGCTACTACGTAACTAATGCCAGACATCGTACTTTTTACTACCGAAAGTAGTTCAACAAGATAATTCTGTGAAAACTTCCGCCATTATTTTCATAAAAAATATTTTGTCATTTTCTCAATCCGACAATCATTCCGTTGTGGGGTCCACCAATGATTGCAGACTGGCGTTGCATTTAATATTCCTGCTAAAACGAATATTCCCCACCAATCGAATATAATACAACAACTTCAGATACTTTTGCAAAATTTCTAAATACTACCTACAACTATAACATTATATCAAATCTATACCATAATATTAAAAAAAAATATTTTGAGAAATTTAAATCTTTATTCATAAAATCTGGGGTCTCATAATCTCCCCTCCTTATGGAATTTCGCCCTCGAAATTTACGTATCGCATACACAGTATCTTTGACAGATCACGACACTTCGCCGATTCTAACTCTTGAGGTATAACCTTTAATCGTAGAATATATTCCAGGATTTAAACAGGTACATCTTCATACGTTAAATCATCCGCTATCTCGTCCGGTTTAAATCAAAAATGTGGTTCGGGTCGTCCACATATTTATGTAATATCTATACGTTAAAAACGTTATGAACAGGCGACATACTTAGCGGTAAAACGAGTCTATAAGCCACACTTCCTACTCGATCGAGGATTTCAAATGGGTCAATTAAATCGAGGGTTGAGATTTCCTTTATCGATTATCGCTTCTAGAATAACGCCTCTCAACCTTCTTCTTCACATTCTTTAGCTCCCGGGTTTGTAGCTTGGAAATGGCTTTAAACATTATCGATTAAATAAGATTCTAATCGATATTCGTTATCTTCACGCTGGTTCAGATATTCGCATTGTAAATGCATACGATCTTCTACTCAACGCGTCAGCTACCATATTTTCTTTTCCACGATGATATTGAATGGTACGATCATAATCTTTAACAGCTCGAGCCAACGTCTTTGACGCATGATACATTCGTTTTAAGTAAAGAAATATTTGAGGGTTTAAGAAATGGGTTTTGTATTGGGGTCAATACAAAATTCGATTTCACGCCTAGGGTAAAGCTAAGAAGTCCTTCGAGAATACGTCAGAGATTTATTAACAATAGAAATATCATTTAAAATCGTGACTCTCATCCAAGACTTGGATAAAGACATGAAATGAAGGTTTCTACTAACGAAGTTTCAATCGATAAGTCAAAGTCTAATCTCTCTAGAGTCAAATTTATATCGAAAGCAAAGCAAGAGAAAAAAAAGAATGGGTAGAACCCAGATCTAATAAGATATAGACTTCAAAAAAATTTATATTAACTAACCCGTGTATAACTTCGCTCAGTCACTCACTTTTTGAGAAAGTCACAAAAAACGCTTCTTCCTAAAACCACCGACTTTGCTTTTATCCAGATCCGCTTTGGTGCCATCGCTCCAAATTGGACTTGATTATATACAAATATCACATATCACAAAACAAGGGATAATTGACATATCACATATTATCCCTACACTCACTCCGACCAATTAAATACCAAATAAACTTAGGTAGTCATACTAAATAAGCGGAATTTCCGCCTCCCCTCCTAGTTCTTATCTCACATCTTAGCCAGGATCATATCCCTAAGCTTTGATACTAAATCGTGACGCCCCAAAATCGTATACATCACCCATCTTTGGTCGCCACTTACATGATACAGAATTCAAATACAACTTAATAATACAACTGTCGTGTAAAGTACGACAAAACATAAGCTGTGAGTTTGAATACAAATATTGTCGTCTAAATAATATTCAAACTCAAATTCAATATTATTACATTTATTTACCACTATTTCACAGAATAGTGAGGACTACTAATGCACCATCTAAGACCATCACTCCGTTCCCCGACTAGTCCCAGCTACGTTCTCATTTCCTGAAGAGAACAGTGAAAGAAAGGGTGAGCTCAACTAGCCCAGTAAGAAATATTATGACTAAGATAATACAGAATAAATTATCATTAGCCTCCAACAATGTCAAACTGATAAAATACAATAGACATCAAGTTTAACTGCAGCGGATCAAGCAATCCATTAAAAGAGTCAAGTAGAGAATAAAATCTACTATCTTTTATGATTTAAGAAGTTTTTCATCACTTTTATCGTTGAGACTCAAATTTTAATAAATAATCCACATCATTAAATCATCCCCTTATTACAGTGCCAAGGATATTCTTTAAGATCACGACCACGAATTATCCATGCACTACGCCAAAGATAATCGTGTTTTCATCAACCATCTCCCGATCACGCCATAAAACAATTCATCTTTGCACCCTTGGCCGAAGAGAATCCATAGCCATAATCATACCAAAAACTGTCCATCAATGCACTACGGCCAATGATGACTTTTTCCACATCATTTGTAACATTACGGTTATGATTATACCGAATAATCCCTGGTCATAATCATACCAAGTCCATCTATGCACTACAGGCCACAGATGACTTTCAACATAATATAAACATGAGGATGATGACAATGATATAAGAATTCAATAAAACAAGTTCAAGAATTAATTTATCCAGAACTAATAACGCCCCTCATTATCAACACGATCTTCGCTTTGAGAGTAAAATTCAAGATTTCTCAAAAGAATATTTCAATGAAAAATATTGGATGAAGCCGCTAAATATCAAGGATATTCCACTAATTTCATTAAGTATAGAAGTTAAAATTTTAATCAATCGAGTATAATAATCGAATGGAATAACAAAAGATATCACCACGCACGCAGATTGCAGATGATGACGGTTATTCCATCGAATAATAATAATCTAAACCAAATAAATGAAATTCACACCGATGGAGGATGTTCCAACGTATAATAAATACGGAATAATAAATGATGGAACCAAGTCCTACAGATAAGATGCATGACGTGATATTCTAGCGTATAATAAATAATGGAACCAGTCCCACAGAAACGCATGCATGTGATATTCGACATAATATTAAAGAACAAAATATTGTAAGAATTTTACCACGTATGCAGATTGAGATAAATAGGTTATTCCAACGTAATAATAAGAATGGAATAACAACAAATTCTCTTCATGAATACGAATGAATAATACCCCTTACGAGTACAACAAATAATATTCCCTACGAGTACAACAAATAATATCCCTTACGAGTACAACAAATAATATCCCTTACCATAAAAGAAACTGAATATAAGAGTAGGAAAGTAGTAGAATACTTTTCCTCTTTCTCTCTATAATTTTTCTCTCTCTAGAGTTTCAGTGAATTTGTAAGAAATAATGAAGGAATGAGCTTCTATTTATAGGAGAATAGAAGGCACCGCGCTTTACGGATGAAATAATTCTACAAATTTACGTATTAAGGTTTTGATATCATACCAATGCAAATGTCAATCAACTAACCAATAGGATCCAAGCAAGAATTAAAATATAAGACATATATATATAAACACATGCTAAATAAATAAATATATATATATATATATATATATATAATATATCTACCACTTAATTTTTCTCCCCCATAACCAACATCAATCCCCCACCCACCCAATAATCAAATTCACTACACTCTTACACATTGCTACCACACTACCAATTTTCCACCATTTTCCACTCACACACACATCACACACCTATCACTTTCACATATCATTTTCTCCCACCACTTTCCACTCACACACATATAATATATACACACACACATCATATACATATATATATACACACACATCACATACTTATATATATTAAATCCCTCCCCTATACGTAACTCCCTCCAACCCCATATCTAAAATCAATTTTTTAACACATATGGGACCCACATGTGGGCCCCACCTTCAAATAATTTCTACCGATTATTTTGAAAATTAGGTAAATAAATCCAAATAATAAGAAAAAGCGACTAACTTTCACGTAAGCATCAATAATCAATACAGGTGTCTTTCTTTTATGCAACCACGCAGATTATTCTTTATTTTTTCTACCGGAGGTAGTTCAGCGGTATTAACGGTAAAACTTCCGCCCAGTTATTTTTTATAAAAAATATTTTTATCGTTTTCTCAATTCGACAATCATTCCGTTAATGGGGTCCACTGATGATTCTTGCAGCCATTGTCAGATATTCCCTACTAAACGAATATTCCTCGACCAATCGAATATAATACAACAATTTGCATACTTTGCAAAATTTCTAAATACTACTTCATAACTATAACATTATATCAATCCATACCATAATATTAAAAAAAATATTTCGAGAAATTTAAATCTTTATTCATAAAATCCGAGGTCTCACAATCTCCCTCCTTATGGAATTTTGCCCTCGAAATTTACGTGCGTGACGCACTGGTATCTAATTGACGCGACACTTCGTAAGACCCACTTTTATAAATAAAGATGAATTTTCTATAAATATTATTTTTTGAATATTATGGAATAATTTGATATAATGTTATAAATAGGTAATATTTATAAATTTTGCAAAGTATGCAAGTTGGTTATATTATATTCGATTGGTCGTGGAATATTGCTTATAGGAATATTCGCATAACTACCAATTATCAGTGGACCCCATAATTAATTCATCATTTGATCGAGAAAACGCATAAAAATATTTTTTATCAAAATAATTATTAAGTTTTACCATTGATATCACTTGAACTACTCTAAAGTAAAAGCAATCAAATAATACGTGGTCGCATAAGAAGACACTTTTATCGATTATCGATGCTGCCGGTATTTCACCACTTGATTCCATTATCATTCGATTAATAATATGAATTATTATAATGATAATGACGCTTTTGTTTTATTCGTATTATTAACGTAATAAAATGTAAACATCTTTTATATAAAATGTAATACTTTATTAAAGTTATTCTATAAATAAAATATATTATATTTTATTATGCATAGTATTTTGCATAGTGGTTGCGTAGTGTTTTGCGATAAGAAAATGTTTTTATATAAATAGAATATATTATATTTTATTTAAAAGATTTTGCTTTTAAATATGGACCGTCGATTAAAGTAAATCAATCTGACCGCTCAATGGATTAATTACTATGCATTCTATTTTCCTATAAATGTTTCATTCCTTCATTATTTTCTTACGAATTCAATTTGAAACTCTGTAGAGAGAAACTATAGAGAGAAAGAAGAAAAGTATTCTGCTACTACTTCACTTTGCCAATATTCGGTTCTTCTAGTGTAGGGAATATTATTTGTTGTACCGTAAGTGGTGTTGTTATTTTTGTATTCATGAAGAGAACATCTTTTGTTATTCCATTCTTATTTATTCTCATTGGAATAACTCGTATACGCTGGAATCCCCTATACTTGGTGATCTTCTTCTTTTATTCCATTCTTCTATTATTCTCGCTGGAACATCCCGTCTGTGTTTTTTTACACCGGACTGGTTCCGCCTTTATTATTATTCTTTGGAACATCCATGCATGTGTTTTACAATCGGACTGGTTCCATCTTTATTATTTTTTGTTGGAACATCCCGTGCATGTGTTTTACAACGGACCTGGTTCCGCCTTTTTATCATTTTGTTGGAATATCCTATTTGTGTGTTTTACACCGATCCGTTCCATCTTTATTATTCTCGGTGGAACATCCTCATCGGTGCAGAATTTCACCCGACTGGTTCCGTTATTATTATTCCGTTGGAATAACCCTGTCTATGCGCCGGCACGCACGCATGGTGATTTCGTTGTTATTCCATTCTTTATTATACCCAAATTGGTTAAAACTTTGACTTCTATACTCCATGAAATTAGTAGAATATCCTCGATATTTGCGTTTCATCCAAAGATCTTTTCATGGAAATATTCTTCTAATCATTCTTGAATTTTACTCTACAAAGCAAAGATCATTGTGAGACAGCTGATGTTATTAGTTCTCTAATAACTTAATTCTTGAACTTGTTTTATTGAATTCTTATATCATTGTCATCATCCTCATGTTTATATTTTTTAAAGTCATCTCGTGGCTGTAGAGTATGGATGGACTTGGTATGATTTACGACTGTGATTATTCTTGTAATCATGGCCAGTAATGTTACAAAAGATGTGGTAAAAGTCCTCGGTGGTCAGAGTGCATTGATGGACAATGTTGGTAACGATCATGACCATTAATGAATACACAACTATTCTCGCCCGTAGTGCGGGAATAATTGTGGTCGCGATACTAAAGAATATCCTCGCCTTAGCCAAGGGGGTGATTCATGATGTGGATTATTTATTAAAAGTCGAGTCTCACCTATAACAAAATATGAAAAAACCTTTTAAATCATAAAAGATAGTAGATTTTATTTTCTACTGACTCTTTTAATGGATCGCTTGTTCAACAAGCAGCTTAAACTTGATGTTTATTATATTTTATCGCTTTTAACAATGTCAAGGCTATTGATAATTTATTCTCGCATTATCTTAGTCATAATATTTCTTCTTTGGGCTAGCTTGAGCTCACCCTTTTCTTTCACCGTTCTTCTTGAAATGAGAACATAGTCGGACAGCCTGGGAACCAGAGTAATGGTCCGAAGGATAAGATTAGTAGTCCTCACTATTCTATGAAATAAATAGGTGATAATAATTGTAATGAGGACTCCTTTTGAGTTTGTATAATATCTAGTGGATAATATTTGTATTCAAACTCACGCTTTATGTCGATTGTACCGCTTGCGCTTATATTAGTAAGTTGTATTTAAATTATGTACCATGTATCCGACTACCCAAGATGGGTGATGTATACCTAATTTTGGGGGCGTCCACACTTCGTCGATTCTAACTCTTGAGGTATAACCTTTAAGTGTAGAATATATTCCAGGATTTAAACAGGTACATCTTCATATGTTAAATCATCCACTATCTCGTCCGGTTTTAAATCAAAAATGTGGTTCTATCGTCCACATATTTATGTAACATCGACACGTTAAAAACGTTATGAATAAAGCGACATACTTAATGCAAAACGAGTATATAAGCCACGCCTCCTACTCGACGAGGATTTCAAATGGGTCAATTAAATCGAGGGTCGAGATTTCCTCTCTTCGATTATTACTTCTAGAATAACGCACTCTTGAACCTTCTTCTTCACATTATTCTGCCACCTCCGGTTTGAAGCTTGAGCGGCTTTAACATTATCGATTAAAGTCGATTCTAATCATATATTCATTATCTTCATGTGGATTCGTGATATTCGCACTTATAAATGATATACGATCTTCTACTCAACGCATACCACCACATTCTCTTTCCACGATGATATTGAATGGTACGATCGTAATCTTCAATAGCTCGAGCCAACGCTCTTAACGCATTTATACGCTCGTTTTAAGTAAAGAAATATTTGAGAGTTTAAGAAATGGGTTTTGATTGGGTCAATACAAAATTTGATTTCACACTCTTGGAGTAGGCTAAGAAGTCCTTCGAGAATACGTCAGGAGATTTATTAACAATAGAAATATCATTTAAAAACTGTGACTCTCATCCAAGACTTGGATAACACATAAAATGAAGATTTCTACTACCGAAGTTTCAATCGATAAGTCAAAGTCTAATCTCTCTAGAGTCAAATTTATACGTTGAGCGCAAGCAAGAGAGATAAAATAATGGGTAGAACCGGTATCTAATAAGATATAGACTTCGTAAAAATTTATATTAACTAACCCGTGCTAACTTCGTTCAGGTCACTCACTTTTTGAGAAGTCACGAAAAACGCTCTTCCTGAAGTCACCGACTTTATTTTGTCCGTATCCGCCTTTGGTGCCACCGTTCCAGCTGGACTTGATTATACACAAATATCACATATCACAAAACAAGGGATAATTGACATATCACATATTATCCTATACTCGACCACCAATTAAATACCAAATAAACTTAGGTAGGTCATACTAACAAGGAATTCCCCGCCTCCCTCCTAGTTCTTATCTCACATCTTAGCCGTGATCATATCCCTAAGCTTTAATACTGAATCGTGACGCCCCCAAAATCGGTATACATCACCCATCTTGGGTCGTGACTTACATGATACGTAATTCAAATACAACTTAATAATACAATCATGCCGTAAAGTACGACAAAAACATAAGTCATGAGTTTGAATACAAATATTGTCGTCTAAATAATATTCAAACTCAAATTCAATATTATTACATTTATTTACCACTATTTCACGTAATAGTGAGGACTACTAATGCACCATCTAAGACCATCACCCGCTTCCCAATTAGTCCCAAATACGCTTCTCATTTCCCGAAGAGAATAAAGGAAAGAAAGGTGAGCTCAACTAGCCCAAAGAAGAAATATTATGACTAAGATAATACGTAATAAATTATCATTAGCCTCCAACAATGTCAAACCGATAAAATACAATAGACATCAAGTTTAACTGCAATGATCAAGCAATCCATTAAAAGAGTCAAGTAGAGAATAAAATCTACTATCTTTTATGATTTAAGAAGTTTTTCATCACTTTTATCGCTTGAGACTCAAATTTTAATAAAAAATCCACATCATTAAATCATCCCCGCACTACAAAAGCCAAGGATATTCTTTAAGTATCACGACCACGAATTATCCATGCACTACGGCCAAAGATAATCGTGTTTTCATCAATCTATCCCGATCACGCCATAAAACAATTCATCTTTGCACCTTGGTCAAGAGAATCCATAGCCATAATCATACCAAAACTCATCCCATCAATGCACTACGGGCCAACGAGGACTTTTTCCACATCATTTGTAACATTACGGTTATGATTATACCGAATAATTCCTCGATCATAATCATACCAAGTCCATCTACGCACTACAAAAGGCCACGTATGACTTTCAACATAATATAAAACATGAGGATGATGACAATGATATAAGAATTCAATAAAACAAGTTCAAGAATTAATTTATCCAGAACTAATAACGTCCCTCATTGTCAATACGATATCTTTGCTTTGTAGAGTAAAATTCAAGACTTCTCGGAAGAATATTTCAATGAAAAATATTTGGATGAAAGCGCAAATATCAAGGATATTCCACCGATTTCATGAAGTATAGGTTAAAATTTTAATCAACCGAGTATAATACCGAATGGAATAACAAAAGATATCACCACGCATGCGGTACTTAGCATGTATTTGGTTATTCCAATGTAATAATAATAACTTAACCGTGTCGGTGAAATTCACACCGATAGATGTTCCAATGTAATAATAAATACTGAATATTAAATAATGGAACCAGTTCTATAGATAAGATGTATGCATGGATATTCTTACGAATAATAAATAATGGAACCAGTTAGAAACGCACGTATACGTGATATTCTCGATATAATATTAAAGAACGAAATATTAGAAGAATTTCACCACGATGCGGTGATTGCGATAAACAAAGTTATTCCAAATGAATAATAAGAATGGAATAACAACGACTCTCTTCATGAATACGAAAGAATAATACCCTCTTTACGAAAGTACAACAAATAATATTCCCTACGAGTACAACAAATAATATCCCTTACGAAAGTACAACAAATAATATCCCTTACCATAAAAAAACTGAATATAAGAGTAGGGAAGTAGTAGAATACTTTTCCTCTTTCTCTCTATATTTTTCTCTCTAGAGTTTCAAAGGAATTTGTAAGAAACAATGAAGAAATGAGCTTCTATTTATAGGAGAATGAAGGCACCGCTTATGGATGAAATAATTCTGCAAATTTACGTATCAAGGTTTTGATATCATACCAATGCAAATGTCAATCAACTAACCAATAGGATCCAAGCAAAAATTAAAATATAAGACATATATATATATAAACACATGCTAAATATATATATATATATAATATATCTACCACTTAATTTTTCTCCCCCATAACCAACATCAATCCCCCACCCACCCAATAATCAAATTCACTACACTCTTACACATTACTACCACACTACCAATTTTCCACCATTTTCCACTCACACACACATCACACACCTATCACTTTCACATATCATTTTCTCCCACCACTTTCCACTCACACACATATAATATATACACACACACATCATATACATATATATATACACACATCACATACTTATATATATTAAATCCCTCCCCTATACGTAACTCCCTCCAACCCCATTTCTAAAATCAGTTTTTTAACACATATGAGCCCCACATGTGGGCCCCACCTTTAAATAATTTCAACCGATTATTTTGAAAAATAGGTAAATGGAAATCCAAATAATAAGAAAAACTGAGTGACTTCTCACGTAGGCATCAATAATCAATACCGGTAATAACTACTATGTAACCACGCCAGACATCAGATTTTACTACTGAGTAGTTCAACAATGATAATCTGTGAAAACTTCCGCCATTATTTTCATAAAAATATTTTTGTCGCTTTTCTCGATCCGACAATCATTCCGTGTGGGGTCCACCAATGATTGACCTTCCAGATGTAATTTAATATTCCCTCGCTAAAACGAATATTCCCCGACCAATCGAATATAATACAACAACTTGTATACTTTGCAAAATTTCTAAATACTACCTACAACTATAACATTATATCAAATCTATACCATAATATTAAAAAAAATATTTTGAGAAATTTAAATCTTTATTCATAAAATCCGGGGTCTCATAATCTCCCCTCCTTATGGAATTTCTTACCTCGAAATTTACGTACGATTACTGGTATCTTTGAATGATCAGTCTGCGGACACTTCGCCGATTCTAACTCTTGAGGTATAACCTTTAATCGTAGAATATATTCCAGATTTAAACAGTACATCTTCATACGCTAAATCATCCGCTATCTCGTCTCTATTTAAATCAAAAATGTGGTTCTATTAGTCCACATATTTATGTAATATCTATACGTTAAAAAACGTTATGAACAAAGACGTATACTTAGCGGTAAAACGAGTCTATAAGCCACAGTTCCTACTCGATCGAGGATTTCAAATGGGTCAATTAAATCGAGGGTTGAGATTTCCTCTCTTTATCGATTATTGCTTCTAGAATAACGCCCTCTTGAACCTTCTTCTTCACATTCTTTAGCTCCGGGTTTGTAGCTTGAGCGGCTTTAACATTATCGATTAAATAAGATTCTAATCGTATATTCGTTATCTTCACGTGGTTCGATATATTCGCATCAGAAATGCATACGATCTTCTACTCAACGCGTCGCCTACCATATTTTCTTTTCCACGATGATATTGAATGGCACGATCATAATCTTTAACAAATGAGCCAACGCGTCGACGTGCATGATACATTCGCTTTTAAGTAAAAAGAAATATTTGAGGGTTTAAGAAATGGGTTTCAGATTGGGGTCAATACAAAATTCGATTTCACGCCTAGGTAGGTAAAGCTAAAGTCCTTCGAGAATACGTCGTGAGATTTATTAACAATAGAAATATCATTTAAAAATCGTGACTCTCATCCAAGACTTGATAAGACATGAAATGAAGGTTTCTACTAACGAAGTTTCAATCGATAAGTCAAAGTCTAATCTCTCTACAGAGTCAAATTTATACGCTGAGCGCAAGCAAAGAGAAATAAAAGAATGGGTAGAACCCAGATTCTAATAAGATATAGACTTTCAGAAAAATTTATATTAACTAACCTGTGTATAACTTCGCTCAGTCACTCACTTTTGAGAAGTCACAAAAACGCCTTCCCTCTGAAACCAATCGACTTTGTTTTATCCAGATCCGCCTTTTCGTGCCATCGCTTCACCGGACTTGATTATATACAAATATCACATATCACAAAACAAGGGATAATTGACATATCACATATTATCCCTACACTCTGACCGACCAATTAAATACCAAATAAACTTAGGTAGGTCATACTAGCGAAGGAATTCCCCGTCTCTCCCCTCCTAGTTCTTATCTCACATCTTAGCCAGGGATCATATCCCTAAGCTTTGATACCAACTGTGACGCCCCCAAAATCAGGTATACATCACCCATCTTTGGTCGCCACTTACATGATATAGAATTCAAATACAACTTAATAATACAACTGTCGTGTAAAGTACGACAAAACATAAGCTGTGAGTTTGAATACAAATATTGTCGTCTAAATAATATTCAAACTCAAATTCAATATTATTATATTTATTTACTACTATTTCACAGAATAGTGAGGACTACTAATGCACCATCTAAGACCATCACTCCGTTCCCCGACTAGTCCCAGCTACGTTCTCATTTCCTTAAGAGAACAGTGAAAGAAAGGGTGAGCTCAACTAGCCCAGTAAGAAATATTATGACTAAGATAATACAGAATAAATTATCATTAGCCTCCAACAATGTCAAAATGATAAAATACAATAGACATCAAGTTTAACTGCAGCGGATCAAGCAATCCATTAAAAGAGTCAAGTAGAGAATAAAATCTACTATCTTTTATGATTTAAGAAGTTTTTCATCACTTTTATCGCTGAGACTCAGCTTAATAAATAATCCACATCATTAAATCATCCTTGCACTACAGGCCAAGGATATTCTTTAGTATCACGACCACGAATTATCCATGCACTACGGGCCAAAGATAATCGTGTTTTCATCAACTCATCCCGATCATGCCATAAAACAATTCATCTTTGCACCTCGGCGTCAAGAGAATCCATAGCCATAATCATACCAAAATCGCCCATCAATGCACCACGTGCAATGATGACTTTTTTCCACATCATTTGTAACATTACTAAGCATGATTATACCGAATAATCCTCGGTCATAATCATACCAAGTCCATCTATGCACTACAAAAGCCACGATGACTTTCAACATAATATAAACATGAGGATGATGACAATGATATAAGAATTCAATAAAACAAGTTCAAGAATTAATTTATCCGGGAACTAATAACGCCCCTCATTGTCAACACGATCTCGCTTTGTAGAGTAAAATTCAAGATTTCTCAAAAGAATATTTCAATGAAAAATATCGGATGAAGCCTTGAAATATCAAGGATATTCCACTAATTTCATTAAGTATAGAAGTTAAAATTTTAATCAATCGAGTATAATACCGAATGGAATAACAAAAGATATCACCATGCACGCGGTACTTGTGATGACGGTTATTCCATCGTATAATAATAACGAAACCAGTCGTGAAATTCACACCGACAGGATGTTCCAATGTAATAATAAATACTTTAATAATAAATGATGGAACCAAGTCCTACAGTATAACATGTATTGTGATATTCTCGGCCGAATATTAAAGAACAAAATATTAGAAGAATTTCACCATGTATGCGGTATTTGATTAAGCGAGTTATTCCAAATGTAATAATAAGAATGGAATAACAATGCTTCTCTTCATGAATATGAAAGAATAATACCCCTTACGAGTACAACAAATAATATTTCCTACGAGTACAACAAATAATATCCCTTACGAGTACAACAACTAATATCCCTTACCATAAAAGAAACTGAATATAAGAGTAGGGAAGTAGTAGAATACTTTTCCTCTTTCTCTCTATAATTTTTCTCTTTAGAGTTTCAAAGAATTTGTAAGAAATAATGAAGGAATGAGCTTCATATAGGAGAATGAAAGGCAATCGCTCACGGATGAAATAATTCTACAAATTTACGTTATTAAGGTTTCATATCATACCAATGCAAATGTCAATCAACTAACCAATAGGATCCAAGCAAAATTTAAAATATAAGACATATATATATATAAACACATGCTAAATATATATATATATATATAATATCTACCACTTAATTTTTCTCCCCATAACCAACATCAATCCCCACCCACCCAATAATCAAATTCACTACACTCTTACACATCATACCACACTACCAATTTTCCACCATTTTCCACTCACACACACATCATCACACACCTATCACTTTCACATATCATTTTCTCCCACCACTTTCCACTCACACACATATAATATATATACACACACATCATATACATATATATACACACACATCACATACTTATATATATTAAATCCTCCCCATAATGTAACTCCTCCAACCCCATTTCTAAAATCAGTTTTTAATACATATGGGACCCATATGGGCCCCACTTTTAAATAATTTCTACCGATTATTTTGAAAATAGGTAAATGGAAATCCAAATAATAAGAAAAAGCGAGTGACTTCTCACGTAAGCATCAATAATCATTACTGTATTGCTACTTACGCAACCACGCCAGACATCGTACTTTTTTACTACCGAAAGTAGTTCAACAAGATAATCGGTAAAACTTCCGCCGTTATTTTTATAAAAATATTTTTGTCGCTTTCTCAATTCGACAATCATTCCGTTAGGGGTCCACTAATGATTATGCTTGTCAGATTGCATGCGAATATTCCTTCTAAAACGAATATTCCCCACCAATCGAATATAATACAACAACTCAGCGTACTTTGCAAAATTTCTAAATACTACCTACAACTATAACATTATATCAAATCCACACCATAATATTAAAAAAATATTTAGAAATTTAAATCTTTATTCATAAAATCTGGGTTTCACACGTAAAGTCATTCGCTTATTGAAAAAACGGATGTCAAGCTTTCTTAGCCCATGTTATGGACTTGAACAAAATACGCCGATTTTAATGATATTTCTATTGTTAAGAAATTTCCGATGTATTTCTGAAGAATTTCTTAGCTTACTCCCAAAGTATGATATCAATTTTGTATAGACTTTGAACCCTAAGACAAAACCCATTTCTAAAATCTCATGGCTCTATTGAACTTCAGAGTTAAAATTCAATCAGTAGGAGTTGGTACCTTAGCCTCTATCTGGTGACTTCCTTTGTGGAATGCACCGCTTTCATCTCGTAGGGACGCCATATTCGCGCGATAAGAAATCGACAGGTGTCATTGTGGACGTCTTATCCAAGGTTGGGATATGAGTCTCGATTGAGAACAACCTAAGCTTTGAATCGAAATACGTAGCTTTCTAAGCTTAATAGTTACTATCGGAGATTCGTGGAAGGATTTTATCGAATCGATACTCTATTAACTCAAATGACTCGTAGAGATACAAAATTCGAATGGAGCGAGGAATATAAAAAGAGCTTCCAAGAACTCAACATGTGGCAACGACGTTGGCTCGAGCTGTTGAAAGATTACGGCCATACCATTCAATACCATCCTGGAAAAAAGCAACGTGGTAGTACGACGCGTTGAGTAAAAGATCGTATCGTTATTCTGAGCGATATTGTTAACACAAAGACCCATTTCGTATGACTTACGTAAGATGGAGATAGAGTTAACGATTCCAAGAACTCAAGCGAAGATAACGAATATACGATTAGAATCAACTTTAATCGATAAATTTAAAAATGCCAAGCTACGACTTGGTGTTGATAAATATGAAGAAGAAGATGCAAGAAGTCGTTATTCCAAAAGCGAGAATCGGCGATGCGAGGAAAGCTCAAACCTTCGATTTATTAGTCCATTTGAAATCCTCGATCGAATAGAACCGTGGCCTATAGACTCGCTTTTACCGCCAAGTATGACGCGCGTGTTCATAACGCTTTCACGTGATCGATGTTACGTAAATATGGGATGACCGAACCATGTTATTGAGTTAGAATCGACGAGATAAATGAAGACTTAACGTATGAAGAGGTACATGCCAAGATTTTGGATAGAAAAAGAGTACATGTCTACGATACGTCAATTTCGAGGACAAAATTTCATAAGGATGGGAGGTCAGTAAGACCCCAAATTATTAATAAATGAAATTTAATTCCTCTATTTATTATTTTGAAATAGTAAGGGTTGATTTGATTAATGTGGTTAATTGTGGGTAAAATGCGTAAATATTTTAAATAAGCAAGTGGTTATAAAATACTCATTGTTTTCGGAGAATATTTGTTCGGTCGTGGAATATTCTTACCGCTTGGGAATATTCGCATTTACCAAGCAGTTCTTATAATGGGCCCATCGAAAAAGCGATCGGATGAAGAAAACGACAAGTATAAGTTGTTTATAAATAATGGCGTAGTTATTACTGCATTATCATCGTTGGAATACCCATTGTTTAAACACAAGAATACGCTGTCAAGCAGACAAGAAGATACTACAGATTGCACCAATTATTGATTCTTACATAAGCAGGCACTACTCAATAATTGTTACAAGAGTTACTATTCAAGATTTTATTTTATTGATTCAATAATTGCTGCGTTGATATTTTATATTACTATTGTTTCAATAATTGTCACTACACGATTTTCCATTATCGAAGCTAATAATTCATATTATCCGAATAATATTATTAGAAAACATTATCGGCAATGTCTCAGAAAGTTCTCGCTTAAGGAGAGGTTTGGTCACCTAATTGCACGCCATGAGGAGAAATTCTTATTGAAAGCCTCCTCTTCCTGAACTACCGTTCACAAGATCGTGATTCTCTGTAATATTATTTGTGAATAATTAATTATCGATTTATATGATGAGGGAAATATTGATTTTATGTGGATATAGATGGAGAAATTTTTAAAGTGACAATTGTTAAAAATTGATATTTTATCTTTTCCGATAAAATAATATTTTATTATATTATTATAATATAATAATGATATTTTTACAACGAATGTGGGATATATGATATATGAGGAGGAAGAGTATTTTTGTTGCATTAAATGATTAACACATGTTTTGTGTGTGATGCCCCCAAAATAGATATACAACACCCATTCTAAGTCGCCAAATACATGGTACAGAAAGCAAACTACAACTTCAATAATACAATTATCGTGCAAAATATGACAACAACACATACCGTGAGTTTAAAACAAATATTGTCTTCTGATAATATTCACACTCAAATAAGTCCTCGTTATAATTATTCAAACACTATTTTACGTAAATAGTGAGGACATTAAAACATCTTTCTAGAACCATCACTCCGCACTCGACTAGTTCTCGCTATGTTCTCACCTCCCGAGAAAAATGGAACAAAAAGAAAAAGGGTGAGCTCAACTAGCCCAAGAAAGAATATTATGACTAAGATAATATACAACAAATTATCGTTAGTCTCAACAGAGAAAAATCGATAAAATATAATAAATGACAAGTTTTAGATCAACAATCGTAGCGAAAACAACAATCCATTAGAAGAGTCAGTAGAGAATAAGTTCTACTATCTTCTAAGATTTAAAAATCCATCATCAATATTTTATCCTCGTAACAACAATCAATATACATCTTTAATCAAATATTCATCTTTGCACTACGTGCCAAAAATATTCATCGCTAATCATTTATCTTTGCACTACAATTGAAGATATTTAGTAATATCATCATTTAGGACTAAGGATGATGAAAAATATTTTAAAGAAAACGAATCCAAATTGAAACGGAAGGGCAAATAAGAGGGATTCAGTATAACGCTTTATCCAAGATTAATAATACTTCATAAATAACAATTTTGAAGCGTAATTCAAAAATAAAGATCAAAACACGGATACAATCAAAGATAGAACCATAATGTACATCTTGGACAAAAGAAGAAAATTTTATTTTTCTAATAATTATCGATACGTGAATAAAGGCCGATATGTGAATAAGAACCCTAAAACAAAAAGTTCCAAATTTGATAAAATTCAAATTAATACTTTGGCATAATGATATTGAAGAAATAATATCATATATAGAAGAAAATAACATCCCTTACCTCAAAATATCGCATTTCCGATCGAAATATTTCCAGATAAGGTTTCAAGGAAACTTGACCGATGAATAGAAACTCACAAAGTATCTAAATACTCATAAAATACACTCAATAATCTAGAGAGAGAAAGAGAAAACTTGTTTCGGTGTGATTTTCAATTCTAACTTAGCCCTCTATTTATAGGAAAATGTTAGCAGACTTGACTGCAACCCGATGGCTTTTACTCGCTACTATTCCCACCCACCACATTTGAAATAAATTCAGACATTTTTCACCAACCACAAGTGGGGCCCACTCAATTCTAGAATTTTCCACCAAAATCATTTATAAACCTAATTTCAATCACCACCTCTTAAAATTCATAACAAATCATACGCTCATTTTAATCTGCTCAAAATTTATGGACATATACTCAACTTATATATGTATAACATATCCAAAATTACAACGATCCAACTATTCGGATTAAAAAATTATAACTCACATAATATATCTCAAAAACACCGGGTTTAATTTTAATACCTTCATTCCACAAAAATACCGATAAAACACCTCAACATTAACTCCTTCATTTTAACCACAATAAATATATCCAATATTTATATCCACATAAAATAAATATTTTCTTATCATATGAATCAATAATTAATTATTCACAAATAATATTACGTAATCACATTTATGATAACCGCATCGCTCCTCGTGAAATAGGGGGCTTTCCAATAAGAATTTCTCCTTATCGAGCGCGCAATTAGGTGACCAAACCTCTTCTTGATAGAACTTTCTAGACATTGCCAATAATGCTATCTAATAATATTATTCAAATAATATGAATTATTGATCCGATAATGGGAAATACATGCAAAGGACAATTATTGAAACAACAATAATATAAAATATCAACGCAAAGAATTAATTAATCAATAAAATAAAATATCGAATAAGAATTAATCTTTGTAAAAATTATTGAGAAGTGCCTTTCACGTAAGGATCAATAATTCATCAATACAAGCATCCACGCCAGACATCGTATTTTAACCACCGTATTCCAACGAAGTGTTAATCAGAATAACCACGCCAAGTATTTATAAAAACTCAAACTTGTTGCTTTCTTCATCCGGATGATATTCTCAATGGGGCCCATAAATGATCGCTCCCCGTCGATGCATTTAATATTCCCTCGGCAACAAGAATATTCCACGACCAAACGAATATTCCCTAACAACAATGATTATTTTATAACCACTTCAGATATTTTGCAAAATTTGCACATTTCACCCATAACTGAGAATTATATCAAATTAATACCTTATTATTCACAAATATAATTAGATGAAATTTAATTTTATTTATAATAAGTTGAGGTCTTACAACCTCCTCCTTATGAAATTTCGTCTCTAAATTGACATACGATTGGTGTTTCAAAAGTGAGGATACCTCGCTTTCATTTCGATTCCAACTCCCGTGTCATTTCTTCAATAAAGCATGGTTTCTCCATAAAACCTTAACTTCGTGGTATAACCTTGGTGCGTAGGACATGCTCTTTCCTATCCAAGATCTTAACAAGTACTTCTTCTAACGTTAAATCTTCTTGCTATCTCTGTGCTGTTCTAACGCAATAATATGGTTCGGGTTTTCACATATTTACGAAGCATGGATATGTGAAAATATTATGAACACGAGACATACTTGGAGGTAATGCGAGTCTATAGCCACATTTCCTATTCGGTCAAGAATCTCAAATGGACCAACAAATCGTGGATTGAGCTTTCTTTCTTCCCAAATCTTGTAACTCCTTCCATGGTGCAACACGTAACAATACATGATCCCCAATATTAAATTCCACGCCTTTTCGATGAAGATCCGCATAACTCTTTTGTCGATCTTGTGTCGTTTGATACGTTAATCAATCATTTGGATCTTTTCTCGCAAATATGCGTGCATTTAATTTCGTCCCAACAACGCTGCTTCTCCCACCTCGTCCCCAACATACTAGAGAATGACACTTTCGTCCCATACAACGCCTCAAATGGAGCCATGCGCCTATACTTGCTTGATAACTGTTGTTGTAGGAGAATTCCACCAATTAAGCAAAGACTTATCCCAACTTCCTTTAAAATCTAGGACACAAAGTCTTAATAGATCTTCAAGGTTTGAATAGTCCTCTCTCGATTGTCCGTCTGCTTGAGGATGGTATGCCGAATCAATCGTAAATTGCGCCTATAGCTTTCTATAAGCTAACCCAAAATCGTGAAGTGAATCTTGGGTCACGATCCTAAACTATGGATACTTGGCATGCCATGCAATCTCACAATCTCATTCACGTCATACTAGCAAAGACATTCAAGGGAATAAGTCTCACGTGACGGTAAAGAAATGGGCGACTTGGTTAATCTATCAACAATAACCCAAATCGCATCTACGCCTTGAGAAACTTTGGGAAGACTCAGAACGAAATCCATAGTAATGTGTTCCCACTTCCATTTCGTAATCTCAAGTGGTTGTAATGGACCCTTTGGCACTTGATGCTCGCGCTTTACACGCCGACAAGTTAAACACCTCGAGATAAACTCCGCGATCTCTCTCGTCATATTGTTCCACCAAAATGTATATCGAATATCATGATACATTTTGGTACTCCTGTGATGGATTGCAAGCGGTGTTGTGCCTCCATCACGATTCTATGCTTCAAGTCGAATCGCTAGAACACAAAGTCCGGAGTCAATCTAAGTATTCCTTCTTCATCGATTCTAGCTTCGGAATAACTCCTTCTTGCACTTTCTTCTTCATACGTATCGACTCCCAAAACCGTAGCTTCGAGCAAATTTTTAACTTTATCGATTAAAGTCTGGCTCTACTCGTATATTCGCCATCATCACGTGGGATCCCCGAGTCTTTAATTCTACCTCTATCCTTTGCAAGTCATACGTAATGGGCCTTTGCATTAATAATATCGCACTCGTGATCGCATATGATCTTCTACTCAATACGCCACCTACTACGTTCGCTTTTCCGTGATGATATCAATATTGTGATCGTAATCTTTCAATAGTTCAAGCCAACGTGCTGCCAAGATAACCAGAGAATTATATCAAATTAATACCTTATTATTCACAAATATAATTAGAGAAAATTTGATTTTATTTATAATAAGTTGGGGTCTTACATCAGTGTGTCTGCGGACCCCATTTCTTCGAAATTTGATTATAAACAGTAAAATCGTCTGTATGTGGATTTCTTTTGGCCAATTTACATTTGGAATTTGGAAAAACTTTCTTCTATAAAGTTGTAGAGAATTGAATTTCCTATACAAAGTCACGAGATTCGAATTTTCTGATAAAAGGGCTATTTATTATGAATTATTGAAGTTCCGAAGTTCCGAAATAATTGGTTTTTCAAAGTTTTAATTATTTTTAATTAGAAAAACGTTTTTTGCAATCCCACATGTGTGGTAAAT
The DNA here is from genome assembly GCA_020205615.1 of Panax quinquefolius. Classification (NCBI taxonomy): domain Eukaryota; kingdom Viridiplantae; phylum Streptophyta; class Magnoliopsida; order Apiales; family Araliaceae; genus Panax; species Panax quinquefolius. The sequence goes on along the minus strand of CM035169.1, from coordinate 22,150,815 downwards.
GAGCTGAATTCAGATTCTTGGGTGGTGTGCTTGAATGTTAATAAATAAAATTATTTTATTAAATTTTCGATTTGGTGTTCTAAGCAATTTCCTATAAATAGGGTGCTTAGGTTAGAATTAAAAATCACACCAGAAACAAAAGATTTCTCTCTCTTTCTCTCTCTATAATATCGAGCGTATTTTGTGAGTATTTTAGTACTTTGAGTATTGCTATACGGTGCAAGTTCCTTCAACACTATATCCAGTATTCCAGTCAGAAGTACTATTTTTGCGAGGTAAGGAATGTTATTTTCTTCTTAAATGATATTATTTCTTCAATATCATTATGCCGAAATATTGGTTGGAACTTTTTATCAAATTTAGAACTTTTTTATGTAGGGGTTACTATTCACGAGTTACTATTCACGAGTTACTATTCACAAATACTATTCACGAAGCATGATGATATTTTTTGTGAAATTTTTATCTTTTGGTGTCGGAGTTACTATTCACGATATCAAGACTATTTACGAATCTGACTTATTCACGTAAAAATTAAATTTTGTTTTTCGTCTAAAAATATCTATTATGGATACTAGCTTTGATTGTATCCATGTTTTGATCATTCTTGAATTTTACTCCACTCTGGTTATTTATGAAGTATTTTTGAACTTGATTGTTTAAAGTACGAATCCTTAATATTTGTTCTTTTGTTTCACCGATTCGCTTCCTTTAAAATATTTTTCATCATCCTCGAATCCTAAATGATGATATTATCAATATCTTTGGCCCGTAGTGCAAAGATGAATGATTTTCCGATGAATATCTTTGGCTCGTAGAGGCAAAAGATAAACAGTGTTTAGATAAACATGACTAATCGATGAATATCTTTGGCCGTAGTGCAAAGATGAATAGGTGTTGAGATGAACATGACCAATGATGAATATCTTTTGGCTTTGAAAAAAAGATGACTATTTGATTTATGATGTATATTGATTGATGTTACAGGATAAAATATCGATGATGGACTTTTAAATTCATAGATGATAGTAGATTTCATTCTCTCACTTAACTCTTCTAATGAATTGTTGTTTCATTATTTGTTGATCTAAAACTTGTTGTCTATTGTATTATATCAAATTTTTCCTGTTGAAGACTAAGATAATTTGTTTATACATTATCTTAGTCATAATATTCTTTATCTTGGGCTAGTTGAGCTCACCCTTTTCCTTTTTGTTCCATTTTTCTTCTCGATTTGGCGAGAATATAGCGGAACTAGCCTGGAATGTGGAGTAATGGTTCAAGACAGTTATTTTAGTAGTCCTCACTATTTTGTAAAATAGTGTATCAATAATTGTAATGAGGACTTATTTGAGTGTGGATATTGTCTGTAAGACTATTTGTATTTAAACTCACAGCTTTATATGTTGTCGTATTTTGCATCGATAATTGTATTAATGAAGTTGTAGTTGTTTCGCACTATATATTTGGCGACTTCGAATATGTCAGTGGATCGGACCTATTTTGGGGGCGCCACACCGCACTTTTGCTTACGTGGAGCAAGTTAACTAGACTTTTTGCTTACGTGGACTGTACTTCTCTTCTTTGTTATCTTTAAACAAAGTGGAGTAAGAAAATTTATTATCTTTAAATAATAATAATAATTTCAAAATAATAGTAATTGTAAAACCCCAACTTTTTGAATAAAGATGAATTTTCTATAAATATCATGACGCCCCAAAATAGGTATACATCACCCATTCGAGAAGTCACAATACATGGTACGTAAACAACTACAACTTTATTATTACAATAGTAAACCGTGAGTTTGTATACAAATATTATCTTCTAGACAATATCTATACTCAGATAAATCCTCATCACATTTATCGATACATTATTTTACAAAATGGTGAGGACTACTAAACAACTCTCTTTAGAACCTTCATTCCATACCCCGACTAAGACTCGCTTACATTCTCGCCTCCCGAGAAGAAAAATGGAACAACAAGGAAAAGGGTGAGCTCAACTAGCCCAAAAGAAAGAATATTACGACTAAGATAATATACAACAAATTGTCATTAGTCTTCAACAGGAAAAAAACTAATAGAATACAATAGACAACAAGTTTTTAAACCAATATTCGCAATGGAAATAATAATTCATTAGAAGAGTTAAGAGAGAATGCAAACTACTATCTTCTATGATGAATTTAAAAGTTCATCGCTCATCTTTTATCCCTCGTAACATCAATCAACATACATCCGAATCAAATATTCATCTTTGCACTACAGTGCCAAAGATATTCATCATTGGTCATGTTCATCTAAACACTGCTCATCTTTGCACTACGGGCCAAAGATATTCTTCAAATCATTCATCTTTGCACTACAAAAGCCAAAGATATTCCATAATATCATCATTTAAGACCAAGATGATGAAAAATATTTTTAAAGAAACGAATCCAAAGAAACAAAATGACAAGGATTAAGGATTAAGGATTCAGACTTTGTTTTATCCACGTCCAAAATGCCTCAAAAATAATCACAAGTGGTGTAAAATTCAAGAATGATCAAAACATGGATACAATCAAAGCTAGTATCTAGAATAGATATTTTGACTTAAAAGAAAATTTTCATTTTTCGATGAATAAGGTCAGATTTAAATGAATAAGATCAGATAATATCGTGAATAAAGGCAAAGATATCGTGAATAAGAACTCGACACCAAAAGTTCCAAATTTGATAAAAACTTCAGATCAATATTTCAACATAATGATATCAAGAAATAATATCATTACAAAAAAATAATATCCCTTACCTCGAAAGATCAAGACTTCTAAATAAAACACCTGATATAAAGGCATGACTTGGACTTGCACCGAGTATAGCAATACTCAAAGTATACTCAAAATACTCACAAGAATACGCCGATAATATAGAGAGAAAACTTCAGCTTCTAAAGTGATTTTCAATTCTAACCCAAGACCCTATTTATAGAAAATGCTTAGAACACCAAAAGTAGAAAATTTAATATAATAATATTATTATTATTTCTACAACTTTCTCACGTACCAAGAATCTGAATTCAGCTATTAAAACACATGCAAGACCCACACTCAAATCACCAAAAACGTTTTTCATATTAAAATATTTTAAACTTCCAAAATCAATTATTTCTTGAGCTTCGAACTTCAATAATTCATAAAAAATTATCCCTTTATCGAAAAATTCAAATCTCACAACTTTTTATAGGAAATTCAATTCTCTACAACTTTACGTAAGAAAGTTTTTTCAAATTCCAAATGTAAATTGACCGAAATCCACAAACCAAGCGATTTTACAAGCTATAATCAAATTTCTACCAATAAATGGGGTCCACCACACATGTTTAACATGTTTTAAACATTTATTGCAACAAAAATACTCTTCCTCCTCAGATATACTCATATATCCCACATTCGTTGTAAAAATATCACCATTATTATATTATTAAAATATAATAATATATTTAAATGAATTATTTTATCGTAAAAAAGATAAAATTTCAATTTTCAACAATTGTCACATTAAAATTTTTCTCCATCTATATCCACATAAAATCAATATTTTCCTCATCATATGAATCAATAATTAATTATTCACAAATAATATTACGTAATCACAATATTGACAACCAGCGCCTCCAGAAAGCAGGGGCTTTCCAATAAGAATTTCTTCTTCACCTTGGCGCAATTAGGTGACCAAACCTCTCCTTAGACGTAACTTTCTAGACATTGCCAATAATGTTATCTAATAATATTATTCGGATAATATGAATTATTGCTTCGATAATAAAAATACCGTGTAATGACAATTATCAAACAACAAAGAATATAAAATATCAACGCAAAGAATTATTAAATCAATAAAATATCGAATAAAGAATTATCGTAACCATTATTGAGTAGTGCCTTCTTACGTAAGAATCAATAATTGGTGCAATACCGCAGTGCTATCGTGTGTTTTAATCATCGGGTATTTTAACAAAGATAATCTGTAATAACTACGCCGTTATTTTTAAACCACTTATATTTTGTCGCTTTCTTCATCCAATCGCTTTCCGCTTATGGGGCCCACACATGGTCGCTACTGGCCATACGAATATTCTTCGACAAGATTTAATATTCCACGACCAAACGAATATTCCCTAATAACAATGAATATTTTATAACCACTGCTTATTTTGAAGTATTTGCGTATTTTACCCCTAACTATCCACATTAATCAAATCAACCCTTACTATTTTAAAATAATAAATAGAGAAAATTAAATTTCATTAATAATAAGTTGGGGTCTTACAAATATTATTTTGAATATTATGGAGTGAAATTGATATAATGTTATAAATATGGGTAATATTTATAAATTTTATAAAGTATGCAAGTTGTCATATTATATTCGATTGGTCGGGAAATATTCTTTTGTCGTGGAATATCCGATCGATGGTACAATCATTGGTGGACCCTACAACGTAATTATTGCCTGGATTGAGAAAACGATAAAAATATTTTATAAAAATAACTACGAAAAAGTTTTACCGTTGATCTCGCCGAACTACTCTAGTGAGTAAAAGTAAAGAATATCGTATGGTTGCGTAAGAGTAGCACACTCATATTGATTATTGATGCTTACGTAAGAAGTCATTCAGCTTTTGTTCAATTATTGCTATAGTAATTGTTGCATACAAGATCTCACGTTATTTGATTCAATTATTATCGATATTTTATATATTGTTAAAATCAATAATTGAGACGATAAAGTTATTAATATTATTATTTACAATATTAACGATGTCTAGAAATCCTTATCGAAAGCCCCTCTTTCTAGAAGCGACTCAGTCGATTAATATTGTGAATTATAATAATGATGATAAATGTCGTTAAAAATATTGAGAGGTTTTTTTTATGATGTAGTTGTTATAAATTTTGCTTATTATTTGGATTTTCATTTGCCCATTTTTTTAAATAATCGGTAGAAAGTTATTCAATATATTTATAATGGGACCACTTGTGATTAAGAGATGTTGGGGGATTTTATCAATAAAGATTTAAATTTTGTCGTTCAAATAATTTTTAATATTATGGTGTGAATTTGAGATAATATTATAGTCAGGTAGTATTTATAAATTTTGCAAAGTATGCAAGTGGTTATATTATATTCGATTGGCTCAGGAATATTCTAATTAGCAGGAATATTCGTGGGTATAACTACCAATCATCAGGTGGACCCCACAATGTAATTATCATTTGATCGAGAAAACGACAAAAAATGACATATTTTATCAAAATAATCTACGAAGTTTTACCGCTGATACCGCTGAACTACTCTAGAGTAAAAGTACAAAGAATACGCAGTGGTCGCATAAGAAGACACCAGATTGATTATCGATGCTTATGTGAGAAGTCACTCATTTTGATTCCATTATCATTTATTAATAATATGAATTATTATAATGATAATGACGCTTTTGTTTTATTCAGATTATTAACGTAATAAAATGTAAACATCTTTTTATATAAAATGTAATACTTTATTAAAGTTATTCTATAAATAATAATATATTATATTTTATTACGATAAAGGTTGCATAAAGTTTTTGCATAGTGTTTTGTATAAGGTTGCATAAAGTGTTTGCATAGTAAAAAATGTTTTATATAAATAGAATATATTATATTTTATTTAAAAGATTTTGCTTTTAAATACGGACCGCCGATTAAAGTAAATCAATCTGACCGCTCATGGATTAATTACTATGCATTCTATTTTCCTATAAATAAAGCTCATTCCTTCATTATTTTCTTACTTAATTCAATCAAACTCTGTAGAGAGAAATTATAGAGAGAAGCTATAGAGAGAAAATCTATAGAGAGAAAGAAGAAAAGATTCTCGCACTTCACTACTTTGATATCCAAAGGTCTTTTACTAGTAGTGGATATTATTTGTTGCACCTGTAAGGGGTGTTATTCTTTCTTATTCATGAAGAGAACTTCGTTATTCCATTCATTATTATTCTCGCTGAATAACTCGTAAAAGTGGTATACCCTATACATAACCCGTATACGCTTATACCCTATACTTGTGAAATCTTTATATTATTCCATTCTTATTTATTCTCGTTGAATAACTCAGATACGCTTAATCCCCTATACTTGGTGATCTTCTTCTCGTTATTCCATTCTTTATTATTCTCGCTGAATATCCGTCGTGTGTGTTTTACACCTCACCGGGTTCCATTGCTTATTATTCCGCATTTATTATTCTCGTTGAATATCCTCGTCAGGTGTTTTACACCGACCGGTTCCATTGTTTATTATTCAAAGATTTATTATTCTCTGTTGATCATCCCGCTTGCAGAATTTCACCGACCGGGTTCCGTTATTATTATTCTCGTTGAATAACTCGCCTATGCGGCACCGCATGCACGGTGATTTCTTTTGTTATTCCATTCTTTATTATACCCAAATGGTTAAAACTTTGACTTCTATACTCCATGAAATTAGTAGAATATCCTCGATATTCAAGGCTTTCATCCAAAGATCTTTTCATGGAAATATTCTTCCGATCATTCTTGAATTTTACTCTACAAAACAAGATCTTGTCGACAATTTGACGTTATTAATTCCTCGATAAAATAATTCTTGAACTTGTTTTATCAAATTATTATGTCATTGTCATCATCCTCATGTTATATTATGTTATCTCTTCGCTTACGCAAGATAGATGAACTTAGTATGATTACGACCAGGATCATTCTAAGATAATCACGGCTTGATATAAATGATGTGACAAAAGTCCTCAAAGGGCTGTAATGCAAATGATGGATAGTTTTTGGTATGATTATGACCAGGGTGATTCTAAGATAGTCATTACCATTGATAATTTGATGAAAATCCTCGACTGCGGTACAAGGGATGATTAGATATTGTGGTTTATTCATTAAACCGAGTCTCAAATGATAAAATTTATGAAAACCTTTTAAAACCTAAAAGATAGTAGATTTTATTTTCTACTTGACTTTTTTAATGGATCGCTTATTCCGTCGCAGCTTAAACCGGTCAGTTTATCAGTATTTTATCGCTTAACATCGTTGAAGGCTAATGATAATTTATTCTCGCATTATCTTAGTCATAATATTTCATCGGGCTAGTTGAGCTCACCTTTTCTTTCACCGTTTCTTCGTGAAATGAGAACATAGCCGGGACGAAGCTCTGGAACTGAGTAATGGTCCGTAGGATAAGATTAGTAGTCCTCACTATTCTGTGAAATAAGGTGATAATAGTTGTAATGAGGACTCTTTCGAGTTTGTATAATATCTAGTAGACAATATTTGTATTCAAACTCACAGCTTTATGTCGTATTGCACACCACGCTTATATTAAGTAAGTTGATTTGAATTTATGTACCATGTAAGTGGCGACCCAAGACGGGTGACGATACCCAATTTTGGGGCGCCACAACAGGTATCGTAGCTAGGATACGATCCCGGCCAAGATGCGAGATAAGAACTAGAGGGGAGAGACGGAAATTCTTCGCTAGTATGATCTACCTAAGTTTATTTGTTATTTAATTGGCTCACGTAGTATATGGATAATATTTGATATATTAATTAACCCTCGTGTTGTATTAAATGGCAAATTTAAAAATATTCACAATGGAGTGAATGTGACCGCTAGACACCTTTAATCACTAATCAGGTTAATGCAAAGGTCGATTTAGGAACAAATTAGAGATATCCACGAGTGAATGAAGAACTAATTGTTGCACCCGTTAGCTAGTTGCAGTAGGTAGCACAAAGTTCAAAGAAAAGAAGAAGAGGAAGAAGAGGAACCCGAGGAGAATTGGTTAAGAAGTTTACGATCAAAACTTAGAATTACAAAATCGTGTTCGTGAGCTAGAAGAACAAAGTCAAGAACGATAAACTGGTCGTGGAACAAAGGGATACAACAATTCAAAATCGGGTTACCCGATATGTGATGCTCGAACAAAATCACGCTTTCGCGTGGTGTAAGATATTAAAGTTGAATCGAGAATTTAAAAATCAAAGATCACCGAAAGAAGAAACAATCGAACGAAGGAGAATAGGCGATGTACGGGTAAAAGTCGCACAACGCGTTGATAGTAGAAAAGACGTCCGATCCAATAAAGCCAAAATAGATGAAATGGACTTTGCTGACAAAGAATTGAAATTTAATCGAATTCTAATTACCTCGCATATAGCACAACCCGAATTCGATATGGATCGAGAATAATGATTCAAATCATGGATCAGAATGTGAAGAAGCACTTAAGGGTGGAATGTACCCTATAAAGAAAGTCAAACTTCTTCAAATTTAAGCGAGCGCTTTTATTTAGAAACCCGAACGGTTATTACGTTAATTAATTATAAATTATTACGTAAGTCTATACTTTATTCAATACAAGTTCTACCCACTCTTTTATTCTACCTAGTTGTGTTCAACGTTTAAATTTGACTCGAAAAATTAGACTTTGATTTATCTATCGAAACTTCGCTTGGGAGAAACCTTCATTACCTCCACTCGCTTATTAATCTTGTTGTTTCAAATAAACACTTTCACGCTCTTATCTCTTTTGAAATACTTGCCTTTGAGGTAATTTTTGAAAACGATTGATTAACTACTCATTATTCTTTTTTTGTAAGGTTGTTAGCTTTCATATTCCTAACCAACCCGTTATACGAATTCAAAGTAACCAAACCCTAAAGTTAATCATCATTATATCGCCATAAAGTAAAGAGCCCCGATCCTTTCGTTGTTGACTTCCTTGTGTGGAATGCACCAAGCCGCATTTCTCAGAGGCGACATCGTGAATCAAGATGGCAAGTTGATAGGTATCATTGTGAGGTGCTATCTGTGTTAAGGGATGTAAGTCACAATGGTATTAATGTGACGACTATCCAAGTCTTTCGACGAGTAATAGCTTTTGAATGATATTTCTATCATTAATAAATTTCTTGACGATTCTTGAAGACTTCTAGCCTACCCTAGAGCGTGAAATCGAATTTTGTATCGACCCCAAAGATAAAACCCATTTCTTAAACCTCAAATATTTCTTCAACTAAAAGGATCTGCTTTACGAGGATTATGATGAAAGTCATAATAAAAGCATTGACTAATGAAAATCATGGGTATATGAAGTATTAGTAAGTGTTATGATGAGTTATGTTGGTTATTATGTGAAAACATGAAAGTTTCTTAGAAATCACAAAGAGTTGAAAATCGATTTTGGTGAAAAACGAATATGAAATTCAATCGACCATATCTCCTATTATATTTTGAATTTTTGAGTGTGGTCAAGTCCTAGAGTTAGATCTATGAGTTACCTAACTAATCCAAGTGGAATTACTGGAAAAGGTGTTGTAGATTTTTGTGTGGACTGATTTTAGCAAAGGAGTGCAAAGCTGCAAAAACCAAAAAGTCGCTGCCATGATTTTAGAGGGGCTGTTTCGGCCACTTAAATTATGAGAAAATTCTGGCCTTTTGGGACATGAAGGTATATGGTATAAAGTACCTCCTGTCCAAAAATGAGCTCATTCTCGACTTAAAATGAGCAAGTTATGACTATTTCAATATTTAGGTTTTTCCGATTTAAAAATATATAACCGAGTTCTATAACTCATGACCATGAAATTTAAACTGAAGCTCACGTTAACATGTGTAAGGTCCTGCCAAGATTTGGGAATTTTGGAGTTAAACTTGAGGTAGCTAATTTCTTAAGGAATTAATTAGAAATTGATTTTTGAAAATAGTAAATGAATTTTAAAAATTCCGAGAAAAATATATTTTCATTATGGGACTATATTATGCTAAATCCCAGAAAAGAAATATTTTGGGACTGATTTGGTATTTTTCATGAAAATAGTTTAGTTACTTAACATATGAGTTAAATATGTTATGTGAAGTAATAAAGTTGAAAATAGGATTTTATGGCTGTAGAGAATCCTATATGTAGTATATGCATATTTTTTTTTGATGAGGATTTGATAATTGGTGATGATATCTTATGAGTATGGCATTTTTGAATGATTAAATGCATTATATGGTAAAGCGAAAACAATCGAGATAAATTGTTTATAAATTTAAGAAGTGATTAAAATATTGTTATAATATTAATGATATTAGATTATAAGATTATTAAGTGATTGATAACATGGGGATATTCTTGAATCCTCGGATAAATTATATTATAAATGTTTAATATTTATCCTTTATCTCATTTGATCGATTCTTTATATCATTATCCTCCTCATGCTTATATTACGCTGAAAGTCATCTCGCGATACTCACAGAAGTATAGATGGACTTGGTATGATTATGACTGTGGATTGTTCTAGGATAATCATAACCGTAATTGAAAACACGATTATCTTCGCACGAGTAATGGATAATTTGTGGTCGCGATACTAATGAATACACGATTATCTTTGCACGTAGTGCATGGATAATTTGTGGTCGTGATACTAATGAATACACGATTATCTTTATCCGTAGTATGGATAATTTGTGGTCGGATAATTTGTACACGATTATCGTGATACGTATACTAATGAATACACGATTATCTTCGCACGTAGTGTATGGATAATTTGTGGTCGTGATACTAATGAATACACGATTTCTTCGCACGTAGTACGGATAATTTGTGGTCGTGATACTAATGAATACACGATTATCTTCGGCCGTAGTGTATGGATAATTTGTGGTCGTGATACTAATGAATACACGATTATCTTCGTCGTAGTGTATGGATAATTTGTGGTCGTGATACTAATGAATACACGATTATCTTCGTCAGAAGTGTATGGATAATTTGTGGTCGTGATACTAATGAATACACGATTATCTTCGCAGAAAGTACGGATAATTCGTGGTCGTGATACTAATGAATATCCTCGCCCGTAGCGGCAGGATGATTCGATGATATGGATTAATTATCGAAATGAGTCTCAAAGAATGAAATATTAATTCATGGATGTGGTAAAAGTCATCTTCGTCAGAAGTATCGATAGACTTGGTATGATTACGACCACACGGATTATTCTAAGATAATCACGATCAGATTGAAAACACGAATATCCTCGCCAAGAAGTATGGATAATTCGTGGTCGTGATACTATTAAGTCGAGTCTCAAAGATTATTGGTTTTATAAATTTGTATATCTTTATTATTGAATCGCCCGAAGAGCAGCAAAGATGAATTGTTAATGAATATCTTCGCCGATCATAAAGATGAATTTAATGTTTTCAACGATAAAGGTATTCAAGGTATCCTCACCTCTTTATCATACCAGTATCGCACTCTAATTTCGAGGGCTAAATTCCATAAGGAGGGGAGATCAGAGACCCCGTGATTTTATCAATAAAGATTTAAATTTTGTCGAAATAATTTTTAATATTATGGTGTGAATTTGAGATAATATTATAGTCAGGGTAGTATTTATAAATTTTGCAAAGTATGCAAGTGGTTATATTATATTCGATTGGCTCTGGGAATATTCTGCTTAAGGTGGAATATTCGTGATAACTACCAATCATCAGTGGACCCCACAATGTAATTATCATTGCTTGATCGAGAAAACGACAAAAATATTTTATCAAATAACTACATGAAGTTTTACCGCTGATACCGCTTGAACTACTCTAGTAAAAGTACAAAGAATACGCAGGTCGCATAGAAGAATACCTGTATTGATTATCGATGCTTATGTGAGAAGTCACCACTTTGATTCCATTATCATCGATTAATAATATGAATTATTATAATGATAATGACGCTTTTGTTTTATTCGTATTATTAACGTAATAAAATGTAAACATCTTTTATATAAAATGTATTACTTTATTAAAGTTATTCTATAAATAGAATATATTATATTTTATTATGCATAAGTGTTGCATAGTGTTTTGCATAGTGTTTTCATAAGGTTGCATAAAGTTTGCATAGTAAAATGTTTTTATATAAATAGAATATATTATATTTTATTTAAAAGATTTTGCTTTTAAATACGGACCGCCGATTAAAGTAAATCAATCTGGACCGCTCATGGATTAATTACTATGCATTCTATTTTCCTATAAATAAGCTCATTCCTTCATTATTTTCTTACTTAATTCACCTAAACTCTGAGAGAGAAATTATAGAGAGAAGCTATGAGAGAAAATCTATAGAGAAAAAGAAGAAGAGTATTCTCGTACTTCACTACTTTGATATCCAAAGGTCTTTTTTACTAAGTAGGGATATTATTTGTCAGACCTGTAAGGGTGTTATTCTTTCTTATTCATGAAGAGAACTTCATTATTCCATTCATTATTATTCTCATTGAATAACTCGTAAAAGTGGCATACCCTATACATAACCTCAGATACGCCAGATACCCTATACTATACTTGTGAAACTCCTTATATTATTCCATTCTTATTTATTCTGCTGAATAACTCAGATACGCTTAATCCCCTATACTTGGTGATCTTCTTCTTCGTTATTCCATTCTTTATTATTCTGCTTGAATATCCTGCGTCGTGGTGTTTTACAATCGACCCGGTTCCATTGCTTATTATTCCGCATTTATTATTCTCGTTGAATATCCTCGCTCTGTGTTTTACACCTAACCGGGTTCCATTGTTTATTATTCAAATTTATTATTCTGTTGATCATCCTGCTTGCAGTGAATTTCACCCCGACCGTTTCCGTTATTATTATTCTCGTTGAATAACCTCGCCTATGCGGCACCGCATGCACGGTGATTTCTTTTGTTATTCCATTCTTTATTATACCCAAATAAGTTAAAACTTTGACTTCTATACTCCATGAAATTAGTAGAATATCCTCGATATTTCAAGCTTCATCCAAAGATCTTTTCATGGAAATATTCTTCCGATCATTCTTGAATTTTACTCTACAAAACAAAGATTCGTCGACAATTTGACGTTAATAATTCCTCGATAAAATAATTTTGAACTTGTTTTATCAATTATTATGTCATTGTCATCATCCTCATGTTATATATTATGTTATCTTCGCTTACGCGCATAGATGAACTTAGTATGATTACGACCAGTGGATCATTCTAGATATAATCATGGCTTGATATAAATGATGTGACAAAAGTCCTCAAAAGGGTCTCGTAATGCAAATGATGATGGATAGTTTTTGGTATGATTATGACCAGGGTGATTCTTAATAGTCATTTACCATCGATAATTTGATGAAAATCCTCGACCGTGGTACAGGATGATTAGATATTGTGGTTTATTCATTAAACCGAGTCTCAAATGATAAAAATTGATGAAAACCTTTAAAACCATAAAGATAGTAGATTTTATTTTCTACTCGACTTTAATGGATCGCATATTCATAACCGCAGCTAAACTTTCACCGTTCTATCAGAATTTTTATCGCTTAACATCGTAAAGGCTAATGATAATTTATTCCTCATTATCTTAGTCATAATATTTAGTATTTTGTTGAATAACTCGTTTGGCGCGGGCACCGCATTTACGGTGATTTCTTTTGTTATTCCATTCTTTATTATACTCAGGTTGTTAAAGTTTTGACTACTATACTCCATGAAATTAGTGGAATATCCTCGATATTTAAGCTTCATCCAAAGATCTTTTCATGGAAATATTCTTCTCGCATTCTTGAATTTTACTCACAAAGCAAAGATCATGTCGATAATTTGACATTATTAGTTCCTCGGATAAATTAATTTTGAACTTGTTTATTGAATTTTATATCATTGTTGTGACGCCCCAAAATTAGGTATACATCACCCATCTTGGGTCGCCACTTACAATGTACATAAATTCAAATACAAACTTAATTATACATCCGTCAGTAACATACGACAATACATAAACCGAGAGTTCTAATAGAATATTGTCATTTAGACAATATCCATACTCAAGGAGTCCTCATTACATTTATTGTCACACTATTTAATGTAATAGTGAGGAGTACTAATGCTATCTTCTGGACCATCACTCTGCTCCCTCGACTCGTCCCAAATTTATATTCTCATTTCAAGAGAACAAAGGAAAGAAAGGGTGAGCTCAACTAGCCCAAGAAGAAATATTACGACTAAGATAATGCAGTAATAAATTATCATTAGCCTTTCAACATAAAGGTTAAACCGATAAAATACAATAGACAACCAGCTTTAATCAAGAATGAATATGCAATCCATTAAAAGAGTCAAGAGAAAATAAAGTCTACTATCTTTTAGGTTTTAAAAGGTTTTCATCAATTTATTATAGCCGAGACTCACTTTTAATGAATAAACCACAATATCTAATCATCCCCGCACTACCATCAAGGATTTTCATCAAATTATCAATGGTCACTATATACCGAATCACCCCTCGGTCATAATCATATACCAAAAACTATCCACCACCGCATTACATAAGCCAATCGAGGACTTTTGTCACATCATTTATATCAAGCCACGATTATACCGAATGAACCCCGGTCATAATCATACTAAGTTCATCTATGCACGTAAGCCAAAGATAACTTTCAACATAATATAAACATGAGGATGATGACAATGATATAAGAATTCAATAAAACAAGTTCAAGAATTAATTTATCTAGGAATTATTAACGCCCAAATTGTCAACAAGATACTTTGCTTTATAGAGAAAATTCAAGAATGATCGTAAGAATATTTCCATGAAAAGATATCGATGAAGCGCAAATATCAAGGATATTCCACTAATTTCATGGAGTATAGAAGTCAAAGATTTAACCAACCGGTATAATAAAGAATGGAATAACAAAAGAAATCACCACGCACGCAGATTCGCATGTATGTGTTATTCCAACAAAATAATAATAATCTTAACCAAAGTCGTGAAATTACACCGCACAGTGATGATCCAAATGTAATAATAAATGTTGAATAATAAACAATGGAACTGTGTCCTAAAAAAACACATGCATGTGATATTCCAATAGAATAATAAATGTGAATAATAAACAATGGAACCAGTCCTGTAAAACACACAAACAGGATATTCCAAATGTAATAATAAAGAATGGAATAATGTAAGAAGATCACCAAGTATAGGGGATTCCAGATATACAAAGTTATTCCAATGTAATAAATAAGAATGGAATAATATAAGGATTTCACCAAGTATAGGTATGCGCCATGATACAAAGTTATGTATAGGGTATGCCACTTTTACAAAGTTATTCCAATGTAATAATAATGAATGGAATAATGTAAGTTCTCTTCATGAATAAGAAAGAATAACACTTCTTACTTGCACAACAAATAATATCCCTTACCGTAAAAAGACACCGGATATCAAAGTAGTAAGTACCGTATTACTTCTTCTTCTTTCTATATTTTTTCTCTATAGCTTCTCTATATAATTTCTCTCTCAGAGTTTCAAAGAATTCGTAAGAAAATAACGAAGGAATGAGCTTCATTTATAGGAAAATGAATGATAAGAATTAATCCATTTAACTATCCGATTGATTTACTTAAATCGACGATCATCCATATTTAAAGCAAAATCTTTAAATAAAATATAATATATTCTATTTATATAAAAACATTTTACTATGCAAACACACTATGCAACACTATGCATAATAAAATATAATATATTCTATTTATGTAATAACTTTAATAAAGTATTCTCGCTTTTATATAAAAAGAAGTTTCGCTTTTATTACGTTAATAATAATTTAATAAAATAAAACGCCATTATCGCTATAATAATTCATATTATTAATCGACAATAATGGAATCAAACCGAGTGACTTCTCACATAAGCATCAATAATCAATACCGTATGCTACTACGCAACCAATAACGTATTATCGTATTTTTTACTACCGAAGTAGTTCAACAAAGATCAAACCAGAAAACTTCCGCCGTTATTTCAATAAAATATTTTGTCATTTTCAATCCGGCAATAATTTCGCTAGGGTCCACTAAATGATTGAGTCGTTGCATTAATATTCCCTCGCTAAACCGAATATTCCCCCCGACCAATCTAATATAATATAACCACTGCGATACTTTGCAAAATTTATAAATACTACCCACAACTATTATCTCGATTCACACCATAATATTTAAAAATTATTTCGACAAAATTTAAATCTTTATTGATAAAATCTGGGTCTCACAATTGTCATCATCCTCATATTTATATTTTTTGAAAGCCATCTGTGGCCCAGAAGGTATGGATGGACTTGGTATGATTATTACGTACAGGATTATTCGATGTAATCATGATCGTAATGTTACAAATGATGTGGTAAAAGTCCCTCATTGGCCCGTAGTGTATCATGGATGCTTATTGTACGATCACGACCATTAATGAATACACAAATATTCTCGGCCCGTAGTGCATGGATAATTATGGTCGTGATACTAAAGAATATCCTCGTCAGAAAGTGCAAGGGTGATTCGATGATGGATTATTTATTGTCGAGTCCCAAATGATAAAGTGATGAAAAACCTTTTAAATCATAAAAGATAGTAGATTTTATTTTCTACTTAACTTTTTAATGGATCGCTTGTTCACAGCGCATTAAACTTGATGTCTATTATATTTTATCATTTTAACATTGTTTGGAGACTAATGATTATTTATTCTCGCATTATCTTAGTCATAATATTTCTTATCGGGCTAGTTGAGCTCAAATTTTCTTTCACCGCTTTTCTTCAAGAAATGAGAATATATTGGACTAGCCTGGGAACCAGTGATGGTCCGTAGGATAAGATTAGTAGTCCCTCACTATTCTGTGAAATAGTGTGATAATAATTGTAATGAGGACTCTTTTCAGAGTTTGTATAATCTCTAAGAGACAATATTTATATTCAACCTCATAGTTTATGTTTTGTCGATTTGCATACGATAAACAGATTAGTAAGTTGTATTTGAATTCGCAGACTACGATGTATCGCACCCAAGACGGGTGATGTATACCTAATTTTGGGGGCATCACAATTGGTATCAAAGCTTAGGATATGATCCCAAGCTAAGATGTGAGACTAAAACTAGAGGGAGAGACGGGAATTCTTTTCGCTAGTATGACCTACCTAAGTTTATTTGGTATTTAATTGGCTCCACAAAGTATATGGATAATATGTTATATGTTAATTAACCTTTGTTTTGTGGCAAGATTCCAAAATGACATCCGAGAATGTTGAAAATATAGCAATGGAGCACAAGAGACCGCTGAGTCTCCACATATCAATAATCGTAAGAATGTGCATCGTGAAGGCAACAATCCTCATGCAAACAACAACACCGACCAAATGATGAATGATGGACTGTTCGTAGGCTTTATACAATTCATGCAACATCAAAGCAGAGCGGCTCCTATCCAAAATATAGGTGAAAATACTGGAAACTCTTGGACGGTCACCGCTAAACAGCTTCAAGGAGCTGGGACCACCGAGTTTATTGAGAACCAAAACCACTTAAGGCGGAAGCATGGATAAAGCAGATCACCAAGATATTTGATGTCTCGGGATGCTCCGAGGAGCAAAAGGTTCCCTTCGCCACCTTCATGTTATGCGTAAGAGGCGACATCGGTGGGAATCAGAAACATACCCAAATTCGACGACTCAAGATGTCTTGGGAGAAGTTCCAAGAGCTATTCAACGACAAGTACTTTCCCGAGAGTATTCACATATGAAAGAAGTGGAGTTTATCAATTTGAAACAAAACAATACGACCGTGTCGCAATACGAGGCTAAATTTATGAGTTATCCCTGCTTGCATCCCATTTGGTCGATAATGAGGAGCGAATAACGCGAATGTTTTAAGAGGTTTGAAACCGAGATACGCCAATATCTTATTTCTCATAAACCGTGGTTTGTACTCGATGTTGTAAATAGGGCTCGCTATCGGAGCGCCAGAACGAGTCAACGCAACTAAGAGAAAGCAAATTAGAAAAGATGAAAATACCAAAGGGTATCACCATCGAAACTGGCGACAACAAACGTGGAGGAAATCAATATGCCAAATGGTAACCACTTTATGGTAATCATACCAAGACAAAGAAAATGGACATTTCAAGAAGAGGAGATTCAACAATGATGGAAAGACGCCAACACCAAAGACCCATTGTTAAGGAAGGAGAACGACCACCTATCATATGCTTTAAATGCGAGGAGAGGGACACATCACCAAACTCACGCGATGCCATCCAAAGCATGTTATAATTGTGGAAGAGAAGGTCACCTAGCCCGATTTTGTTCTCACCAAGACAAGTTCACCTAGATGGAGGCACCAAAGGCCATCCCGTAAAAGTCAAAGCCAGAGTGCAAGGGAGAGCGTTTTGTCGTGACCTCCTGTAAAGCAAAGAACCCAAATGAGGTCATCACGTAAGCTTATCATAAACTCTAAATAAGTCTATACCTTATTTGATACCGCTTCTACCCATTCTTTTATTTCTCCTACTTGCAATACCAACGATTAAATTTGACTCTAGAGAAATTAGACTTCGACTTATCTCGTGGAAACTCCGCTTGGGAGAAACCTTCATTACATCCACTCGCTTATAAGTCTTGTTTGGTTCAAGTTGGTACCCACACATTACCTGTCAATCTTATTGCATTAAAAATACTTTTATTTGATGTAATTCTAGTGATTGATTAGTTAACTACTCATCATGCAAAAATTGATTGTTTTCGTAAGGTTATTAGCTTTCATATTCCTAATCGACCTATTATGCGAATTCAAGCAACCAAACCATTAAAATCAATCACCGCTATCTCAAGCCATAAAGCTATTCGCTTATTGAAAAACGGATGTCAAGCTTTCTTAGCTCATGTCACGATCTAAACAAAAATACGCCGCTTTGAAATAATATTTCTATTGTTAATGAATTTCCCCGACGATTCCCTCAAGAACTTCCCGCCTACCCCAGATAGCGTGAAATTGAATTTTGTATCGACCTCAAACCCTGCAGATAAAACCCATTTCTAAAGTCCCATATCGAATGGCTCCTATTAAACTTCGTGAGTTAAAGACTCAACCGCAGGAATTGTTAGACATCGGGCTTTATTCGCCCTAGTACTTCTCCTCGGGTGCTCCTGCTCTATTCGTGAAGAAGAAAGATGGGAGTATGCGATTTTGTATTGATTATCTGGAGTCAATCATGTCACCATCAAAAATAAAACCCATTGCCACGTATTGATGACCCGTTTCACCAACTTGCAAGGAGCCAAATTCTTTTCAAAGATCGATCTTCGCTCCGATATCACCAATTGAAGATTAAACCGATGACATTCCAAAGACGGCTTTTCGTAACTCCCCAGACGGCATTATGAATTCCTAACATGTCCTTTGATCGACTAATGCTCCCGCCGCTTTCACGGATATGATGAACCGAGTATTCAAGGAATATTTGATCACTTTGTGGTCGCTTTTATTGATGACATCCTCATATATTCCAAAAGCCGTGAAGATCATGAGCAACATTTGAGGTCGATACATCCAAAAGCTTCGTGAATATAAGCTTTATGCCAAGTCAAGAAATGCGAGTTCTGCTTGAGGAAGTAGCATTCCTCGGGCACGTGGTATCAAGTCATGGAATATCTGTCACCCAAAGAAAGATCAAGCTATTCAAAGCTGGAGCAACCTAAATCAATGATCAAAGCACGAGCTTTCTGCTTAGTCGGTTATTATCTGAGATTCGTGGAAGGATTTTCTCGAATCGCTACTCCACTAACTCAAATTTACTCGAAAGATACAAAGTTCTATTGAGCGAGGAATGTGAGAAGAGTTTTCAAGAACTCAAGAGGAGACTCATTTCAAAGACCTGCTCGACAATACCATCCGGTTCTTGGGATTTGTCATCTACAAAGGATGCTTCTAGCAAAGGGTTAGATGTGTTCTCATGCAATATGGGAAAGTCATAGCCTATGCCTCACGAATAACTCAAAGAATATGAGAGGAATTATCCTACTCATGATCTAGTAGTTAGCAAATTGGTCTTCAGACTTAAAATTTGGAGGCATTACTCAGATGGGAGAAAGTGGAGATCTTTACTTGATCATAAAAGCCTCAAATATTTCTTCACTCAAAAGGAACTCAACATGCGACAACGACGCTGGCTTGAATCGCTGAAAGATTATGATCATACCATCCAATACCATCCCGAAAAAGCTTACGTGGTAATGATGCATCGAAAGTAAGATCATATACGCAAGCACGAAAAGCGATATTGTCAACGCAAAGGCCCATTTTGTATTGACTTTGCAAAGGATGGAGATAGAGATAAAGACTCTGTGGACCCATGTGATGATGGCGAATATACGAGTAGAACCGACTTTAATTGATAAAGTTAAAGTCGCTCAAACTACGCACCGGAGCTTATGCGATGAGGAAGAAAGTGCAAGAAGGTGCTACGCCGGAAGCAAGAATCGATGAAGAAGGAATACTTCGAGTCAACTCCACTTTATGTTCCTAACGACCCGATTTAAAGTATAAAATCATGATGGAGGCGCATAACACATCGCTTTGTAATCCATCTCGGGAGTACCAAATGTATCATGATCTTCGGCATACATTTTGGTGGGGCAATATGAAGAGAGAGATAACTTGCTTTATCTCAAGGTGTCTAACGTGTCAACGAGTCAAGTGCGAGCATCAAGTACCAAAAGGTCCATCAGCAACCACTTGAAATTCCGTAATGGAAGTGGGAGCACATTACCATGGATTTCAAGCATCGGCCTTCCTAAGGTTTCTCAAGGCATAGATGCAATTTGGGTCATTGTTGATAGATCGACCAAGTCTACTCATTTCTTACCGATACGAGAAACTTATACACTTGAACGCCTTCGCTCATGCATATATAAACGAGATCAGAAGATCAAGATGGTATGCCAAGATCCATAGTTTCCGATCGAGACCCAAGATTCACTTCACGATTTTGGGTTAGTTTACAAAAAGCTACGGGCACAGATTTACGATTTAGCTTCTGCATATCATCCTCGATTTTACCTGACAATCGAGAGGACTATTCAAACTCTCAAGATCTATTAAGACTCATGTGTCCTTGATTTCAAGGAAGTCGGGACAAGTTCTTACCATCGGTGGAGTTTTCCTACAACAACAGCTTATCAAGCAAGTATCAAAATGGCTCCATTCAAGCGCCAGATGGAAGAAAATGTCGCTCTCCAAAGATGCCGGGATGAGGTGGGTGAAGCAACGCTTGTTGGGACCGAGAGTTGGTACGTATGATGACTACGAAAAAGATTCAAACGATCCGACAACGATAAAAAACTCACAAGATCGACAAAAGAGTTATGTTGATCTTCATCGAAAGGACGGGAATTCGATATAGAGATCATGTGTTATTACGCAGTTACTCCATGGAAAGGAGTTACGAGATTTGGAAAGAGAGGAAAGCTCAATCTCGATTCATCTACCATTTTTAATCCTCGATCGAGTAGAACTACGGCCTATGTAGACTCGCTTTTACCGCCAAGTATGCCTCGTGTTCATAACGCTTTTCACATATCCATGTTACGAAATATGTGGAAGACCCAACCACATTATCGAAGTTAGAACCTGGATTTAAATAATGCGAAGATTTAACGTATTTAAGAGGTTCCTGCTCAAATCTTGATAAGAAGGAACATATTCTACGCCCAAGGTTATACCTCAAGTCAAAGTTTTGTGGAGAAACCACGATGTCGAGGAAATGACTTGGGAGTTAGAATCAAATGAAATCAAGGTATCCTTACCTCTTCGATATACCAGTATGTAATTTCTAATTTCGAGGGCTTAAATTTCATGCAAGAAGGGGAGATCAGAAACCCCAACTTTTTGAATAAAGATGAATTTTCTATAAATATTATTTTTGAATATTATGGAGTGAAATTGATATAATGTTATAGTTGTGGGTAATATTTATAAATTTTGCAAAGTACGCAAGTTGTTATATTATATTCGATTGGTCGTGAAATATTCTTTTTATCAGGAATATTCGTGACGATTTAAGACAATCATCATGTGGACCCCACAACAAAATTATTATTTGATTGAGAAAACGACAAAAATATTTTTATAAAATAACTACGAAAGTTTTTACCGTTGAATCGCTGAACTACTCTGTAGTAAAAGTACAAGAATACGCTGTGGTCGCATAAGAAGACACCAGATTGATTATCGATGCTTACGTGAGAAGTCATTCAGCTTTTGTTCAATTATTGCTATAGTAATTGTTGCATAAGATCTCACGTTATTTGATTCAATTATTGTTTATATTTTATATATTGTTAAAATCAATAATCGAGACGACAAATTATTAATATTATTATTTGCAATATTAACGATGTCTGTAAGTTCGCTGCAAGGAGAGGTTCGGTCACCTAATCATGCTACCAATAGGAGAAATCCTTATCGAAAAGCCCCTCTTTCCGGAAACGACCAATTCGATTAATATTGTGAATTATAATAATGATGATAAATGTTGTTAAAATATATCGAGAGGTTTTTTGCTTATTTTATGATAATTTACCCATATAAATTTTGCTTATTATTTGATTTCCATTTGCCCATTTTTAAATAATCTTGAAAACTGTTATGGAGGATGAAATATATATTTATAATGGGACCACTTATATATTAAGAGATGTTGGGGGAGGGGGGACACGGGACCCACGCTGAAAGAAAGAAAATGGGTGGGGAGGAATCTTGAAAATTTTCTACTATGGTGATGTTTTTTCAAATAATATGTGATTATATATATATTTATATTATATTTTGTTTTATTATATAATTATAAATAGAATATATTATATTTTATTTAAAAGATTTTGCTTTTAATTATGGACCGTCGATTAAAGTAAAATCAACTGGACTGCTCAGCATGAAAATTAGCTACTTACTATTCACTCCATTTTTCTATAAATGTAAGCTCATTCCTTCATTATTTTTTAATTACTAATTCAATAGAGAAACTTAGAGAGAAAGAAGAAAAAGTTTTCTACTACTTAACTACTCTTATATTCAGCTTCTTTTTACTAAGTGGGGTGTTATTCTTTCTTATTCATGAAGAGAACTGTTGTTATTCCATTTCTTATTATTCTCATTGAATAACTCAGATACGCCATTTCCACCCTATACTTGGTGACATTCTTCTATTATTCCATCTTTTATTATTCTCGTTGAATATCCTCATAAGGCTGCTTTACGTTTTTACGCCGACCGATTCCGCCTTTTTATTATTCTCGTTGAAATATCCTGTCTGTGCATTTTACGCCTGACCGATTCCATCTTTATTATTATTTCGCTGAATATCCTCGCTCATGCGCTTTTACGCCGGAATTCGGGTTCCGCCTTTTATTATTATTCTGTTTCTTTTGTATTCTCGTCTCATTATGCTGCTTTTATGCGGCGTTTCGACTCGACCGGTTCCGCTATTAGTATTCTCGCTGAATAACTCGCCTATGCAAAGTACCGCATGCATGGTGATTTCTTTTTGTTATTCCATTCTTTATTATACTCAAATGGTTAAAGTTTTCACTACTATACTCCATGAAATTAGTGGAATATCCTCGATATTTCAAGGCTCATCCAAAGATCTTTCATGGAAATATTCTTCCGAGCATTCTTGAATTTTACTCTACAAAGCAAGATTATGTCGATAATTTGACATTATTAGTTCCCGGATAAATTAATTTTTGAACTTGTTTTATCAATTTTATATCATTGTCATCATCCTCATATTTATATTTTTTTGAAAGTCATCTCGTATTCAGAGTATGTGGATGGACTCTGGTATGATTACGACTGTGGATTATTCGAGTAATCATGACCGTAATGTTACAAATGATGTGGTAAAAGTCCTCATCGGCCCGTAGTGTATATGATGGACAAATTGTTGGTACGATCACGACCATTAATGAATACACAAATATTCTCGGCCCGTAGTGCATGGATAATTATGGTCGTGATATACTAAAGAATATCCTCGGCCAGAAAGGTAGGGTGATTCGATGATGTGGATTATTTATTGTCGAGTCCCAAATGATAAAAAGTGATGAAAACCTTTAAATCATAAAAGATAGTAGATTTTATTTTCTACTGATTTTTTTAATGGATCGCTTGTTCACCGCAGCTAAACTTGATGTCTATTATATTTTATCGCTTTAACATTGTTGGAGACTAATGATAATTTATTCTCGCATTATCTTAGTCATAATATTTCATCGGGCTAGTTGAGCTCACCTTTTTCTTTCACCGTTTCTTGAAATGAGAATATAGTAGGGACGAGCCTGGGAACTGAGTGATGGTCCAGAGGATAACATTAGTAGTCCCTCACTATTCTGTGAAAATAGTGTGATAATAATTGTAACGAGGACTCTTTTTTGAGTTTGTATAACTTAGTAGACAATATTTGTATTCAACCTCACAGCTTATATTTTTGTCGATTGCATACCATAATCAGATTAGTAAGTTGTATTTGAATTTTGTATCATGTATCCATGCACCCAAGATGGGTGATGTATACCTAATTTTGGGGCGCCATAGCTTATATCAAAGCTTTAGGATATGATCCTCGCTAAGATGTGAGACTAGAACTGTGAGGGGAGAGATTTTGGGAATTCTTTCGCTAAGATGATCTACCTAAGTTTATTTGGTATTTAATTGGCTCAATAAAGTATATGGATAATATGTTATATGTTAATGAACCTTTGTTTTGTATAAAGATTCTCAAATGACATCCGAGAATGTTGAAAATAGAATGGAGCACAAGAGACCGCTGAGTCTCCACATATCAATAATCGTGAGAATGCATCAGAAGGCGCACAATCCTCACGCAAACAACAACACCGACTCAAATGATGAATGATGGACTGCTCAGAGGCTTTATGCAATTCATGCAACATCAAAGCGAGAGTGGGTTCCTCGTGAAACCCTCGTATTTCATGAATAAAGAATTAATTTTCTCGAAATAATAATTTTTTTATATTATGGTGTGAATTTGAGATAATGTTATAACAGTTGTGGGTAATATTTATAAATTTTGCAAAGTATGCAAGTTGTCATATTATATTCAATTGGCTCTGGGAATATTCATTTTAAAATGAAATATTCAGACGACTCAAGACAATCATCGTGGACCTCATTAATGGAATTATTGCTTTGATCGAAAAACGATAAAAATATTTTATTAAAATAACGCTAAGTTTTTACCATTGATACCGCTGAACTACTCCTAAGAGTAAAAGTACAAAGAATAATGCCATTGTCGTGATAAGAGTAATACGATATCGATTATTGATATTTATGGAGAAGTCACCGCTTTTGTTCAATTATTGCTACAATACGTTTATAAAGATCTCACATTATTTGATTCAATTATTGTTGATTTAGAAGTTTTGTTTTATTCAGATTATTAACGTAATAAAATAGAAACATCTTTTATATAAAAATGTAATACTTTATTAAAGTTATTCTATAAATGTAATATATTATATTCTATTATGCATAGTGTTTTGATAGTAAAAAACTTTTTATATAAAATGTATTACTTTATTAAAGTTATTCTATAAATAGAATATATTATATTTTATTATGCATAGTGTTTGCATAAAGTGTCTGCGATAAGTGTTTGTATAGTAAAAATCTTTTTATATAAATAGAATATATTATATTTTATTTAAAAGATTTTTCTTTAAATATGGATCATTGCCGATTAAAGTAAATCAATCTGGACCATTCATGATTAGTTACTATGCATTCCATTTTCCTATAAATAGAATGTGACGCCCCCAAAATAGTATACATCACCTATTCCGAGTTGTCAATACATGGTACATGTAAACAACTACAACTTTATTATTACAACAAGAAACTGTGGAGTTTGAATACAAATATTATCTTCTGTACAATATCTATACTCAAATAAATTCTCATCACATTTATCGATACATTATTTTACAAAATGGTGAGGACTACTAAACAATCTTTTCTAAAACCTTCATTCCATACCCCACTGCATCGCTTATATTCTCGCCTCCCGAGAAAAAAATGGAACAAAAAGGAAAAGGGTGAACTCAACTAGCTCAAGAAAGAATATTATAACTAAGATAATATACAACAAATTATCGTTAGTCTTCAACAGGAAAAATATAATAGAATACAATAGACAACAAATTTTAAATCAATATTCGCAGCTGAAATAATAATTCATTAGAAGAGTTAAGTAGAGAATGCAAACTACTATCTTCTATGTATGAATTTAAAAGTTCATCGCTCATCTTTTATCCCCGTAACATCAATCAATATACATCTCGAATCAAATATTCATCTTTGCACTACAGCCAAAGATATTCATCACTGGTCATGTTCATTTAAACACTGCTCATCTTTGCACTACGCCCAAAGATATTCTTCAGAATCATTCATCTTTGCACTACATGTGCCAAAGATATTCTTAAGAAATCATTCATCTTTGACTACAAAGCCAAAGATATTCCATAATATCATCATTTAAGACCGAGGATGATGAAAATATTTTTTAAAGAAACGAATCCAAAGGAAACAAAAAATGACAAGTATTAAGGATTAAGGATTCAGTATTTGGTTTTATCCACGCCCAAAAATACCTCAAAAATAATCATAGTGGTGTAAAATTCAAGAATGATCAAAACATGGATACAATCGTAGCTAGTATCCGCATTAGATGTTTTGACGAAAAGAAGAAATTTTATTTTTCTATGAATAAGATCAGATACGCGAATAAAGGCCGATACGTGAATAAGAATCTCCAACACCAAAAAGATAGAAATTCCACAAAAACATCTTCACGCTTCATGAATAGTACTCGTGAATAAGAATCCTTGAATAAGAACTCATGAATAAGAACTCGTGAATAGTAACTCATGAATAGTAACCCCTACATGAAAAAGTTCCAAATTTGATAAAACTTCAGATCAATATTTCAAAGATAATGATATCAAGAAATAATATCATTACAAAAAAATAATATCCCTTACCTCGAAAGATCAAGATTTTAAATTTAAAACACCTGACATAGTATCAAGGAACTCTTGCACCGCCTAACAATACTCAAAGTATACTCAAAATACTCACAAGAATAATACCGATAATATAGAGAGAGAAAACTTCAGCTTCGTGTGATTTTCAATTCTAACCCAAGACCCTATTTATAGTGAAATCGCTAGAACACCAAAGTTGTAAAATTTAATAAAATATTAATATATAATTATTAAATTCCTACGCACTCCAAAATCTGATTCAAACCATCAGCCACCAAGAGTGACTCACCTTGCCAAACTCAAAAAAACGTTTTTCTTATTAAAAATATTTAAAACTTCAAAAATTAATTATTTCTTGAGCTTCGTAACTTCAATAATTCATAATAAATAGCCCTTTCATCAGAAAATTCAATCTCGCTAATTTTTTTATAGGAATTTCAATTCTCACAACTTTGCGTAAGAAAGTTTTCCCAAATTCCAAATAGAAATTGACCGAAATCCACAAACCAAGATTTTACAAGCTATAATTAAATTTCACCAATAAATGGGGTCCAATCGACATGTTTAATATGTTTTAAACATTTATTGCAAATAAAATACTCTTTCCTCCTCAGATACTCATATATCCCACATTCGCTGTAAAATATCACCATTATTATATTATTAAAATATAATAATATATTTAAATGAATTATTTTATCGTAAAAAGATAAAATTTCAATTTTCAACAATTGTCACATTAAACTTTTTCTCCATCTATATCCACATAAAATCAATATTTTCCTCATCATATAAATCAATAATTAATTATTCACAAATAATATTATGTAATCACAATATCGACAACCAAGCAAGCTCCTGTGAAAGGGGGGCTTCAATAAGAATTTCTCCTTATCATGCCGCAATTAAGTGACCAAACCTCCTTAGATGTAACTTTCTAGACATTGCCAATAATGTTATCTAATAATATTATTCAGATAATATGAATTATTGCTTCGATAATGAAAATACCGTGAACGACAATTATCAAACAATGTTAAAGAATATAAAATATCAACGCAGCAATTATTAACTCAATAAAATAAAATAACGAATAAAGAATTATCAGAACTATTATTGAGTAAAGGCCTTTAATAATTGGTGCAATACCGCTATCGCAAGCAACAACGCCAGACACTATGTTTTAACCACCGGTATTCCAATAAGTGTTAATTCGTAATAACTACGCCTGCTATTTTTAAACAACTTATATTTGTCGCTTTCTTCATCCAATCGCTCACATGGGCTCCACACATGGTCACTACTGTCAGATTTAATATTCCCCGACAAAGCATTTAATATTCCACGACCAAACTAATATTCCCTCGACGATAATGAATATTTTATAACCACTTCGCTTATTTTGAAATATTTGCGATTTAACCCTTAACTATCCACATTAATCAAATCAACCCTTACTATTTCAAAATAATAAATAAAGGAAATTCCTTTTATTTAAAAAATTTTCGGTCTTACATAGAAGCTCATTCCTTCATTATTTTTTTACTTAATTCAATTTAACTCTAGAGAGAGAACTATAGAGAGATAAGAAAAGTTTTCACACATTACTTCATGACGCCTCTAAAATAGGTCAATTCCATCCAACCCATTCTCGAGTCGCCAAATACATGGTACGTAAATAACTACAACTTTATTATTACAACATATAAATCAGAGTTTAAATACGATATTGCCATCTGTATAATATCCACACGCAAATAAATCCCCATCATAATTATCGATACATTATTTTACAAAATGGTGAGGACTACTAAACAACTCTCTCTAACCTTCATTCCATACCCCGACTAAGACTGCTACATTCTCGCCTCCCCGAGAAGAAAAATGGAACAAAAAGGAAAAGGGTGAGCTCAACTAGCCCAAGAAGAATATTATTACGACTAAGATAATATACAACAAATTATCGTTAGTCTTCAACAGGAAAAATCTAATGTAATACAATAGACAACCAGCTTTTAAATCAATTTCGCAACTGAAATAATAATTCATTAGAAGAGTTAAGTAGAGAATGCAAACTACTATGTTCTATATATGAATTTAAAAGTTCATCGTCGATATTTTATCCCCGTAACATTAAACAATATATATCCGAATCAAATATTCATCTTTGCACTACAGTGCCAAAGATATTCATCACCGGTCATGTTCATCTAAACACTGCTCATCTTTGCACTACGGCAAAAGATATTCAAAGAAGAAATCATTTATTCGCACTACGGTGCCAAAGATATTCAAGAATATCACTCATTTAGGACCGAGGATGATGAAAAATATTTTAAAGAAAATGAATCCAAAGAAACAAAAGAACAAATATTAAGGATTCAGATTTTAAAACAATCCAAGTTCAAAAATACTTCATAAGTAATCGAGCGTGGAGTAAAATTCAAGAATGATCAAAACACGGATACAATCAAAGCTAGTATCCATAGAGATATTTTGACAAAAAGAAGAAATTTCATTTTCTATGAATAGTGCCAGATTCGTGAATAAAGGTCAGATATAATGTGAATAGTGCCAGATACGTGAATAAGAATCTCCACCAAAAGATAGAAATTTCATAAAAACATCTTCACGCCTGTTGAATAAGATTTGAATAAGAACTCCGCTTAATAAGAAACTCGTGAATAAGAACTCATGAATAAGAATCTTATGAATAAGAACCCCAACATGAAAAAGTTCCAAATTTGATAAAATTTCCAACCAATATTTCAAAGATAATGATATTGAAGAAATAATATCATTTTCAAATCAAATAACATCCCTTACCTCGAAAGACAAAGATTTAAATAAAACACCTGGATATAAAGCATGACTAACTTGCAATCAGATAGAAATACTCAAAGTATACTCAAAATACTCACAAGAATACGCCGATAATATAGAGAGAGAAAACTTCAGCCTCAGTGATTTTTCAATTCTAACCCAAGACCCTATTTATAGAAAAATGCTTAGAATACCAAAAGAAAAATTTAATATAATAATATTATTATTATTTCTACAACTTTCACGCACAAGAATCTGAATTCAGCTATTAAAACACATGCAAGACCCACACTCAAATCACCAAAAAACGCTTTTCATATTAAAATATTTTAAACTTCCAAAAATCAATTATTTTGAGCTTCAACTTCAATAATTCATAAAATTATCCCTTTATCGTAAAATTCAAATCTCACAACTTTTATAGGAAATTCAATTTCTACAACTTTACAGTAAGAAAGTTTTTCCAAATTCCAAATGTAAATTGACCAAATTCATAAACCAAGCGATTTTATGTGCTATAATCAAATTTCTGGCCAATAATCAGGTGTCCACCAACACAAAAATATGTGTTAAACATTTAATGTCACAAAATACTCTTCCTCCTCATATACTCATATATCCCACATTCATTATAAAATATCACCATTAATATATTATTAAAATAATATATTTAATTGAATTATTTTATCGTAAAAGATAAAATATTAATTTTCAACAATTGTCACATTAAAATTTTCTCCATCTATATCCACATAAAATCAATATTTTCCTCATCATATAAATCAATAATTAATTATTCACAAATAATATTACAGAATCACAAAGATCGGCAACTGTGCCGCCTTCGTGAAAGCAGGGGCTTTCCAATAAAGATTTCTCCTCATCACAAGCAATTAAAGCGACCAAACCCTCTCCTGTATGTAACTTTCTAGACATTGCTAATAATGTTTTCTAATAATATTATTCAGATAATATGAATTATTGTTCCGATAATGAAAATAATTGCAGTAGTGACAATTATCAAATAACAAAGAATATAAAAAATCAACGCAACAATTATCAATCAATAAAATAAAATAATTAATAAGAATTATCGTAATAATTATTGAGTAGTTCCTTCACGTAAGAATCAATAATCGGTGCAATACCGCATGCCATCGCTCAACAACGCCAGACATTAGGTGTTTTTAACCACCGGTATTCCAACAAAGATAATCTGTGAATAATCACGGCCGCTATTTATAACAACTTATACTTGTCGCTTTTCTTCATCCAATTGCTTTCCAAGTTATGGGCTCCATTATTAAAGGTCACTACCGTCGCATTTAATATTCCTCCACAAAGAAGAATATTCCACCACCAAACGAATATTTCCTAATAATAATGAATATTTTATAACCACTTGCTTATTCAAATATTTACGATTTTACCCATAACTAACCACATTAATCAAATCAACCCTTACTATTTCAAAATAATAAATAGAGGAAATTCCATTTTATTAAAAATTTGGGTCTTACATCACTACTCTTATATCAAGTATTATTTTACTAGTAGGGATATTATTCTTTCAGATTCAAGAAGAGAACTTCATTATTCCATTTCTTTATTGTTCTGTTAGAATAACTCAGATACGCAGCTACCCTATACTTGGTGACATTCTTCTATTATTCTGCCTTTTATTATTTTGTTTTAATATCCCGTCATGTATATACGCTTGACCAAAGGTTCCATTTTAATTATTCCGCCTTTATTATTCTCATTTAATATCCCGCCTCACATGCTATATACGCTTTATTACGGTTCTATCATTTATTATTCCGCATTTGATATTCTCATTGGAACATCATGTTTGTGTGAATTTCACCCCGACTCGGTTCCGTTATTATTATTCCGTTGAATAACCGCTTATGCTGGCACCGCATGCACGGCGATATCTTTTGTTATTCCATTCGGTGATATACTCAACCGATTAAAATTTCGACTTTTATACTCCATGAAATTAGTGGAATATCCTTTGATATTTGCGCTTCATCCAAAGATTTTTCATGGAAATATTCTTCCGAGCATTCTTGAATTTTATTCTACAAAGAAGTATCATGTCGATAATTTGGACGTTATCGGTTCCTCGGACAAATTAATTCTTGAACTTGTTTAATCAATTCTTATATCATTGTCATCATCCTCATGTTTATATTATGTTGAAAGTCATCTCGTGGCCAGAGTATAGATGGATTTGGTATGATTATGGCCAGTGATTATTCAAGATAATCATGACCGTAATGTTACAAAATGATGAAAAATTAAAAGTTCTCATCGCCCAGTGCATCGATGGACGCTTTTGGTATGATTATGGCTATGGATTCTCTTCTACCAAGGGAGCAAAGATGAATTATTTTATGGCATGATCGTGATCATTGATGGAAACACGATTATCTTTCGCCCATAGTGTATGGATAATTCGTGGTCGTGATACTAAAGAATATCCTCAAATTGTAGTGTAGGATGATTTAATGATGTGATTATTTATCGAAATGAGTCTCAATGATAAAAGTGATGAAAACTTTTAAATCATAAAAGATAGTAGATTCTATTCTCTACTTTAATCTTTTAATGGATTATTTGTTCCACCGCAGTAAAACTTGATGTCTATTGTATTTTATCGCTTTAATATCATTGGAGGCTAATGATAATTTATTCTCGCATTATCTTAGTCATAATATTTCTTACCGGGCGAAGTTGAGCTCACCTTTTCTTTCTTTCACCGTTTCTTCGTGAAATGAGAACGAAATGGGACTAATTTGGGAACAGAGTGATGGTCCTAGATGGTGCATTAGTAGTCCTCACTATTCTCGTGAAATAGTGTGATAATAATTGTAACGAGGACCTTTTTTTGAGTTTGTATAATCTCTAAGAGACAATATTTGTATTCAAACTCACAGCTTTATGTTTTGTCGATTGCATACCATAAACTTGTATTAGAAGTTGTATTTGAATTGCATCATGATCCCAAGCACCCAAGATGGTGATGTATACCTAATTTTGGGGCGCCACACTCATCCCAAAATGTAGGTGGAAACACCGAAACTCTCGACGGCCACCGCTAAACAGCTCAAGGAGTCTGACCAATTTGAGTTTATCGAGAACCAAACCACTTAAGGCTGAAGCATGGATAAAGCAGATCACCAAGATATTTGATGTCTCGGGATGCTCGAGAGCAAAAGGTTCCTTCGCCCACCTTCATACGTTGCGTGAAGAGGCAGACATCGGGTGGGAATCAGAAACGCACTCAAATTTCTACCCACTCAAGATGTCTTGGGAGAAGTTCCAAGAGCTATTCAACGACAAGTACTTTTCCTGAGTATTCGGCACATGAAAGAAGTGGAGTTTATCAAATTGAATAAAACAATATGATCGTGGTCGCAATACGAGGCTAAATTTATGAGTTATCCTGGTTTCAGATCCCATTTGGTCGATAATGAGGAGCGTAATGACGCGAACGCTTTTAAGAGGTTTGAACCGAGATACGCCAATATCTTATTTCTCATAAACCGCGGTTTGTACTTTTATGTTGTAAATAGGGCTCGCTTATTGAGCGCAGTAACGAAAGTCAACGTAACTAAGAGAAAGCAAATGAAGCATGAAAATACCAAAGTGTATCACCATCGAAACCAACGACAACAAACGTGGAGGAATCAACATGCCGTAAATGGTAACCACTTTGCGGGTAATCATACCAAGACAAAGAAAATGGACATTTCAAGAAGAGGAGATTCAACAATGATGGAAAGGCCAAAGACCAAAGACCCATTGTTATGAAGGAGAACGACCACCTATCATATGCTTCAAATGCGAGAGAGGGACACATCACCCAAATCAAGGCTGATGTCAGTTCCAAAGATGTTATAATTGTGGAAGAGAAGGTCACCTAGCTCGATTTTGTTGTTCACCAAGACAAGTTCAATTTAGGATGGAGGCACCAAAGGTCATCCCCAAAAAGTCAAAGCCAAGAGCTGCAAGGAGAAGCGTTTAGAAAGACCTCCCGTAAAGCAAGGAACCCAAATGAGGTCATCACGTAAGCTTATCATAAACTCTAGTGAAGTCTATACCTTATTTGATACCGGCTCTACCCATTCTTTATTTCTCCTATTTTACCAACGATTAAATTTGAATCCGAGAAATTAGACTTCGATTTATCTCGTGGAAACTCCGGTGGGAGAAACCTTCATTACATCCACTTGCTTATAAGTCTTGTTTGGTTCAAGTTGGTACCCACACATTACCTGACGATCTTATTGCATTAAAAATACTTGCATTTGATGTAATTCTAGGGATTGATTGGTTAACTACTCATCATGCAAAAATTGATTATTTTCGTAAGGTTGTTAGCTTTCATATTCCTAATCGACCTATTATGCGAATTCAAGCAACCAAACTATTAAAATCAATCATTGTCATCTCAAGCCATAAAGCTATTCATTTCGGTAACCATAATGAAAACCGGACCCCAGTACAATGACCAAAAAGTGATTTATCCCTTATAAGCGTTGATCACTATAATAGATGACGTGAATTGATTTTGATAAAGTCTCTACCGCTACAGCCTATAGCAGCAATCCCCAAATGTCAAATAATTGTTTAAAATTACATATATTTCTCCTCACAGCTACAACGTAACAGAATGCAGAGTAATGCACATGCTATTATTCATTTGTAGGTTAATTGTTTATTATTCTACCATTATTATTACATTTTTAATTACTGCTATTATGTATATGTTTAAAATATAAAATATTATTTTAAAATACATAATTATTTTAACATATTATTTTAAAATACATAATATAAAATATTATGCATATGTTTAATATTATCAGAAATAATATGTTTAATATTATCGAAAATAATATTTTATCAAAAATAATATGTTTAATATTTCGTAAATTTTAAAATAATATTAAAATATTATGTTTGATAATATTAAACATATGCATAATATTTTATATTATGTATTTTAAAATAATTGTGTATTTTAAAATAACATTTTATATTTTAAAATTCCAGAAACGTACTCAATATGCCAGCATCAAGATGTCTTCTAGAGTTCCAAGAGTCGCTCAACGACAAATACTTTTCCAAAGTATTCATTACATAAAGGAGGTAGAGTTTATCAAGTCGAACAAAATAATATGACCGTCGCGTAATACGAGGCTAAATTTACTTGAGTTATCCCAGCCATATTCCACTCAGTGGATAATGAAGAGAGAACGACACTTGATGTTTTAAGAGATTTGAAGTTTAGAGATACGCCAACATCTTATTTCATAAACCGTGTTATATTCAGATGTTAGAATAGGGCTCAGCTTAAGTGGAGCGCGATAACGAGTCAACGAATTAAATGAGAGCAAATTTAGCAAAATGATAATACTAAATGAGAGTTAATCATCGGGGTGACAACAAGCGTGAGGAATCAATGTGTCGAAATGGTAACCACTTCTGGGTAATCAGGCCAAAAAAATAAGAATGGACATTTCAAGAAGAGGATATTCAACAATGATGGAAAGATGTCAAAGACCAAAGACTGTCATTAAGGAAGGAGAAAGACCACCCATCATATGTTTCAAATGCGAGGGAGGGCACATCACCAAACTGCTGCGATGCCGTTTAAAGCATGTTATAATTGTGGAAGAGAGGTCACTTAGCCCGATTTTATCGCTCACCAAGATAAATTCAAATGTAGATGGAGGCACCAAAGGTCATTCCCCGTAAAAGTCAAACCAGAAGGTAAGTGGAGAAGCTTTTGTCATGACCTCCCAGAAAGCAAGGAACCCGAATGAGGTCATCACGTAAGCTTATCATAAACTCTAACGAAATCTATACTTTATTTGATACCGGCTTCTACCCATTCTTTTATTTCTCCTACTTGCGCTTCTTCGATTAAATTCGACTCGAGAAATTAGACTTTCGATTTATCTGTGGAAACTCCGCAGGGAGAAACCTTTATTACATCCAATCGCTTATAAATCTTGTTTGGTTCAAATCAGACACCTACATTACATACGTAGATCTTATTTCATTGAAAATACTTGCATTCGACGTGATTCTGTGGATTGATTGGTTAACTACTCATCATGCAAAATTGATTGTTTTCGTAAGGTGTCGTTAGCTTTTTATATTCCTAATCAACCTATTATGCTAATTCAAGAGACCAAACCATTAAAATCAATCACGGCCATCTCAAGCCATAAAGCTATTCGCTTATTGAAAACTGGATGTCGCTTTTCTTAGCTCATGTCATATATTTAAACAAAATACGCCGCTTTGAACGATATTTCTATTGTTAATAAATTTCGACGATTCCCGAAGAACTTCCCGCCTACCCCTCAGAACAGTGAAATTGAATTTTGTATCGACTCAACCCTAGAGACAAAACCCATTTCCAAAGCCCTATATCGAATGGCTCCTATTAACTTCAAGAGTTAAAGACCCAACTGCAGGAATTGTTAGACATCGGCTTTATTCGTCCTAGTATTTCTCCCTCGGGGTGCTCCTGCTCTATTCGTGAAAAGAAAGATGGGAGACGCGATTTCAGATTGATTATCGGGAGTCAATCATGTCACCATCAAAATAGGTATCCATCATCACACGATTGATGACCTTTGCTTGACCAACAAGGAGCCAAATTCTTTTTCAAGATCGATCTTCGTCCCGGATATCACCAATTGAAGATTAGAACCGGCGACATTCCAAAGACGCTTTTAGAACTCCAAGACGCATTATGAATTCCTGTCATGTCATTCGATCGACTAATGGTCCCGCCGCTTTCATGGATATGATGAACCAAGTATTCAAGGAATATTTGATCACTTTGTGGTCATCTTTATTGATGACATCCTTATTTATTCCAAAACTGCGGAAGATCATGAAAGCAACACTTAAGGTCGACACTCCAAAAGCTTCGAATACAAGCTTTATGCCAAGTCAAGAAATGCAAATTCTCGCTTCAAGAAGCAGCATTCCATGGGCACGTAGTATCAAGTCATGGAATATCCGCTGACCCAAAGAAAGATCAAGCAATTCAAAGTCGGGAGCAACCTAAATCAAGGATCGGCGTGACGAGCTTTCTGCTTAATTTGTTATTATCTGAGATTCGTGGGAAGGATTTTCTAATCGCTACTCCATCACTCAAATTTCACCTTTTAAAGATACAAAGTTTGGTTGGAGCGAAGAATGTGAGAAGAGTTTTAAGAACTCAATAAGAGACTCATTTCGCACCTGACCGCTTCGACAATACCATCCGCCTTGAGGGATTTGTCATCTACAAGTGATGTTTCCGCAAAGGGTCGGGATGTGTTCTCATGCAATATGGAAAAGTCATAGCTTATGCCTCAAGAAAACTCAAAGAATATGAGAGGAATTATCCTACTCACGATCTAGAGTCAAGTGGCTGTTGTCTTCTCAACACTAAAGATTCGAGGCATTACTTGTATGGGGAGAAGGTGGAGATCTTTACGATCATAAAAGCCTCAAATATTTCTTTTACTCAAAAGGAACTCAACATGCGACAACGACGCTGGCTTGAACTGCTGAAAGATTATGATCATACCATCCAATACCATCCCGAAAAGCCGAACGTAGCCGACGATTGAAAGGTAAGATCATATACAAGTACGAAAAGGATATTGTCACAAAGGTAAAGGCCCATTTTGGTGACTTGCAAGGATGGAGATAGAGTTAAAGACTCTGTGGACCCATGTGATGATGGGCGAATATACAAGTAGAATCGACTTTTAATCGACAAAGTTAAAACCGCTTTTAAGTTATGGCACTCGAGCCGATGCGTATGAAGAAGAAAGTGCAAGAAGGTGCTAAGCTTAAGCAAGAATCGATGAAGAAGAATACTTCGAAATAACTCTGCATTTCAGGTTCCTAACGACTCGATTTAAAGTATAAAATCATGATGGAGGCCGCAACACACCGCTTGCAAATCCATCTCGAGTACCAAAATGTATCATGATATTCGCCATACATTTTGGTGGAGCAATACGAAAGAGAGAGAAATAAGCGTTTATCTCAAGGTGTCTAACTTGTCAACGAAAGTTAAAGCGAGCATCAATTACCAAAAGGTCCATCAGAACCACTTGAAATTCCGTGAATGGAAGTAGGAGCACATTACCATGGATTTCAAGCACGGCCT
>CM035169.1:21718539-22112665 GCA_020205615.1 Panax quinquefolius | reverse complement strand
GAAATGAGAACATAGCCGGGACTAGTCGGGGAACAGAGTGATGGTCCTAGATGGTGCATTAGTAGTCCTCACTATTCTCGTGAAATAGTGTGATAATAATTGTAATGAGGGCTCCTTTTGAGTTTGTATAATCTCTAGTAGACAATATTTGTATTCAAACTCACGCTTTATGTTTTTTCGTATTATACACCTACGCAGTTGTATTATAAAGTTGTATTTGAATTACGTACCATGTATCCGGCGACTCAAGATGGGTAATGTATACCTAATTTTGGGGGCGCCACAATTGGTATCAAAGCTTAGGGATATGATCCACAGCTAAGATGTGAGAATAGAACTAGGAGGGGAGAGACCGAAATCGTCCGCTAGTATAGTATGACTACCTAAGTTTTTTATATTTAATTGGCTCACGTAATATAGGGATAATATGTGACATGTTAATTAACCTTTTGTTTTGTGGCAAGATCTCGAAAATGACATCCGAGAATGTTGAGAATAGCAATGGAGCACAAAGCATCGCTTGATTCACCACATATCAATAATCGTGGATAATGTGCATCGTGAAGGCAAAAAAATCACGCACGAAACAACAACACCGACCAAATGATGAATGATCAAATGTTCGGAGGCTTTATACGCAATTCATGCAATAACAAAGTAGAGCGGTTCTCATCCAAAATATAGGTGGAACATCTGAAACTCTCGGACGGTCACCGCTAAATGCTTCAAGGAGCCGGGACCACCGGAGTTTATTGGAGAGCCAAAACCACTTAAGGCGGAAGCATGGATAAAGCAGATCACCAAGATATTTTATGTCTTGGGATGCTCCGAGAACAAAAAGGTTCCTTTTCACGCCTTTATGTTGCGAGGAGAGGCAGACATCGTGGGAATTGGTAAAGCGACTCAACTCGCCCAGACCGAAGATGTCTTGGGAAAAGTTCCAAGAACTATTCAACGACAAATACTTTCCCGAAAGTATTCATCATATAAAAGAGGTAGAATTCATCAAATTGGAGCAAAATAATATGACCGTGTCGCAGTATGAAGCCAAGTTTGCCGAGTTGTCCCGGTTTGCGTCCCACTTGGTGGATAATGAAGAGAGAATGACACGGATGTTTTAAGAGGTTTGAAGCCGGAGATACGTCAACATTTTATTTCTCATAAATTGTGTTTGTATTCAGATGTTGTAAATAAGGCTCAGTTAGTGGAGCGCGATAACGAGTCAACGCAATGAAAAAGAAAGCAACGGTAGAAAATGATAATACCAATGAGAGCGGATCATCGAGCGGTGACAACAAGCGTGGAGGGAATCAAAAGGCCGAAAATGGTAACCACTTCTATGGTAATCAAAGTTCAAAACAATAAGAATGTACATTTCAAGAAGAGGAGATTCAACAATGATGGAAGGACGTCAGCACCAGCACCCATTGTTAGGAAGGAGAACGACCACCTATCATATGCTTCAAATGCGGAGGGGAGGGACACATCAGTCCAAACTGTGCGATGTCGTCCAAAGCATGTTATAATTGTGGAATAGAAGGTCACTTAGCCCGATTTTGTCGCTCACGTAAGACAAGTTCAGCTAGGATGGAGGCACCAAAGGTCAGTCCCGAGAAAAGTCAAAGCCAGAAGGTCTGGAAGAAGCGTTGTTGTGACCTCCCGAAAGCAAGGAACCCGAATGAGGTCATCACGGGTAAGCTTATCATAACCTCTAGCTAAGTTTATACTTTATTTGATACCGGGTTCTACCCATTCTTTTATTTCTCCTACTTGCGCCTAACGATTAAATTTGACTCGAGAAATTAGACTTTGACTTATCTGTGGAAACTCCGCTGGGAGAAACCTTCATTACATCCACCGCTTATAAGTCTTGTTTGGTTCAAATCGAATCGCATTATTACCCATCGATCTTATTTCTTTAAAAATACTTGCGTTTGACGTAATTCTCTGAATTGATTGGTTAAATACTCATCATGCAAAAATTGATTGTTTTCGTAAGGTTGTTAGTTTTCATATTCATAATCAACCTATTATGCGAATTCAAGCGACCAAACCATTAAAATCAATCACGATCATTTCAAGCCATAAAGCTATTCGTTTATTGAAAAACGGATGTCAAGCTTTCTTAGCTCATGTCACAGATTTAAACAAAAATACGTCAGTTTTGAACGATATTTCTATTGTTAATAAATTTCTGACGTATTCCTAAAGAACTTCCCGGTCTACCCCCGTAGGCGTGAAATTGAATTTTGTATCGACCTTGAACCTGGTACAAAACCCATTTCCAAAGCCCCACATCGAATGGCTCCTATTGAACTTCAGGAGTTAAAGACCCAATTACAGGAATTATTAGACATTGGTTTCATTCATCCTAGTACGTCTCCTTGGGGTGATCTTGTTCTATTCGTGAAGAAGAAAGATGGGAGTATGAGACTTTGTATTGATTATCGGGAGTTGAATCATGTCACCATCAAAAATAGGTACCCATTGCCACGTATTGATGACCTGTTTGACCAGTTGCAAGGAGCCAAATTCTTTTCAAAGATTGATCTTCGTTCCGGATATCACCAATTGAAGATTAGAACAGATGACATTCCAAAGACGGCTTTCAGAACTCGGTACGGGCATTATGAATTTCTAGTCATGTCCTTCGGATTGACTAATGCTCCTACTGCCTTCATGGATATGATGAACCGAGTATTCAAGGAATATTTGGATCACTTTGTGGTCGTCTTTATTGATGACATCCTTATTTATTCCAAAAGCCGTGAAGATCATGAGCAACACTTGAGGCTGACACTCCAAAAGCTTCGTGAATACAAGCTTTATGCCAAGTTGAAGAAATGCGAGTTCTGGCTTGAGGAAGTAGCATTCCTTGGGCACGTAGTATCAAGTCATGGAATATCTGTTGACCCGGCAAAGATTGAAGCTATTCAAAGCTGGGAGCACCCTAAATCAGTGACCGAAGTACGTAGCCTCCATTAACTCAGCTGACTCGGAAAGATACAAAGTTTGGTTGGAGCGATGAATGTGAGAAAAGATTTCAAGAACTCAAGAGGAGACTCATTTTAGCACCTGTTCTGACAATACAATCTGGCTCGGAGGGATTTGTCATCTATAGTTATGCTTCGGGCAAAGGGTTGGGATGTGTTCTCATGCAACATGGGAAAGTCATAGCC
Organism: Panax quinquefolius; assembly: GCA_020205615.1. NCBI lineage: Eukaryota > Viridiplantae > Streptophyta > Magnoliopsida > Apiales > Araliaceae > Panax > Panax quinquefolius. Next base: position 22,109,486 of record CM035169.1, on the reverse strand, counting down.
TATGTATATTATATCTCTTTTAATCCACAACCTTAGTGACTACTTGTTACAATAGCCTCAGAACACGGCCCAAAAAGTTCGATAACGTTATGATCGCACCCTACTAAGGTATCTATAAAAATGCACGCTCCCTGAAGGGCATCTAAAAGGTGTGCGCCTTAGTAGGTCCTATATTAGCTCCGGAACTAAATGTAATCAATAACGGGTTCTATACATAGTCAGACTGAGGATTTCAAAAACTTTTCTCAATATTATCGATAATATAAATGATACTTTTTCACAGTTCAAAATCATATAATATCATTCACAGTTCGAAAATAAAAACTTGATCCGAATTTTGAAATAAAAGAACATAACAATTTAATTTAAATGGAAGCCTTAAATAAAAAAAAATAACGAATTTTGAAACTGTACATTTAGGCATCCGAATAATTAATAAGACATACTTAAAAGTAACGATAATCTTAAAAACACTAAATAGTTCAGAGAGCCACTTACTTGATATTGCGAAACACGAAATTAAAAGTTTCTAATTCTTTGAGTTTTCTTCTTTTCTTCTCTGTTCTGCAGTACTCCATGCCAAATAGTTTTTACGTTCTTTTCTTTCTTTCTAGTTGTTTAAATATATGTAATTCTTTTGAAAAATAGGTTATTAAGTAAAAGAGTCATTTTAAAATTAAAAGTTTGTTACAGTCTATCTGACTTATCCTAATAGGTTTTAGATATGTATAAATAATTATTAGTTAGACTTCTATTATCTAATTATATTATTTTATTATCTTTTATCTTTTTTTTTAAACCGGATATTACATTCTACCCAGCTTTTAAAAGAATTTGGTCCTCCAAATTTCAAAATAACATCTAAAGAAAATACAAATTTGACATAATCAAGAAATTCATTATCTAATTACTAAATGCAAATAATAAAAGAGTTTCATACATTATTCTCTATTTAATTTTAAAATCATTAAATTTAGTCAATACTCTTACCTACATTAACTCCCAAAATCACTCCCGAAATATGTAGATTTTGAACCTAACACATTATGAGGGGCCACCGCTTTGATACCACCTCTCAGAACAATTCCTCGAACCCGATATAGGTCCGAATTGCTACATGCCGCAAGCCCATAGGCCTACAAGGCAACAATATCAATAACGCTCAGCCCAAAAAATCAACTTAACAATAATCTTAACTTAAAACCCAACAATAAATATATTTTAAATCAATCCAAATGAAATACTAATAAATACCACATACAAATAATGGAGACGCAGCTCCTCGAAACTAAGAGTTTTATCAAAATTCATCAACAAAAGAAAAAAAAATATATCTAAAACTAAACTACAACTATTCCAAGCGTATCAAATAAGTGCTCAGCTTTCAACGATGGGACCTGTAAAAATCTGTAAGTGGGTGAGCGATGAAGCCCAGCAAGTAGCAATCCTCTCTATTTAGCCGAATCAAGTACATTTTGCAAAATACTTTTTTGAAATAACTTTTTGTTCAATAACGATAGCACAAAAGCTTTCAAAAACTAAACAATTCAAAAATAATTTCAATGTATATTATATCTCTTTTAATCCACAGCCTTAGCGACTAAGGTTACAATAGCCTCAGAACACGGTCCAAAAGTTCGATAACGCGTTATGATACGCACCCTACTAAGGTATCTATAAAATGCACGCCCCAAAGGGTATCTAAAAGGTGTGCTTTTAAGAGGTCCTATATTAGCTCTTAATTAATTGTAGTCAATAACGGGTTCTATACATAGTCGGACTTAGGATTTCAAAAACTTTTCTCAATATTATCGATAATATAAACGATACTTTTTCACGCTTCAAAATCATATAATATCATTCACGGTTCAAAATAAATACTTGATCCGAATTTTGAAATAAAAGAACATAACAATTTAATTTAAATGGAAGCCTTAAATAAAAAAAAATAACGAATTTTGAAACTGTACATTTAGGCATCCGAATAATTAATAAGACATACTTAAAAGTAACGATATTCTTAAAAATACTAAATAGTTCTGGAAGCCACTTACTTGATATTGCGAAACACGAAATTAAAAGTGAACTAATTCTTTGAGTTTTCTTCTTTTTCTTCTGCTCATTACTGCGATTACTCAAAGCCAAATAGTTTTTACGTTCTTTTCTTTCTTTCTAGTTGTTTAAATATATGTAATTCTTTTGAAAAATAGGTTATTAAGTAAAAGAATCATTTTAAAATTAAAAGTTTGTTACAGTCTAACCGACTTGTCCTAATAGGTTTTAGATATGTATAAATAATTATTAGTTACACTTCTATTATCTAATTATATTATTTTATTATCTTTTATCTTTTTTTAAACCGGATATTACATTCTACCCACCTTAAAAGAATTTGGTCCTCAAAATTTCAAAATAACATCTAAAGAAAATACAAATTTGACATAATGAAGAAATTCATTATATAATTACTAAATGCAATTAATAAATGAGTTTCATACATTATTGTCTATTTAATTTTAAAATCATTAAATTTAGTCAATACTCTTACCCATTAAACTCCCAAAATCACTCCCGTGAAAATATGTAGATTTTTGAACCTAACACATCATGAGGGGCCACCGCTTTGATACCACCTCTGTAACACCCCGAACCCGATATAGGTCCAAAGTGCTACATGCCACAAGCCCATAGGCCCGCAAGGCAACAATATCAATAACGTACAGCCCAAAAAAACAACTTAACAATAATCTTAACTTAAAACCCAACAATAAATATATTTTAAATCAATCCAAATGAAATACTAATAAATACCACATACAAATAATGGAGACGCAGCTCCTCGAAACTAAGAGTTTTATCAAAATTCATCAACAAAAGAAAAAAAAATATATCTAAAACTAAACTACAACTATTCCAAGCGTATCAAATAAGTGCTCAGCTTTCAACGATGGGACCTGTAAAAATCTGTAAGGGGGTGAGCGATGAAGCCCAGCAAGTAGCAATCCTCTCTATTTAGCCGAATCAAGTACAATTTGCAAAATACTTTTTTGAAATAACTTTTGTTCAATAACGATTGACAAAAGCTTTCAAAACTAAACAATTCAAAAATAATTTCAATGTATATTATATCTCTTTTAATCCACAGCCTTAGTGACTAAGGTTACAATAGCCCTGTAACACGGTCCAAAAGTTCGATAACGTTATGATACGCACCATACTAAGGTATCTATAAAAATGCACGCTCCCCGAAGGGCATCTAAAAATGCCTAGCGCTTTAGTAGGTCCTATATTAGCTCCAGAACTAAACTTAATCAATAACGGGTTTTATACATAGTCGAATCGAGGATTTCAAAAACTTTTCTCAATATTATCGATAATATAAACGATACTTTTTCACAGTCCAAAATCATATAATATCATTCACAGTTCGAAAATAAATACTTGATCCGAATTTTGAAATAAAAGAACATAACAATTTAATTTAAATGGAAGCCTTAAATAAAAAAAAATAACGAATTTTGAAACTGTATATTTAGGCATCCGAATAATTAATAAGACATACTTAAAAGTAACGATAATCTTAAAAACACTAAATAGTTCTAAAGCCACTTACTTGATATTGCGAAACACGAAATTAAAAGTGAACTAATTCTTTGAGTTTTCTTCTTTTCTTCTACGCTCACTGCAAAGACTCCAAGCCAAATAGTTTTCACGTTCTTTTCTTTCTTTCTAGTTGTTTAAATATATGTAATTCTTTTGACAAATAGGTTATTAAGTAAAAGAGTCATTTTAAAATTAAAAGTTTGTTACAGTCTAACTGACTTATCCTAATAGGTTTTAGATATGTATAAATAATTATTAGTTACACTTCTATTATCTAATTATATTATTTTATTATCTTTTATCTTTTTTTTAAACCGGATATTACATTCTACCCACCTTAAAAGAATTTGGTCCTCCAAATTTCAAAATAACATCTAAAGAAAAATACAAATTTGACATAATCAAGAAATTCATTATCTAATTACTAAATGCAATTAATAAAAGAGTTTCATACATTATTCTCTATTTAATTTTAAAATCATTAAATTTAGTCAATACTCTTACCCACAGCTAACTCCCAAAATTACTCCCCAGGAAATATGTAGATTTTTGAACCTAACACATTGCGAGGGGCCACCGCTTTGATACCACCTCTGTAACACCCCGAACCCGATATAGGTCCGAAGTGCTACATGCCGCAAGCCCATAGGCCCGCAAGGCAACAATATCAATAACGCGCAGCCCAAAAAAAACAATTTAACAATAATCTTAACTTAAAACCCAACAATAAATATATTTTAAATCAATCCAAATGAAATACTAATAAATACCACATACAAATAATGGAGACGCAGCTCCTCGAAACTAAGAGTTTTATCAAAATTCATCAACAAAAGAAAAAAAATATATCTAAAACTAAACTCCAGCTATTCCAAGCGTATCAAATAAGTGCTCAGCTTTCAAACGTGGGACCTGTAAAAATCTGTAAGGGGTGACGATGAAGCCCGAAGAAGTAGCAATCCTCTCTATTTAGCCAAATCAAGTACAATTTGCAAAATACTTTTTGAAATAACTTTTGTTCAATAACGATTGTACAAAAGCTTTCAAAACTAAACAATTCAAAATAATTTCAATGTATATTATATCTCTTTTAATCCACAAATTTTAGCGACTAAGGTTACAATAGCCCTCAGAACACGGCCTAAAAAAGTTCGATAACGTTATGATACGCACCCTACTAAGGTATCTATAAAATGCACGCCTCCTCAAGGGCATCTAAAAGCATAGCGCTTTTAGTAGGTCCTATATTAGCTCGAACTAAATGTAATCAATAACGGGTTCTATACATAGTCGATGAGGATTTTAAAAACTTTTCTCAATATTATCGATAATATAAACGATACTTTTTCACAGCTTCAAAATCATATAATATCATTCACATTCAAAAATAAATACTTGATCCGAATTTTGAAATAAAAGAACATAACAATTTAATTTAAATGGAAGCCTTAAATAAAAAAAAAAAATAACGAATTTTGAAACTGTACATTTAGGCATCCGAATAATTAATAAGACATACTTAAAAGTAACGATATTCTTAAAAATACTAAATAGTTCGGAAAGCCACTTACTTGATATTGCGAAACACAAAATTAAAAGTGAACTAATTCTTTGAGTTTTCTTCTTTTCTTCTCTGTTCTGCAGTACTCCAAGCCGAATAGTTTTTACGTTCTTTTCTTTCTTTCTAGTTGTTTAAATATATGTAATTATTTTGACAAATAGGTTATTAAGTAAAAGAGTCATTTTAAAATTAAAAGTTTGTTACAGTCTAACTGACTTATCCTAATAGGTTTTAGATATGTATAAATAATTATTAGTTACACTTCTATTATCTAATTATATTATTTTATTATCTTTTATCTTTTTTTTAAAACCGGATTTTACATTCTACCTACCTTAAAAGAATTTGGTCCTCCAAATTTCAAAATAACATCTAAAGAAAAATACAAATTTGACATAATCAAGAAATTCATTATCTAATTACTAAATGCAATTAATAAAAGAGTTTCATACATTATTCTCTATTTAATTTTAAAATCATTAAATTTTGTCAATACTCTTACCCATAGCTAACTCCCAAAATCACTCCCCAGGAAATATGTAGATTTTTGAACCTAACACATTGCGAGGGGCCACCGCTTTGATACCACCTCTGTAACACCCCGGACCCGATATAGGTCCGAAGTGCTACATGCAGCAAGCCCAAAGGCCCGCAAGGCAACAATAAATAACAATAACGCTAAATTTCAAAAAACAACTTAACAATAATCTTAACTTAAAACCCAACAATAAATATATTTTAAATCAATCCAAATGAAATACTAATAAATACCACATACAAATAATGGAGATGCAGCTCCTCGAAACTAAGAGTTTTATCAAAATTCATCAACAAAAGAAAAAAAAATATCTAAAACTAAACTCCAGCTATTCCAAGCGTATCAAATAAGTGCTCAAACTTTCAACGATGGGACTCAGAAAATCAGGTGGGGGTGAGTGATGAAGCCCAACAAGTAGCAATCCTCTCTATTTAGCCAATCAAATACAATTTGCAAAATACTTTTTCAAAATAACTTTTTGTTCAATAACGATAAGACAAAAGCTTTCAAAACTAAACCATTCAAAAATAATTTCAATGTATATTATATCTCTTTTAATCCACGAATTTTAGCGACTAAGGTTACAATAGCCTCAGAACACACTACCCAAAAAGTTCGATAACGTTATGATACGCACCCTACTAAGGTATCTATAAAATGCACGCCCCCAAGGGCATCTAAAAAGTATGCGCCTTTAAGTAGGTCCTATATTAGCTCTCGTAACTAAACGTAATCAATAACGGTTTTATACATAGTCGACCGAGGATTTCAAAAACTTTTCTCAATATTATCGATAATATAAACGATACTTTTTCACAGTTCAAAATCATATAATATCATTCACAGTTCGAAAATAAATACTTGATCCGAATTTTGAAATAAAAGAACATAACAATTTAATTTAAATGGAAGCCTTAAATAAAAAAAAATAACGAATTTTGAAACTGTATATTTAGGCATCCGAATAATTAATAAGACATACTTAAAAGTAACGATAATCTTAAAAACACTAAATAGTTTGGAAAGCCACTTACTTGATATTGCGAAACACGAAATTAAAAGTGAACTAATTCTTTGAGTTTTCTTCTTTTCTTCTCGTTACATAAAGACTCTCCAAGCCAAATAGTTTTCACGTTCTTTTCTTTCTTTCTAGTTGTTTAAATATATGTAATTCTTTTGACAAATAGGTTATTAAGTAAAAGAGTCATTTTAAAATTAAAAGTTTGTTACAGTCTAACTGACTTATCCTAATAGGTTTTAGATATGTATAAATAATTATTAGTTACACTTCTATTATCTAATTATATTATTTTATTATCTTTTATCTTTTTTTTAAACCGGATATTACATTCTACCCACCGTAAAAGAATTTGGTCCTCCAAATTTCAAAATAACATCTAAAGAAAAATACAAATTTGACATAATCAAGAAATTCATTATCTAATTACTAAATGCAATTAATAAAAGAGTTTCATACATTATTCTCTATTTAATTTTAAAATCATTAAATTTAGTCAATACTCTTACCCACGCCTAACTCCCAAAATTACTCCCTGTGAAATATGTAGATTTTTGAACCTAACATATCATGAGGGGCCACCACTTTGATACCACCTCTCAGTAATACCCCGAACCCGATATAGGTCCGAAGTGCTACACGCCATAAGCCCATAGGCCCATAAAGCAACAATATATCAATAACGCAAGCAACCCAAAAAAAAAAACAACTTAATAATAATCTTAACTTAAAACCCAACAATAAATATATTTTAAATCAATCCAAATGAAATACTAATAAATACCACATACAAATAATGGAGACGCAGCTCCTCAAAACTAAGAGTTTTATCAAAATTCATCAACAAAAGAAAAAAACATCTAAAACTAAACTCCAACTATTCCAAGCGTATCAAATAAGTGCTCAGCTTTCAACGATGGGACCTGTAAAAATCAGGTAAAGGGGTGAATGCGATGAAGCCCAACAAGTAGCAATCCTCTCTATTTAGCCAATCAAGTATAATTTGCAAAATACTTTTTCAAAATAACTTTTGTTCAATAACGATAGTACAAAAGCTTTCAAAAACTAAACAATTCAAAAATAATTTCAATGTATATTATATCTCTTTTAATCCATAAATTTTAGCGACTAAGGTTACAATAGCCCTCAGAACACGGCCAAAAAAGTTTGATAACGCGTATGATACGAACCCTACTAAGGTATCTATAAAATGCACGCTCCCCTCAAGGGCATCTAAAAGTGTGTAAGCCTTTAAGAGGTCCTATATTAGCTCAAGTAACTAAACGTAATCAATAACGGGTTTTATACATAGTCGAATCGAGGATTTCAAAAACTTTTCTCAATATTATCGATAATATAAACGATACTTTTTCACAGCTCAAAATCATATAATATCATTCACAGCTCAAAATAAATACTTGATCCGAATTTTGAAATAAAAGAACATAACAATTTAATTTAAATGGAAGCCTTAAATAAAAAAAAATAACGAATTTTGAAACTGTATATTTAGGCATCCTAATAATTAATAAGACATACTTAAAAGTAACGATAATCTTAAAAATACTAAATAGTTCGGAAAGCCACTTACTTGATATTGCAAAACACGAAATTAAAAGTGAACTAATTCTTTGAGTTTTCTTCTTTTCTTCTCTGTTCTGCAGTACTCCAAGCCAAATAGTTTTCACGTTCTTTTCTTTCTTTCTAGTTGTTTAAATATATGTAATTCTTTTGAAAATAGGTTATTAAGTAAAAGAGTCATTTTAAAATTAAAAGTTTGTTACAATTAAACTGACTTATCCTAATAGGTTTTAGATATGTATAAATAATTATTAGTTACACTTCTATTATCTAATTATATTATTTTATTATCTTTTATCTTTTTTTTTTAAACCGGATATTACATTCTACCCACCTTAAAAGAATTTGGTCCTCCAAATTTCAAAATAACATCTAAAGAAAAATACAAATTTGACATAATCAAGAAATTCATTATCTAATTACTAAATGCAATTAATAAAAGAGTTTCATACATTATTCTCTATTTAATTTTAAAATCATTAAATTTAGTCAATACTCTTACCCACAGATAACTCCCAAAATCACTCCCCAGGAAATATGTAGATTTTTCAACCTAACACATTCACGAGGGGCCACCGCTTTGATACCACCTCTGAATAATTCCCCGAACCCGATATAGGTCCGAAGTGCTACATGCCGCAAGCCCATAGGCCCGCAAGGCAACAATATCAATAACGTGAAGCCCAAAAAAAACAACTTAACAATAATCTTAACTTAAAACCCAACAATAAATATATTTTAAATCAATCCAAATTAAATACTAATAAATACCACATACAAATAATGGAGACGCAACCTCTCAAAACTAAGAGTTTTATCAAAATTCATCAACAAAAGAAAAAAAAATATATCTAAAACTAAACTCCAAATATTCCAAGCGTATCAAATAAGTGCTCAGCTTTCAACGATGGGACCTGTAAAAATCGGTAAGGGGGTGAGCGATGAAGCCCAAAGAAGTAGCAATCCTCTCTATTTAGCCAATCAAGTACAATTTGCAAAATACTTTTTTGAAATAACTTTTTGTTCAATAACGATAAGACAAAAGCTTTCAAAAACTAAACAATTCAAAAATAATTTCAATGTATATTATATCTCTTTTAATCCACAAATTTTAGCGACTAAGGTTACAATAGCCCCAGTAACACGGCCCAAAAGTTCGATAACGTTATGATACGCACCCTACTAAGGTATCTATAAAATGCACGCCCCTCGAAGGGCATCTAAAAGGCATGCGCCTTAGTAGAGTCCTATATTAGCTCCGAACTAAACGTAATCAATAACGGGTTCTATACATAGTCGAATCGAGGATTTCAAAAACTTTTCTCAATATTATCGATAATATAAACGATACTTTTTCACAGCTTCAAAATCATATAATATCATTCACAGCTCAAAATAAATACTTGATCCGAATTTTGAAATAAAAGAACATAACAATTTAATTTAAATGGAAGCCTTAAATAAAAAAAAAAATAACGAATTTTGAAACTGTACATTTAGGCATCCGAATAATTAATAAGACATACTTAAAAGTAACGATAATCTTAAAAACACTAAATAGTTCGGAAAGCCACTTACTTGATATTGCAAAAACACGAAATTAAAAGTGAACTAATTCTTTGAGTTTTCTTCTTTTCTTCTCTGTTCTGCAGTACTCAAGCCAAATAGTTTTTACGTTCTTTTCTTTCTTTCTAGTTGTTTAAATATATGTAATTCTTTTGACAAATAGGTTATTAAGTAAAAGAGTCATTTTAAAATTAAAAGTTTGTTACAAATCTAACCGACTTATCCTAATAGGTTTTAGATATGTATAAATAATTATTAGTTACACTTCTATTATCTAATTATATTATTTTATTATCTTTTATCTTTTTTTTAAACCGGATATTACATTCTACCCACCTTAAAAGAATTTGGTCCTCCAAATTTCAAAATAACATCTAAAGAAAAATACAAATTTGACATAATCAAGAAATTCATTATCTAATTACTAAATGCAATTAATAAAAGAGTTTCATACATTATTCTCTATTTAATTTTAAAATCATTAAATTTAGTCAATACTCTTACCCACAGCTAACTCCCAAAATCACTCCCCAGGAAATATGTAGATTTTTGAACCTAACATATCATGAGGGCCACCGCTTTACCACCACCTCAGAACACCCCGAACCCGATATAGGTCCGAAGTGCTACATGCCGCAAGCCCATAGGCCCGCAAGGCAACAATATCAATAACGCGCAGCCCAAAAAAAACAACTTAACAATAATCTTAACTTAAAACCCAACAATAAATATATTTTAAATCAATCCAAATGAAATACTAATAAATACCACATACAAATAATGGAGACGCAGCTCCTCGAAACTAAGAGTTTTATCAAAATTCATCAACAAAAGAAAAAAACATCTAAAACTAAACTCCAAATTATTCCAAGCGTATCAAATAAGTGCTCAGCTTTCAACGATGGGACCTGTAAAAATCTGTAAGGGGGTGAGTGATGAAGCCCAACAAGTAGCAATCCTCTCTATTTAGCCGAATCAAATACAATTTGCAAAATACTTTTTCAAAATAACTTTTGTTCAATAACGATAGTACAAAAGCTTTCAAAAACTAAACAATTCAAAAATAATTTCAATGTATATTATATCTCTTTTAATCCACGTACCTTAGCGACTAAGGTTACAATAGCCCCAGAAACGGCCCAAAAGTTCGATAACGTTATGATCGCACCCTACTAAGGTATCTATAAAATGCACGCCCCCAAAGGGCATCTAAAAGCAAGTAATGCGCCTTAGTAGGTCCTATATTAGCTCTTAACTAAACGTAATCAATAACGAGTTCTATACATAGTCAGACTGAGGATTTCAAAAACTTTTCTCAATATTATCGATAATATAAACGATACTTTTTCACAGTTCAAAATCATATAATATCATTCACAGTTCGAAAATAAATACTTGATCCGAATTTTGAAATAAAAGAACATAACAATTTAATTTAAATGGAAGCCTTAAATAAAAAAAAAATAACGAATTTTGAAACTGTATATTTAGGCATCCGAATAATTAATAAGACATACTTAAAAGTAACGATAATCTTAAAAACACTAAATAGTTTGGAAAGCCACTTACTTGATATTGCGAAACACGAAATTAAAAGTGAACTAATTCTTTGAGTTTTCTTCTTTTCTTCTCTGTTCTGCAGTACTCCAAGCCAAATAGTTTTTACGTTCTTTTCTTTCTTTCTAGTTGTTTAAATATATGTAATTCCTTTGAAAAATAGGTTATTAAGTAAAAGAGTCATTTTAAAATTAAAAGTTTGTTACAGTCTAACTGACTTATCCTAATAGGTTTTAGATATGTATAAATAATTATTAGTTACACTTCTATTATCTAATTATATTATTTTATTATCTTTTATCTTTTTTTTAAACCGGATATTACATTCTACCCACCTTAAAAGAATTTGGTCCTCCAAATTTCAAAATAACATCTAAAGAAAAATACAAATTTGACATAATCAAGAAATTCATTATCTAATTACTAAATGCAATTAATAAAAGAGTTTCATACATTATTCTCTATTTAATTTTAAAATCATTAAATTTAGTCAATACTCTTACCCACAGCTAACTCCCAAAATCACTCCCCAAGAAATATGTAGATTTTTCAACCTAACACATTGCGAGGGGCCACCGCTTTGATACCACCTCTGTAACACCCCGAACCCGATATAGGTCCGAAGTGCTACACGCCCAAGAAGCCATAGGCCCGCAAGGCAACAATATCAATAACGCGCAACCCAAAAAAATAACTTAATAATAATCTTAACTTAAAACCCAACAATAAATATATTTTAAATCAATCCAAATGAAATACTAATAAATACCACATACAAAGAATGGAGATGCAGCTCCACGAAACTAAGAGTTTTATCAAAATTCATCAACAAAAGGAAAAAAAACATCTAAAACTAAACTCCAGCTATTCCAAGCGTATCAAATAAGTGCTCAGCTTTCAACGATGGGACCTCAGAAAATCAGTAAGGGGTGAGTGATGATGAAGCCCAACAAGTAGCAATCCTCTCTATTTAGTAGAATCAAGTATAATTTGCAAAATACTTTTTCAAATAACTTTTTGATCAATAACGATAGTACAAAAGCTTTCAAAAACTAAACAATTCAAAAATAATTTCAATGTATATTATATCTCTTTTAATCCATAAATTTTAGCGACTAAGGTTACAATAGCCTGTAACACTACTTCAAAAGTTTGATAACGTTATGATCGCACCCTACTAAGGTATCTATAAAATGCATGCTCCTCAAGGGCATCTAAAAATTAATGCGCCTTAGTAGGTCCTATATTAGCTCAGAACTAAACGTAATCAATAACGGGTTTTATACATAGTCGATCGAGGATTTCAAAAACTTTCTCAATATTATCGATAATATAAACGATACTTTTTCACAGCTTCAAAATCATATAATATCATTCACAGGTTCAAAATAAATACTTGATCCGAATTTTGAAATAAAAGAACATAACAATTTAATTTAAATGGAAGCCTTAAATAAAAAAAAATAACGAATTTTGAAACTGTATATTTAGGCATCCAAATAATTAATAAGACATACTTAAAAGTAACGATATTCTTAAAAATACTAAATAGTTCTAAAGCCACTTACTTGATATTGCGAAACACGAAATTAAAAGTGAACTAATTCTTTGAGTTTTCTTCTTTTCTTCTACTCGCTAGCGATCTCCAAGCCAAATAGTTTTCACGTTTTCTTTTTCTTTCTAGTTGTTTAAATATATGTAATTCTTTTGAAAATAGGTTATTAAGTAAAAGAGTCATTTTAAAATTAAAAGTTTGTTACTGATCTAACCGACTTATCCTAATAGGTTTTAGATATGTATAAATAATTATTAGTTACACTTCTATTATCTAATTATATTATTTTATTATCTTTTATCTTTTTTAAAACCGATATTACATTCTACCCACCAGTAAAAATTTGGTCCTCCAAATTTCAAAATAACATCTAAAGAAAAATACAAATTTGACATAATCAAGAAATTCATTATCTAATTACTAAATGCAATTAATAAAAGAGTTTCATACATTATTCTCTATTTAATTTTAAAATCATTAAATTTAGTCAATACTCTTACCCACATGCCTAACTCCCAAAATTACTCCCCTGTGAAATATGTAGATTTTTGAACCTAACACATCATGAGGGGCCACCGCTTTGATACCACCTCTCAGAACACCCCGAACCCGATATATAGTCCGAAGTGCTACATGCATAAAGCCCATAGGCCCATGAGGCAACAATATCAATAACGCTGCAACCAAAAAAATAACTTAACAATAATCTTAACTTAAAACCCAACAATAAATATATTTTAAATCAATCCAAATGAAATACTAATAAATACCACATACAAAAAATGGAGATGCAGCTCCACGAAACTAAGAGTTTTATCAAAATTCATCAACAAAAGGAAAAAAAACATCTAAAACTAAACTCCAGCTATTCCAAGCGTATCAAATAAGTGCTCAGCTTTCAACGATGGGACCTGTAAAAATCTGTAAGGGGGTGAGCGATGAAGCCCAACAAGTAGCAATCCTCTCTATTTAGCCGAATCAAGTATAATTTGCAAAATACTTTTTCGAAATAACTTTTTGATCAATAACGATAGTACAAAAGCTTTCAAAAACTAAACAATTCAAAAATAATTTCAATGTATATTATATCTCTTTTAATCCATAGCCTTAGCGACTAAGGTTACAATAGCCCTGTAACACGGCCCAAAAGTTTGATAACGTTATGATACGCACCCTACTAAGGTATCTATAAAAATGCACGCTCCCCGAAGGGCATCTAAAAAAAAATGTGTGCCTTAGTAGGTCTATATTAGCTCCGTAACTAAACGTAATCAATAACGGGTTTTATACATAGTCAGACTGAGGATTTCAAAAACTTTTCTCAATATTATCGATAATATAAACGATACTTTTTCACAGTTCAAAATCATATAATATCATTCACAGTTCGAAAATAAATACTTGATCCGAATTTTGAAATAAAAGAACATAACAATTTAATTTAAATGGAAGCCTTAAATAAAAAAAAATAACGAATTTTGAAACTGTACATTTAGGCATCCGAATAATTAATAAGACATACTTAAAAGTAACGATATTCTTAAAAATACTAAATAGTTCGGAAAGCCACTTACTTGATATTGCGAAACACGAAATTAAAAGTGAACTAATTCTTTGAGTTTTCTTCTTTTCTTCTCTGTTCTGCAGTACTCCAAGCCAAATAGTTTTTACGTTCTTTTCTTTCTTTCTAGTTGTTTAAATATATGTAATTCTTTTGACAAATAGGTTATTAAGTAAAAGAGTCATTTTAAAATTAAAAGTTTGTTACAGTCTAACTGACTTATCCTAATAGGTTTTAGATATGTATAAATAATTATTAGTTACACTTCTATTATCTAATTATATTATTTTATTATCTTTTATTTTTTTTTTAAAACCGGATATTACATTCTACCTACCTTAAAAGAATTTGGTCCTCCAAATTTCAAAATAACATCTAAAGAAAAATACAAATTTGACATAATCAAGAAATTCATTATCTAATTACTAAATGCAATTAATAAAAAAGTTTCATACATTATTCTCTATTTAATTTTAAAATCATTAAATTTAATCAATACTCTTACCCACAGCTAACTCCCAAAATCACTCCCCAGGAAATATGTAGATTTTTGAACCTAACACATCATTAGAGGGGCCACCGCTGATGATACCACCTTCAGAACAATTTTACCCGATATAGGTCCGAAGTGCTACATGCAGCAAGCCCAAAGGCCCGCAAGGCAACAATATCAATAACGCGCAGCCCTAAAAAACAACTTAACAATAATCTTAACTTAAAACCCAACACTAAATATATTTTAAATCAATCCAAATGAAATACTAATAAATACCACATACAAATAATGGAGATGCAGCTCCTCGAAACTAAGAGTTTTATCAAAATTCATCAACAAAAGAAAAAAAAATATCTAAAACTAAACTCCAGCTATTCCAAGCGTATCAAATAAGTGCTCAGCTTTCAACGATGGGACTGTAAAAATCAGGTAGGGGGTGAGTGATGAAGCCCAACAAGTAGCAATCCTCTCAATTTAGCCAATCAAATACAATTTGCAAAATACTTTTTCAAAATAACTTTTGTTCAATAACGATAGTACAAAAGCTTTCAAAACTAAACCATTCAAAAATAATTTCAATGTATATTATATCTCTTTTAATCCACAAATTTTAGCGACTAAGGTTACAATAGCCTCAGAACACTACCAAAAGTTCGATAACGTTATGATACGCACCCTACTAAGGTATCTATAAAAATGCACGCCCCCAAGGGCAACTAAAAACATGTGCGCCTTAAGTAGGTCCTATATTAGTCTTAACTAAACGTAATCAATAACGGGTTCTATACATAGTCGACCGAGGATTTCAAAAACTTTTCTCAATATTATCGATAATATAAACGATACTTTTTCACAGCTTCAAAATCATATAATATCATTCACAGGTTAAAAAATAAATACTTGATCCGAATTTTAAAATAAAAGAACATAACAATTTAATTTAAATGGAAGCCTTAAATAAAAAAAAAAATAACGAATTTTGAAACTGTACATTTAGGCATCCGAATAATTAATAAGACATACTTAAAAGTAACGATAATCTTAAAAACACTAAATAGTTTGGAAAGCCACTTACTTGATATTGCGAAACACGAAATTAAAAGTGAACTAATTCTTTGAGTTTTCTTCTTTTCTTCTCTTACTCATAAAGACTCCAAGCCAAATAGTTTTTACGTTCTTTTCTTTCTTTCTAGTTGTTTAAATATATGTAATTCTTTTGACAAATAGGTTATTAAGTAAATGAGTCATTTTAAAATTAAAAGTTTGTTACAAATTAACCGACTTATCCTAATAGGTTTTAGATATGTATAAATAATTATTAGTTACACTTCTATTATCTAATTATATTATTTTATTATCTTTTATCTTTTTTTTTAAAACATGATATTACATTCTACCCACCTTAAAAAGAATTTAGTCCTCCAAATTTCAAAATAACATCTAAAGAAAAATACAAATTTGACATAATCAAGAAATTCATTATCTAATTACTAAATGCAATTAATAAAAGAGTTTCATACATTATTCTCTATTTAATTTTAAAATCATTAAATTTAGTCAATACTCTTACCCACAACTAACTCCCAAAATAACTCACCAGAAATATGTAGATTTTTGAACCAAACATATTATGAGGGGGCCACCGCTTTGATACCACCTCTGAACACCCCTGCACCTTATATAGTCCGAAGTGCTTATGTCATAAGCCCAAAGGCCAGCAAGGCAACAATATCAATAACGCACAGCCCAAAAAAACAACTTAACAATAATCTTAACTTAAAACCCAACAATAAATATATTTTAAATCAATCCAAATGAAATACTAATAAATACCACATACAAATAATGGAGACGCAGCCTCCTCGAAACTAAGAGTTTTATCAAAATTCATCAACAAAAGAAAAAATATATCTAAAACTAAACTCCAAATTTATTCCAAGCGTATCAAATAAGTGCTCAGCTTTCAACGATGGGACCTGTAAAAATCTGTAAGGGGGTGAGTGATGAAGCCCAACAAGTAGCAATCCTCTCTATTTAGCCGAATCAAATACAATTTGCAAAATACTTTTTCAAAATAACTTTTTGTTCAATAACGATAGTACAAAAGCTTTCAAAAACTAAACAATTCAAAAATAATTTCAATGTATATTATATCTCTTTTAATCCACAGCCTTAGCGACTAAGGTTACAATAGCCCTGTAACACGGCCCAAAAGTTCGATAACGTTATGATACGCACCCTACTAAGGTATCTATAAAAATGCACGCCCCAAGGGCATCTAAAAGGTAATGCGCCTTAAGAGTCCTATATTAGCTCTTAACTAAACGTAATCAATAACGGGTTCTATACATAGTCGATCGAGGATTTCAAAAACCTTTTCTCAATATTATCGATAATATAAACAATATTTTTCACAGTTCAAAATCATATAATATCATTCACAGTTCGAAAATAAATACTTGATCCGAATTTTGAAATAAAAGAACATAACAATTTAATTTAAATGGAAGCCTTAAATAAAAAAAATAACGAATTTTGAAACTGTACATTTAGGCATCCAAATAATTAATAAGACATACTTAAAAGTAACGATAATCTTAAAAACACTAAATAGTTCGGAAAGCCACTTACTTGATATTGCGAAACACGAAATTAAAAGTGAACTAATTCTTTGAGTTTTCTTCTTTTCTTCTCTGTTCTGCAGTACTCCAAGCCAAATAGTTTTTACGTTCTTTTCTTTCTTTCTAGTTGTTTAAATATATGTAATTCCTTTGAAAAATAGGTTATTAAGTAAAAGAGTCATTTTAAAATTAAAAGTTTGTTACAGTCTAACTGACTTATCCTAATAGGTTTTAGATATGTATAAATAATTATTAGTTACACTTCTATTATCTAATTATATTATTTTATTATCTTTTATCTTTTTTTTAAACCGGATATTACATTCTACCCACCTTAAAAGAATTTGGTCCTCCAAATTTCAAAATAACATCTAAAGAAAAATACAAATTTGACATAATCAAGAAATTCATTATCTAATTACTAAATGCAATTAATAAAAGAGTTTCATACATTATTCTATATTTAATTTTAAAATCATTAAATTTAGTCAATAATCTTACCCACATTAACTCCCAAAATCACTCCCGAAATATGTAGATTTTTCAACCTAACACATCATGAGGGGCCACCGCTTTGATACCACCTCTCAGAATACCCCTAACCCGATATAGGTCCGAAGTTACATCTTGCCATGAGCCCAAAGGCCCGCAAGGCAACAATATCAATAATGCAAAACCAAAAAAAACAACTTAACAATAATCTTAACTTAAAACCCAACAATAAATATATTTTAAATCAATCCAAATGAAATACTAATAAATACCACATACAAATAATGGAGACGCAGCTCCTCGAAACTAAGAGTTTTATCAAAATTCATCAACAAAAGAAAAAAACATCTAAAACTAAACTCCAGCTATTCCAAGCGTATCAAATAAGTGCTCACTTTTCAACGATGGGACCAGAAAAATCAGGTGGGGTGAGCGATGAAGCCCAACAAGTAGCAATCCTCTCTATTTAGCCAATCAAGTACAATTTGCAAAATACTTTTTCAAATAACTTTTTGTTCAATAACAATTGTACAAAAGCTTTCAAAACTAAAACAATTCAAAAATGATTTCAATGTATATCATATCTCTTTTAATCCACAGCCTTAACGACTAAGGGTACAATAGCCCTGTAACACGACTCAAAAGTTCGATAACATTATGATACGCACCCTACTAAGGTATCTATAAAAATGCACGCTCCCCGAAGGGCATCTAAAAGGTATGCGCCTTAGTAGGTCCTATATTAGCTCCGGAACTAAACGTAATCAATAACGGGTTCTATACATAGTCAGACTGAGGATTTCAAAACCTTTTCTCAATATTATCGATAATATAAACAATATTTTTCACAGCTCAAAATCATATAATATCATTCACATTCAAAATAAATACTTGATCCGAATTTTGAAATAAAAGAACATAACAATTTAATTTAAATGGAAGCCTTAAATAAAAAAAAATAAATCTAATTTGAAACTGTACATTTAGGCATCCTAATAATTAATAAGACATACTTAAAAAGTAATGATAATCTTAAAAACACTAAATAGTTCGGAAAGCCACTTACTTGATATTGCAAAACACGAAATTAAAAGTGAACTAATTCTTTGAGTTTTCTTCTTTTCTTCTCTGTTCTGCAGTACTCCAAGCCAAATAGTTTTTACGTTCTTTTCTTTCTTTCTAGTTGTTTAAATATATGTAATTCTTTTGACAAATAGGTTATTAAGTAAAAGAGTCATTTTAAAATTAAAAGTTTGTTACAGTCTAACTGACTTATCCTAATAGGTTTTAGATATGTATAAATAATTATTAGTTACACTTCTATTATCTAATTATATTATTTTATTATCTGTTATCTTTTTTTTTAAAACCGGATATTACATTCTACCCACCTTAAAAGAATTTGGTCTTCCAAATTTCAAAATAACATCTAAAGAAAAATACAAATTTGACATAATCAAGAAATTCATTATCTAATTACTAAATGCAATTAATAAAAGAGTTTCATACATTATTCTCTATTTAATTTTAAAATCATTAAATTTAGTCAATACTCTTACCCACGCTAACTCCCCCAAAATCACTCCCAGTGATATATGTAGATTTTTGAACCTAACACATCATGAGGGGCCACCGCTTTGATACCACCTCTCAGTAACACCCCTCGAACCCGATATAGGTCTCAAGTGCTACATGCCATAAAGTCCAAAGGCCTCGCAAGGCAACAATATCAATAACGCTGCAAATTTCAAAAAAAAAAAACAACTTAACAATAATCTTAACTTAAAACCCAACAATAAATATATTTTAAATCAATCCAAATGAAATACTAATAAATACCACATACAAATAATGGAGACGCAGCCCTCGAAACTAAGAGTTTTATCAAAATTCATCAACAAAAGAAAAAAACATCTAAAACTAAACTCCAAATATTCCAAGCGTATCAATAAAGTGCTCGACTTTCAACGATGGGACCTCATAAAAAATCAGTAAGGGGTGACGATGAAGCCCAAAGCAAGTAGCAATCCTCTCTATTAGCCAATCAAGTACAATTTGCAAAAATACTTTTTCAAATAACTTTTTGTTCAATAACGATAGTTCAAAAGCTTTCAAAACTAAAACAATTCAAAAATAATTTCAATGTATATTATAAATCTCTTTAATCCACAAATTTTAGCGACTAAGGTTACAATAGCCCCAGAATACTACCAAAAGTTCGATAACGTTATGATACGCACCCTACTAAGGTATCTATAAAATGCACGCTCTCAAGGGCATCTAAAAGGTGTGCGCCTTTAAGTAGGTCCTATATTAGCTCTTAACTAAACGTAATCAATAACGGGTTCTATACATAGTCGATCGAGGATTTCAAAACTTTTCTCAATATTATCGATAATATAAACGATACTTTTTCACAGCTTCAAAATCATATAATATCATTCATAAATTCAAAATAAATACTTGATCCGATTTTGAAATAAAAGAACATAACAATTTAATTTAAATGGAAGCCTTAAATAAAAAATAATAACGAAATTTTGAAACTGTATATTTAGGCATCCAAATAATTTTTAAGACATACTTAAAAGTAATGATAATCTTAAAAACACTAAATAGTTCTAAAAGCCACTTACTTGATATTGCAAAACACGAAATTAAAAGTGAACTAATTCTTTGAGTTTTCTTCTTTTCTTCTCGCTCACAAAGACTCTCCAGCCAAATAGTTTTTACGTTCTTTTTTCTTTCTTTCTAGTTGTTTAAATATATGTAATTCCTTTTGAAAATAGGTTATTAAGTAAAAGAGTCATTTTAAAATTAAAAGTTTGTTACAAATCTAACTGACTTATCCTAATAGGTTTTAGATATGTATAAATAATTATTAGTTACACTTCTATTATCTAATTATATTATTTTATTATCTTTTATCTTTTTTTTAAACCCGGATATTACATTCTACCCACCTTAAAAAGAATTTGGTCTTCCAAATTTCAAAATAACATCTAAAGAAAAATACAAATTTGACATAATCAAGAAATTCATTATCTAATTACTAAATGCAATTAATAAAAGAGTTTCATACATTATTCTCTATTTAATTTTAAAATCATTAAATTTAGTCAATACTCTTACCCACAGCTAACTCCCAAAATCACTCCCCAAGAAATATGTAGATTTTTCAACCTAACACATTCATGAGGGCCACCGCTTTGATACCACCTCAGAATAACACCCCAACCCGATATAAGTCCGGTGCTACATACGCCATGAAGCCAAAGGCCCGCAAGGCAACAATATCAATAATAATGTGCAAAAAAAAAAACAACTTAACAATAATCTTAACTTAAAACCCAACAATAAATATATTTTAAATCAATCCAAATGAAATACTAATAAATACCACATACAAATAATGGAGACGCTTGCTCCTCGAAACTAAGAGTTTTATCAAAATTCATCAAGAAAAAGAAAAAAAACATCTAAAACTAAACTCCAAATATTCCAAGCGTATCAAATAAGTGCTCACTTTTTTAACGATGGGACTGTAAAAAATCAGTAAGGGGGTGACGATGAAGCCCAACAAGTAGCAATCCTCTCTATCTAAGCCAAATCAAGTACAATTTGCAAAATACTTTTTCAAATAACTTTTTGTTCAATAACAATAGTTCAAAAAAGCTTTCAAAACTAAAACAATTCAAAAATAATTTCAATGTATATTATATCTCTTTTAATCCACGATTTTAGCGACTAAGGTTACAATAGCCCCAAATACGGCCCAAAAGTTCGATAACGTTATGATCGCGCACCCTACTAAGGTATCTATAAAATGCACGCTCCTCAAGGGCATCTAAAAATGTGCGCTTTAGTAGTCCTATATTAGCTCTTAACTAAAAGTAATCAATAACGGGTTCTATACATAGTCGACCGAGGATTTCAAAACTTTTCTCAATATTATCGATAGTATAAACGATACTTTTTCACGCTTCAAAATCATATAATATCATTCACAGCTTCAAAATAAATACTTGATCCGAATTTTGAATAAAAGAACATAACATTTTAATTTAAATGGAAGCCTTAAATAAAAAAATAACGAAATTTGAAATCTGTACATTTAGGCATCCTAATAATTTTTAAGGCATACATAAAAGTAATGATAATCTTAAAAACACTAAATAGTTCTAAAAGCCACTTACTTGATATTGCAAAACACGAAATTAAAAGTGAACTAATTCTTTGAGTTTTCTTCTTTTCTTCTCTTACTGCGAAGACTCCAAGCCAAATAGTTTTTTACGTTCTTTTCTTTCTTTCTAGTTGTTTAAATATATGTAATTCCTTTGAAAAATAGGTTATTAAGTAAAAGAGTCATTTTAAAATTAAAAGTTTGTTACGATCTAACCGACTTATCCTAATAGGTTTTAGATATGTATAAATAATTATTAGTTACACTTCTATTATCTAATTATATTATTTTATTATCTTTTATCTTTTTTTTTTAAACCGGATATTACATTCTACTCACCTTAAAAGAATTTGGTCCTCCAAATTTCAAAATAACATCTAAAGAAAAATACAAATTTGACATAATCAAGAAATTCATTCTCTAATTACTAAATGCAATTAATAAAAGAGTTTCATACCTTATTCTCTATTTAATTTTAAAATCATTAAATTTAGTCAATACTCTTATCCACAGCTAACTCCCAAAATCACTCCCCAGGAAATATGTAGATTTTTCAACCTAACACATTGCGAGGGGCCACCGCTTTGATACCACCTCTGTAACACCCCGAACCCGATATAAGTCCGAGTCTTACATGCCAATGAAGCCCATAGGCCATAAACAACAATATTAATAACGTGCAAAAAAAAAAAACAACTTAACAATAATCTTAACTTAAAACCCAACAATAAATATATTTTAAATCAATCCAAATGAAATACTAATAAATACCACATACAAATAATGGAGACGCAGCTCCTCGAAACTAAGAGTTTTATCAAAATTCATCAACAAAAGAAAAAAAAACATCTAAAACTAAACTCCAGCTATTCCAAGCGTATCAAATAAAGGCTCAGCTTTTAACGATGGGACCTGTAAAAACTTGTAAGGGGGTGAGCGATGAAGCCCAGCAAGTAGCAATCCTCTCTATCTAGCCGAATCAAGTACAATTTGCAAAATACTTTTTCGAAATAACTTTTTGTTCAATAACAATAGTACAAAAGCTTTCAAAACTAAAACAATTCAAAAATGATTTCAATGTATATCATAAATCTTTTAATCCACAGCCTTAGCGACTAAGGTTACAATAACCCTGTAACACGACCCAAAAGTTCGATAACGTTATGATACGCACCCTACTAAGGTATCTATAAAATGCACGCTTCCAAGGCATCTAAAAGGTGTGCGCCTTAGTAGGTCCTATATTAGCTCCGGAACTAAACGTAATCAATAACGGGTTCTATACATAGTCAGACTGAGGATTTCAAAAACTTTTCTCAATATTATCGATAGTATAAACGATACTTTTTCACAGTTCAAAATCATATAATATCATTCACAGTTCGAAAATAAATACTTGATCCGGATTTTGAATAAACGAACATAGCATTTTAATTTAAATGGAAGCCTTAAATAAAACATAACGAAATTTAAAACTGTACATTTAGGCATCCGAATAATTTTTAAGGCATACATAAAAGTAATGATAATCTTAAAAACACTAAATAGTTCGGAAAGCCACTTACTTGATATTGCGAAACACGAAATTAAAAGTGAACTAATTCTTTGAGTTTTCTTCTTTTCTTCTCTGTTCTGCAGTACTCCAAGCCAAATAGTTTTTACGTTCTTTTCTTTCTTTCTAGTTGTTTAAATATATGTAATTCCTTTGAAAAATAGGTTATTAAGTAAAAGAGTCATTTTAAAATTAAAAGTTTGTTACAGTCTAACTGACTTATCCTAATAGGTTTTAGATATGTATAAATAATTATTAGTTACACTTCTATTATCTAATTATATTATTTTATTATCTTTTATCTTTTTTTTAAACCGGATATTACATTCTACTCACCTTAAAAGAATTTGGTCCTCCAAATTTCAAAATAACATCTAAAGAAAAATACAAATTTGACATAATCAAGAAATTCATTATCTAATTACTAAATGCAATTAATAAAAGAGTTTCATACCTTATTCTCTATTTAATTTTAAAATCATTAAATTTAGTCAATACTCTTACCCACAGCTAACTCCCAAAATCACTCCCCAGGAAATATGTAGATTTTTCAACCTAACACATTGCGAGGGGCCACCGCTTTGATACCACCTCTGTAACACCCCGAACCCGATATAAGCCCGAAGTGCTACATGCCGCAAGCCCATAGGCCCGCAAGGCAACAATATCAATAACGCGCAGCCCAAAAAAACAACTTAACAATAATCTTAACTTAAAACCCAACAATAAATATATTTTAAATCAATCCAAATGAAATACTAATAAATACCACATACAAATAATGGAGACGCAGCTCCTCGAAACTAAGAGTTTTATCAAAATTCATCTACAAAAGAAAAAAAAACATCTAAAACTAAACTCCAGCTATTCCAAGCATATTAAATAAATGCTCAGCTTTTAACGATGGGACCAAAAAACATGTAAAGGGTGAAGCGATGAAGCCCAAAGAAGTAGCAATCCTCTCTATCTAGCCGAATCAAGTACAATTTGCAAAATACTTTTTCGAAATAACTTTTTGTTCAATAACAATAGTACAAAAGCTTTCAAAACTAAAACAATTCAAAAATGATTTCAATGTATATCATATCTCTTTTAATCCACAGCCTTAGCGACTAAGGTTACAATAGCCCTGTAACACGGCCCAAAAGTTCGATAACGTTATGATACGCACCCTACTAAGGTATCTATAAAAATGCACGCTTCCCGAAGGGCATCTAAAAGGTGTGCGCCTTAGTAGGTCCTATATTAGCTCCGGAACTAAACGTAATCAATAACGGGTTCTATACATAGTCAGACTGAGGATTTCAAAAACTTTTCTCAATATTATCGATAGTATAAACGATACTTTTTCACAGTTCAAAATCATATAATATCATTCACAGTTCGAAAATAAATACTTGATCCGGATTTTGAATAAACGAACATAGCATTTTAATTTAAATGGAAGCCTTAAATAAAACATAACGAAATTTAAAACTGTACATTTAGGCATCCGAATAATTTTTAAGGCATACATAAAAGTAATGATAATCTTAAAAACACTAAATAGTTCGGAAAGCCACTTACTTGATATTGCGAAACACGAAATTAAAAGTGAACTAATTCTTTGAGTTTTCTTCTTTTCTTCTCTCTCTACTTATTACTCGTACTCAAGCCAAATAGTTTTTACGTTCTTTTCTTTTCTTTCTAGTTGTTTAAATATATGTAATTCCTTTGAAAAATAGGTTATTAAGTAAAAGAGTCATTTTAAAATTAAAAGTTTGTTACTGATCTAACCGACTTATCCTAATAGGTTTTAGATATGTATAAATAATTATTAGTTACACTTCTATTATCTAATTATATTATTTTATTATCTTTTATCTTTTTTTTTAAACCGGATATTACATTCTACTCACCTTAAAAGAATTTGGTCCTCCAAATTTCAAAATAACATCTAAAGAAAAATACAAATTTGACATAATCAAGAAATTCATTCTCTAATTACTAAATGCAATTAATAAAAGAGTTTCACACCTTATTCTCTATTTAATTTTAAAATCATTAAATTTAGTCAATACTCTTATCCACAAATTAACTCCCAAAATCACTCCCGGAAAATATGTAGATTTTTCAACCTAACATATCATGAGGGGCCACCGCTTTGATACCACCTCTGAACACCCCGAACCCGATATAAGCCCGAAAGTGCTACATCGCCATGAAGCCCATAAAAGCCCGCAAGGCAACAATATTAATAACGCTACAAATTTCAAAAAAAACAACTTAACAATAATCTTAACTTAAAACCCAACAATAAATATATTTTAAATCAATCCAAATGAAATACTAATAAATACCACATACAAATAATGGAGACATGACTCCTCTAAACTAAGAGTTTTATCAAAATTCATCTACAAAAGAAAAAAAACATCTAAAACTAAACTCCAAATTATTCCAAGCGTATCAAATAAAGGCTCAAATTTTTAACGATGGGACCTATAAAAATCAGGTGGGGGGAGCGATGAAGCCCAAAGAAGTAGCAATCCTCTCTATCTAAATCAATCAAGTACAATTTGCAAAATACTTTTTCGAAATAACTTTTTGTTCAATAACAATAGTACAAAAGCTTTCAAAACTAAAACAATTCAAAAATGATTTCAATGTATATCATAAATCTTTTAATCCACAGCCTTAGCGACTAAGGTTACAATAGCCCTGTAACACGGCCCAAAAGTTCGATAACGTTATGATACGCACCCTACTAAGGTATCTATAAAAATGCACGCTTCCCGAAGGGCATCTAAAAGGTGTGCGCCTTAGTAGGTCCTATATTAGCTCCGGAACTAAACGTAATCAATAACGGGTTCTATACATAGTCAGACTGAGGATTTCAAAAACTTTTCTCAATATTATCGATTAGTATAAACGATACTTTTTCACAGTTCAAAATCATATAATATCATTCACAGTTCGAAAATAAATACTTGATCCGGATTTTGAATAAACGAACATAGCATTTTAATTTAAATGGAAGCCTTAAATAAAACATAACGAAATTTAAAATCGTACGCTTTAGGCATCCTAATAATTTTTAAGGCATACATAAAAGTAATGATAATCTTAAAAACACTAAATAGTTCGGAAAGCCACTTACTTGATATTGCGAAACACGAAATTAAAAGTGAACTAATTCTTTGAGTTTTCTTCTTTTCTTCTCTCATTACTGCGCATACTCCAAGCCAAATAGTTTTTATGTTCTTTTCTTTCTTTCTAGTTGTTTAAATATATGTAATTTCTTTGAAAAATAGGTTATTAAGTAAAAGAGTCATTTTAAAATTAAAATTTTGTTACAGTCTAACTGACTTATCCTAATAGGTTTTAAATATGTATAAATAATTATTAGTTACACTTCTATTATCTAATTATATTATTTTATTATCTTTTATCTCTTTTTTTAAACCTGGATATTACATTCTACTCACCTTAAAAAGAATTTGGTCCTCCAAATTTCAAAATAACATCTAAAGAAAATACAAATTTGACATAATCAAGAAATTCATTATCTAGTTACTAAATGCAATTAATAAAAGAGTTTCATACCTTATTCTCTATTTAATTTTAAAATCATTAAATTTAGTCAATACTCTTACCCACAGTTAACTCCCAAAATCACTCCCCAGGAAATATGTAGATTTTTCAACCTAACACATTCATGAGGGGCCACCGCTTTGATACCACCTCTCCAGTAACACCGAACCCGATATAAGTCTCGAAGTGCTACGTCATGAAGCCCATAGGCCATGAAGGCAACAATATCAATAACGCTACAAAACCCCAAAAAATATAACTTAACAATAATCTTAACTTAAAACCCAACAATAAATATATTTTAAATCAATCCAAATGAAATACTAATAAATACCACAGACAAATAATGGAGACGCAGCTCCTTGAAACTAAGAGTTTTATCAAAATTCATCAACAAAAGAAAAAAAAAACATCTAAAACTAAACTCCAGCTATTCCAAGCGTATCAAATAAAGGCTCAGCTTTTAACGATGGGACCTGTAAATATCTGTAAGGGGATGAGCGATGAAGCCCAGCAAGTAGCAATCCTCTCTATCTAGCCGAATCAAGTACAATTTGCAAAATACTTTTTCGAAATAACTTTTTGTTCAATAACAATAGTACAAAAGCTTTCAAAACTAAAACAATTCAAAAATGATTTCAATGTATATCATAAATCTTTTAATCCACAGCCTTAGCGACTAAGGTTACAATAGCCCTGTAACACAGCTCAAAAGTTCGATAACGTTATGATACGCACCCTATTAAGGTATCTATAAAATGCACGCTCCCGGGAAGGCATCTAAAAGGTGTGCGCCTTAGTAGTCCTATATTAGCTTCCGAACTAAACGTAATCAATAATGGGTTCTATACATAGTCGATCGAGGATTTCAAAACTTTTCTCAATATTATCGATTAGTATAAACGATACTTTTTCACAGTTCAAAATCATATAATATCATTCACAGTTCGAAAATAAATACTTGATCCGGATTTTGAATAAATGAACATAGCATTTTAATTTAAATGGAAGCCTTAAATAAAACATAACGAAATTTAAAACTGTACATTTAGGCATCCGAATAATTTTTAAGGCATACATAAAAGTAATGATAATCTTAAAAACACTAAATAGTTCTGAAGCCACTTACTTGATATTGCGAAACACGAAATTAAAAGTGAACTAATTCTTTGAGTTTTCTTCTTTTCTTCTACGTTACTGCAGACTCCAAGCCAAATAGTTTTTTACGTTCTTTTCTTTCTTTTCTAGTTGTTTAAATATATGTAATTCCTTTGAAAAATAGGTTATTAAGTAAAAGAGTCATTTTAAAATTAAAAGTTTGTTACAGTCTAACTGACTTATCCTAATAGGGTTTAGATATGTATAAATAATTATTAGTTACACTTCTATTATCTAATTATATTATTTTATTATCTTTTATCTTTTTTTTTAAATCGGATATTACAGAACTACTACCATATCATCTCTCCCTTCCTTAGTAGGACACGTGTTTGTCAACTTAATATGACTTGCCAGTGGTGTACTAACTGATTTAGAATCACCCATGTTGAACCTTGCTAGCACCCACTCAACATACTTCTCTTGTGACAACCACAATCTTTTGGCTTTCCTGTCATAAACAATCTTCATACCCAAAATCTATTTAGTTGGACTTAAGTCCTTCATATCAAAGGACTTAAACAACTCGCCCTTGAGTCTGCAAATCATAACGGCATCCTGCCCAACTATCAACATATCATTTACATATAGCAACAAAATTAAGAAGCTACCATCCGGGAACTTTTTGACATACACACAGTGATCTGCAACTGTTCTGCTGTAACTTTGATCCATCATAAATGAATCAAATTTCATGTACCACTGCCTTGGGGCTTGTTTCAGATCATACAAACTTTTCCTCAACTTGTAAACCAAATGTTCTTTCCCTTTAACTTCAAATCGTTCTAGCTACTCCATGTAGATTTCTTCCTTCAAATCACTATGAAGAAAAACAGTCTTTACATCCAACTGCTCAAGCTTAAGATCTATACTAGCAACTAATCCTAGCACTACTCAAATAGAAGTCATCTTCACAACTGGAGAAATTTTTTTATCGAAGTCAATACCTTGCTTTTGAGCAAAACCTTTAACGACTAATCGAGGCTTGTACTTCACTAGTTTTTCACCATCTTTCTTAAGCTTAAACACCCATTTGTTCTTCAATGCTTTCCTGCCATTCGGAAGTGTAGTTAACTCATAGGTGTGATTTTTGTGCAAAGAATCCATCTCATCCTGCATAGCTCTCAGCCAATTACCCTTCTCCTTATGAGTCTTGACTTCTTGAAAATTCTCTGGCTCCCCCCTCTACAGCAACTAAAAGATATTCAGATGAAGGATATCTGACTGATGGCACACGTTCTCTCGTGAATCTTCTTAGCTGAGGTTCTTCAATATCAGGTTGCTCCCCTTGATAAACACTTTCTGCATCTGACCCATCATCATCGTGCAAATCTGTATTAGTCATATCTTCATTCTGATCTCCTTCTCCAACTGTGGCATTCTGTACTAGAGATGGAACTTCATTGAGGTTTGGAACTCTATTATCTCTGGGCTATGTAGCATTATCTAAATGCTCATAATTTTGGTGCTCATGAAACACCACATCTCTGCTCCTGAATAATTTTCTCTGCACTGGATCCCATAACCGGTATTCAAACTCTGCATCTCCATAGCCAACAAATACACATGGAGTAGACTTGTCATCAAGTTTCGATTTTTGTACCTTGGGGATATGTGCAAAAGCCTTGCACCCAAATACCCTCAAATAAGAATAAGACAAATCCTTACCGCTCCAAATCTTTTCTGGAATTTGAAAATCCAATGATGCTGATGGAGATCTATTAATCAGGTAACAAGCAGTACGAACAGCTTCACCCCAAAATGACTTAGGCAGTTTAGTCATTCTCAACATGCATCGCACTCTCTCAATAATAGTGTGGTTCATTCTCTCAGCCACACCATTATGTTGTAAATTACCAGAATAGTCCGCTTTCCAATGTCATGTTTACTACAATATTCAGCAAACTCCTTTAAAGTGTATTCCCCTCCGTTGTCACTACGAAGACACTTCAACGATTTTCCAGTCTCCCTTTCAACCATAGCATAAAAACTCTGAAAATGCTAGAATACCTGATCTTTTGTTCTCAACAAAAATACTCACACCTTCCGCGAATCATCATTAATAAAGGTAACAAAATACATATTTCCACTCAAAGACTCAACCTCAATAGGTCCACATACATCAGAATATACTCTCTCTAGTAGCTCAGATTTTCTTTTAGCTGAACTACTAAAGAAACTCTATGTTGTTTCCCAAACAAACAATAATCACAAGGGCTTAAAACAATACCTTTAGTAAAAGGAATTAGTGACCTTTTTGCTAATAACTGCAACCCTTTCTCACTCATGTGACCAAGCCTCTTATGCCATAAGTTTGGTGAAGAGTCATCCTCAACTGCATTCAATTCACTAGAACACACCTTCACATGAGTCTTGTACAACGAATAACAAGCAACACCTCTTGCAATCACCATAGAACCCTTGGTAAGCTTCCATTTTCCACTGTCGAAGTGATTCTCATAGCCTTCTTTGTCCAAGGCCATGCCAGAAATCAAGTTGAGATGCAAATCAGGAACGTGTCTAACATCCCTCAAGGTAATAGTGCAACCAACACCTGTCTAAATGCAAACATCACCAATTCCAGTACTCTTGGACTGATCAGTATTACCCATTCTCATGTACCCAAAGTCTTCAGCTTTGTAAGTTGTAAAGAATTCTCTCTTAGGTGTAGCATAATACGAGGCACTAGTATCAACCACCCAATCAACTTTCTAATCATCAACATGCAAGCATTCTTCTTCCCCAAATGAAAGAATCACGACATCTTCAGTAATTGTGGTTGCAGTGTTCTTCTCCTCAACCTTTCCTTGCTCACCATTTTTCTGCTTGTCTAACAAGATTCTGCAATTTCTCTTGTAATGACTTTCCTTATTACAATGGAAGTATCTATACGTTTCACCTTGTCTGGCCTTTGACTTACTCCTGTGATTTTTGCTTTTGCTGCGACTTTTATTTCCTTTGTGAGATCTCCTAAAATTGCTTCTACCATTGTTCTCTGCAACAAGAGCATGTGTCTCAAAATTTACACCTTCCTCCTTTCGTCTTGTCTCCTCATTATGAAGACTGTACTTGACCATCTGCATGGTCATTTTTCCTTCTGGAACTGAATTGCTTAGAGACACCTCCAAAGTATCCCAGCTGTTTGGCAACGAACTGAGAAGCAAAAGAGCATGAATCTCATCATCAAGATTCAACTTCATGGTGGACAGTTGGTTCACCAAAATTTGGAACTCACTCATATGCTCCGACACACTGCTCCCGTTCTTGTACTTTAGATTCACAATTTTGAGAATGACAAAAGTTTTATTTTGTGTATTCTTCTTCTCGTACATAGACTCTAGTGTTAGCCATAAAGTGTGAGCATCCGTCTCCTGCGAAACATGGTGGAACACGCTTTGATCAATCCACTGTCGGATGTGACCAGTAGTCTTTCTATTCATTTTATTCCAATCAGCCTCGGATTTATTCGCATGCTTCTTTCCCTCGAGCTCCAACGGACATACAAATCCTTGCAATAAAGGATATCCTCCATTCTGGACTTTCAAATCGAAAAATTTGAAGAGGTCAATTTAATCATGGCTTCGAGTGATTCCTCCATAAAATTTATCAAAAACAACCGAGTAAATAACCTCAACTCTGATACTACTTGTTGGGAAAAATCACCTTCCAGATACTGTTGTCTTTGATAAATTAAATAAATAAAATATTAGCACATGCCAAACAGATTAAATTTGCAGTTCCACCAAAATAATAACCACTGCAAGAAATAATGAGTAAAAAATATCCAACCACGAGATATCAAGATTTTTATGTGGAAAACCCTCTAAAATTAAGAGGTAAAAACCACGGGACAAACTCCGAACAATTCACTAGAATAATTTGAAAGACTACAAAGATATCTTAATTTGAGTACAAACTCAAATTACTTCTCCACAATAACTATGTGATGGAACCCAAATAAAACACCTATTTATTTGAACAATCTTTCTCTCTATTTTTCCTAAAACTTTAGAAGAAGCTTTCTTTTTTCTGTCTACTCTCTCGGAAGAGAACTTTCTTCAAATTGGTGTGTTTCCCTTTCATTTGCTGCCTTTTATAGCCAAAAATGGAGAGGAGGGGAAGTTTATGAGGAGCAGAAAAATCAAAGGGGGCCGGACGGAGGAAAATTCAAGGGGCGGGGGAATAATAAATTGGGTGAGGACTTGTTGACCAACACTTATTTGGGTTTAAAAATCTGTCCTTTTCAATTTCTTTGTTAGTTCAAACAATATTCAACAATTTAAAGTTGCTGTGTATTGTAAAGTATTTGGTAACTGCATTTCTTTTATGTTTTTGTGTTGTAAGTTTGAGTGCAGGAAGATTATATTTACCTTTATTTCTGCTCTTTCATTTTCCCTTGGTTAATCTCCTTTATGTATGTCAATCTAATGCATGTAGAATTGGTGTCAGAGATTTGGGTGAAGTAACGAGGCATAACATTCCTTTCACAACGAGGCGAATGTTGTTTACAAGTTTATTCATGTATACATGTTATAATCCTTCAAGGTACTCATCAGGTTTGCACAGTTTGGCTCTATTTCCTTTTCTTTTTTTTAACCAATTTGAATTTCATTTTAGCGTCTTAACCAGCTAGTAATCATGTCTTTCAAGATCTTTGCTTTATTGAAAAGTCAATTTGATGTTCATGATTATCTTGGATTTATTGTTTTTTATATTTTTATATGGCTTTACTCATTCCTTGGCCAATGAAATGCTGATCAGTTTAAGTTAAACTTTAAAAGTCAGGTTTCCAAACTTCATTTCTTAGATGTCAATCTAAAATATATGCAAAAGCGTCCATAGACCTGCTAAAAATCTTCTGTTTGGTTAATTCTACCTTATTTTTTCCCCATGAAGTTCCCACCTTCATATTTCCTTAGGCATCCTTTTGTACTTAGCATAAGGTTTAGCTTCTGACTCTTTGATGTCTTTTGGACTGCAGCCCATGCTTTAGGAGACCCCTCTGTGACGGTTGAACAAGTAACACCCCCTGTTTTATCTTCTGGTGCACTTTTCCCAACTGAGGTTCACATCAACTTTCTCAGTTAGTTGTGCCTTCTTTCTTTTTGAATGGTTTTATGTACATTTCACTTCCAGTTCCACAAGTTTAAGGTAGTTGTATCTATGTCAGGAAAGAATTGTTCAACTCTTCGAGAAAAACACTTACGCGGTTGTCAACATATTTGATGTGACTTTACGGCCTCAACTTAATGTTACAGGTGTGGTTGAGGTAAATAAATAGTCAAGAATGACACTATTATTAATTGTAGTTCTATAGTATTCAAAAACTTATTTATAGATCTATGTTCAAGTGCATGAACTACATCTATAATACCAGTTTGCGTGGTCTGCTTGAAGTTATTATTATCTTCTCATGCTTATTGGCTGTGGTATGGTTGCAGTGATTGTAGATATTTTTTTTATGTAAATAAATGATAGGTTCCTGAAGGAAATGGTTCTGGAGTTGTTTGGGATGAACAAGGGCATATTGTGACAAATTACCATGGTAAGAGCTTGTGAAGTTTAAATTACTTTATCTTGCTGTCAGAAAAGATGTCTCTGTGGTTCCACTATGATGGATGAACACTCCTATTGATAATATATCGGATCAAGCCATTTTATGTTTCCCAACTTCCCAAGATGATTGTTTCTTCATATTAAGAGCTCCAACTTGTCTTCAATCAGTTTGTATTTTGTCGGAAACTTTCCTTTGTGCAAGAAATTCTTCCAGTGTTATTGCAATATAGGTTTTTCATGACTATTTCTTTACATCTTCAGCAGGTTTTCTCACTTGTTTATTTTGTTTCAGTTTGTTTCTATATTTTTCTCAATTGTTTGATGGTATCAAATGGTTGGATTTTACACACCCTTTAATTAAAGTTTGGAGTTGACACAATTACTATTTTTATGTGATTTAATCCTACCAAGTACTTTTCTGATTTCTAGATGGGTTCTGATATGCTGAACTAACATTTTGTTATTTCTAGTGATTGGGAATTCCCTCTCAAGAAATCCAAGTCCTGGGCAGGTTGTTGCACGAGTTAATATTCTTGCTTCAGAAGGGTAAGATTTCCAGTTCTTTGGCTCATACTGATAGAAGTGAACGACATTTGTACTGTTGCTATATGGTTCCTTATCTTTCATAGTTTTTTGAAAGGGTACAAAAGAACTTTGAGGGAAAGTTAATTGGTGCAGACCGGGCCAAGGATCTTGCTGTCCTGAAGGTAAATTCCTTTCTGTACTTCTATTATTTTCTTCATTGCTGAAATAATGTTTTTGACCAACGAATATTGCTACTTGTTCAACGCTATGCTTTTTTATTTTTATCCTTGTTAGCTTAGTTACTCGCAGATGATGTTCCTTACTCTCTCGAGTGTTTTCTTGTTTATCAGGGATGCTTTGTTTTACTTGGACTAAATGACGTATATCAAGTGCCATTATCATTCCTTTTACTGACTAGCACTCTAATAAAGAATCTGCAGTCAGAGCTGTGCTTCAAAACATGAATCCCAAGTGGCCTTAAATTTTCTCTCTTGTTGTTAAACATGAATATTTCTGATTATTATCCTTTTACCAGTCTTACTTGGTGTAAAAAAATTTGAGTTTTTTTTCTTCTTTTTGTTTTGCGATTTAAAATGTAGTGTTACAAAAGGTCAAAAGCCCTGGATAAATGTGGTCTTTAAAATGTTCCTCTGCCATCATGCTAGACGACAAGGACACTGTACTGTAACTCAAATTAAGTGAGTAATATGATTTATAGGAGTTAAGTTTATATTCATTATAATTTCATAAACTTTACACCTGAAGTAGTACGCCACTTACTTACAAAGAAGTTGCCTAGGGATGTATACCACAAGGACTCCAATATCTTGAGAAGTTCCGGTTGTAAACTGAATTATAGTTCTGGACGGTAGCTCAAGTCTGGCAACTTTTAGTTGTAATTTGCTGCAACATACAGCAACAACATTTTAACATAGTAAAATAGCATCCTTTTGAGACCATCTATAGAAATGCTGTGGATCTATGAGTGCATCATTTTTTTCTGCATCAAATTATATGCAAATCTTTGTTGCATTTGCTTGATTTAATTTTCAATAACGTGATTCCCAAACTTGTTACTTGATTGAGTTTGTTTTGTGATCTAGCAGTTCATTAGTAGACTATAACTACTAAGTCCTTTTAGCCTGTCTTTCAACACGCCAGGTGGAAGCCTCCGGAGATCTGTTGAGGCCAATAAAGGTGGGGGGTTCTTCTTCTCTAAAAGTCGGCCAACAGTGTTTAGCCATTGGGAATCCATTTGGTTTTGATCACACTCTCACAGTCGGCGTTATTAGTGGTCTCAACCGTGATATATTTAGTCAAACTGGAGTGACAATTGGTGGTGGAATTCAAACAGATGCAGCTATCAATCCTGGAAACAGGTTTTCTAGAATTTTTTTTTCATTCCATGCATAGATGTTAATTGTATTATCATACTCTTTCCTCTCAAAATGTCAGAAGTATATGATTCTGGTTTCTCTTCTTAACTTGATTATCACCGAATGTGATTTGTTTCCTGACATTGTGGCAGTGGAGGCCCATTACTGGATTCTAAAGGAAATTTAATTGGGATTAACACTGCAATATTTACCCAGACAGGTTATTTTTTCATGAGTTTGTTGTCTTATGCATTTCGGATTATGCTTGTATAATCCATGATTTCTTACGTCCTTCATACATGTGTTGACATTTTTTTTGATGCCATAGGGACATCAGCAGGTGTAGGGTTTGCCATTCCATCTTCAACTGTGATAAAGATAGTGCCTCAGTTGATCCAATTTGGCAAAGTATGTCCCGTTGCAATTCATTTATACAATTTGGTTTCTTGCTGACCTTTCACTTGGGGCTTTTTCTTATTCTTTTGTGTGTGTTTTTTGGTTTTGGGGGGGAACTCACGTTGGATTGTTATTCAGAAAAGAAAAAAAAAGAGTCAACGGCAACATGCTTTCTTGTAATTTTTATGTGATTATATGTATTAGGTTGTTCGAGCTGGTTTAAATGTTGATATTGCCCCTGATCTGGTTGCAAATCAACTTAATGTTCGAAATGGAGCTCTAATTCTTCAGGTATACTCCGTAGTTGTCCACATGACCAATGTTTTCTTGCTAGTTGTGTCATTGTGTTAGATAACTGAAGCATATTGTAGTAACCTTAGCAAGATCACTGTATTAAATTTATTCCTTGGTTGGGTAGGTTCCTGGAAATAGTCTTGCAGCCAGGGCTGGGCTTCTTCCAACCACGAGGGGATTTGCTGGTAATATTGTACTTGGAGACATTATCGTGGCAGTCGACAACAAACCTGTGAGCTGCATCTTATTCCATTAATTACTCAAATTACTAAAGATACTATTTCTTTTACTAGTCTGCAAGATGTGCATTTTATGGTCACACCTGACCTGGTAGAGAGTTGAGAGTAGTCTGGACCTTAATCACTTTCTCTGTCAACCTTTTCCTTCCTATGGAAGCTTCAATTGAGGAACTGTCCATCTAGCTGGTGAGTCAAAATTCCACAGGTGCACTGGGTGGGTGCCTCTGGAATAAAGTAAATGAATAAAAAGTGGTCCGTCTTTGATGGAATTGCTCAGCGAGTCCTTTACATGCTAAATAGGTCCTTATTTCAGGCGTGGGTTATGGAGTTGTCATGTTGCATGTTTATTTTAGGAGACAACACTGGACTAACCAAATCTTTGTGCAGTATTCTAATTATTTTAATGGCAGGTTAGGAGCAAAGCAGAATTATATAAAGCACTGGATGACTATAACGCGGGTGATAAAGTCCTCTTAAAGATCCAGAGGGGCAATGAGAACTTGGAGTTGACTATAATTTTGGAGGAAAATAATTCTTGAAAATGGTGTAGAAGAGACATCTTTTTGTATATTAGCCATTAGTATTTATTTGATTCTTGTATTTTATTTTTTAATAAAATATAGGACTATAAAAAAAAGGGGTTTGAATATCGTAAATCATTGGATGAGAACATTTGTTTCCTAATTCCTTGGGTTATTATTATTTTTGTTAATTTCAGCATCACAATTTGTGAAACAGGATCCTTAATTTACCAATACTATTGCTATTAAGCTGATGGAACATACTCAAATATTTTACACACCCAGTTTATAGTTTAGGGATATCTATCTATAATGTATATGAGCCCTTATACCGTGTTTGTAAGTTTTTATTTGAGGGGAGGAGAGGAGAGGAGAGGGGAGGGGAGGGGAGGGGAGGAGAAGGGAAGGGAAAATAATTAAAATTCCTCTAAATTTTATGTTTGTGAGTTTTTGTAGGGGGGAGGGAAGGGATTTGGAGATAAAATTAATTTCATTTTTGGCTTAAAACTTTCCCCTCAAAAGTGGGAGAATTTGGAGAGATGGGAAAAAGATAGGAAAATGAAATCAAAAATAAGCTTTCAAAATAAATAATGTGATAATCTTGTCCCTATTATAACTCTCAATTTTTGAAAATATAATTATAAATTGCTGCCAACCAAGTATGATCATATGTTTGTTGTTATCCAAAGACAAGTACTACTACTACTAGTGGTAAATGTACTCCATCATATCATCCACACAGCATTTTATATGGAAGTGGTTAGCATGAAGTTTATTTTTGGGTAAGTTGGTCAATTGACCAATAGAGTGTTGACACGCAGGCGGAGTTTTATGTGTGTCAGCATTCTATTGGCCAATTGACCAACTTACTAACAAATAAACTTCATGATAACTGGATCAATTTTATATGTTCCGGAACATAATTAGTAGCTAGCCAAGTATATTCACCACTCATTCTCACAGATGACAACAGTCTAGCTAGGGCCTAGGGGCTATGCATCATTGCACTGAGGCCCCTAAAGTTTACTTCAACCGCAGAATTGAAAAACAAAAACAAATAGCCTAAAAGATAATGTGAATCAATCAGATATACATTCATGATAAACAATATCCATTATCCAATAAATTATAAAATTAATAGGAACATTGAGGTATCAAAGTGGTCTTGGCCAGCGAGCAGCACATATAAAAACTATATATATAGTCCCATTTCACAAGAGGGTCCTATTTTTTAACTAAACCAACCAAAAAAGAAAATAGAACAGAAAAATTAATTACTACATTGTAGGTTTTTTATGATGGCTAAACAATCAACCTGACTAATTTAATTTATTTTCTTGTATTTAGCGTAGCATAATTATAAATATGATGGGAGATGGCTGGCTTCTGAGGTTCAAGAGAGGACCTGAAATTTATTTGTTCGATTGAAAGAAGTTGTTTTAACTGATTCACACATTTAAATGTCAAGATGGCCGAGTTGGTCCAAGGCGCCAGTTTCAGGTACTGGTCCGAAAGGGCATGGGTTCGAATCCCATTCTTGACAAATCCCCCTCCCCCAAGTATGAATCTATACCAAAGGTGATAAAAATGTATTCCTAGATTTATTAAATCGTAATAGTGTAATTTCTCATAAAAAAAATATAAAATAAAATTGTAGGGATCTCCAACCAACTAGACTTTGTAATGTCCCTACTACTCCCTAGGTAGGTGGGTTGCTATAAAAAAAAAATAAAAAATTTGCCTAGTCTAAAACTCTCGAAACCCAGAATCCATTTCCATTTGGGTTGTTAATTATCCAATACCATCCTCCATTGAAAACCTTTCCTTAGGAAGACCTTTCATACAAATTGTATACAATCAATTTCACCTTTCATAGTCAAATTACTTTATCCTTCATGTTTGTTATGACAAATATCGTAATGGGCCGGCTATCATCAATTTTAATCTACAAAAATTTGTATTTTTTTGTTAGTAATCATATATTTTGTAAACCAAACATGTTCTGCCAGCCAGGACCAACAAAAACAGGCAAATAAACTCAAAACTTGTAAACACCAGTGCCAAAAGCCAGGTCCAATAATAGAAACTGATAACAATGATATTATTGAAGCTCAAAAAAAGAATACAACATTCACAAAATTAAATTAGATTTCTCAACAAACATAACAGGTGACCCAACTAACCAAATCAAGTAAAAACATACTTTCCATGCTTATGGTAATTCAACATAAAACTTTTACAAATTTCTTCATAATCATCATCATCAAAGTCAAAATTTGATTCAACCATAAAACAATTGAAAAAACATTTTGCTTTACACACACTCATTTAACTCTTTGTAGCTTGCTTCTCCTTTGACTTCTTAATCTTTAGAACCTTTTTGACAATCTTTTGCTCTTCAACCAAGAATGCTCGGATGATCCTACCAAATAAATATAGGGTCGAGATTAAGATATATCAACAACTTAATATATTACAACTGCAAAATAGGGACTAATAAGGAAACAAAATGGTAGATTGTATTCCTGACTACGCCTACACTATTACATACCTCTCCCTGACAGCACCTCCAGACAACACACCACCATAGGCACGGTTGACAGTTCTTCGGTTTCTGGACAATCTAGACCTCTTGTATTCAGCAGGTCTCAAGTGAGGAATCTACAAGCAATAAATACTTTTAGTTCAGGACACTGCTAAAGAAAAAGTGGTTAAAACATCAGAATTTGTATCTCATGCCCTGCACAGTAAAGTTCTATTTAAGCACAGTAAATGTATTACCACATACAAATAATACATTCTGTACGCACACAAGATCATCCAAGGTCTTGAGTTGTATTCTTCCCTCCACATAGGGGAGAGTTCTAACATGAGAAATAGTTAACCATCTGGTTCAATTTCTAGTGTTAAGTATGAAATTTAATAATATCACATATCCAAGTCACATAGGCTCTGTTGTCCTTGAATACTTGAGAAATAGTGTAGATTCCTTCAGATGGATTAAATAGAAGTTAACCACATATTTATCTAAACAACCAAATACTTTTGTCCAATTAAAAAATAATAATAAAGGAAAGATGAAACAGAACTCATGGGATATTATAGCCAATACAGATACAAGCTGATCTAAACTAGGAAAGTAACACCTAAAAGGAATAGTGACATCAGCAACTACCATTAGGCTATAGACCAAATGCAATTATTCATTGAGCATAGCCAAAGTAGGACGCAGCAGTGACCTAAGTATATTGTACACATCAATAAATACAACAGTACAAGTTATATGCTTCACTACTATTTTTGGGATACAAAATAATTATTTCTAGTTAAATTTATGTACGAAGAAATGCAACAGACTTTTACCATTATAGAATAGCAAGAGGGCGGAGTTACCTCATAATAGTGCATAATAGTGATACACAAGCTAGGTTACACTTGATAAAAACACAGGTAATTTTCATATCAAATACTCCCTCCATTCCTATATGTAGGTCGTTTTAGATTTTTTTTTATTCCTAATTATTTGTCGTTTGTGGTTATCTAGGAGAATTGATTACTATTTTTCCCAAATTGCCCCTTATTACTCCACCTAATTTTTTGATCCATATTTATGAGATAAGTGAGGTGAAGGGTATTATAGACAATTGATAATATAATTAATGTTTTTCAATCATTTCCTTAATTCTTGTGCACATGTCTAAAACGACCTAACTATATAAGCTATTCAACAACAATATCAATAAATTGCTTTACGGACTAACCAATCTCCATTCTCAACTGCAAACAAATCAAATACAACTACCATACTTAATCAATAAGATAATCACTTAATTTAATATTTATCTAAACCTTAGCAGAAAATGAACAACTAACAAATGTATATTGTTCAAAACTTGAATTATAATTTCACTCGCAAGGAAAATTTGCATTTACTACTAATCATAGACTACCTACCTCTCATGCAACATAAACACACGCGTACACAAATATACAATCAGAAAATGTATTTAAGCAGAAAATTCAAAATAAATACATAAGTAAAATTCAAACCCCTTGGATTCTCTTTCCAGTGACGGGGCACTTAGGCCCGCTGGCTCTCTTCTTGGTCGTCTGGTAAACCAGCTTCCCTCCTACAATTTCACATATATTTAGCCCAAATGAACAATCAGAAGCAACAGCCAACAGCACTTCAACGCAATTCTAAGGACACATAATGAAATCCACACAAGCCAAATCGATTCATAGTTCGAACATAACCGTTTTTATATTATAGAAAAGATATTGTTTACATTTTCCAAAATAAATAGATCACAAAACCAAATTAAAATATTAAAAAAAACAGTGTTTGCAAACAATCGATTATAGTAAACACGATGAAGATATGCATATAAAAATACGAGAAAGTAAGTAAATGAGATGTAATTGGAGTTTATGAAGAATACCGGGAGTTTTGACAACCCTATGCTGGTTGGATTTGGTGGCATAACTATGTCGTTTGCGATACGTGAGCCTCTGAACCATCTTTTTCTGAATCCTTCAGCTCTCTCCTGCTACTGTGAGATAAGGTTAAGGCAAGAAGCGAGTAAGAGAAAGTATATAAATAGGCAAGCCCTACATCCGAGGGCTGCTGTCAAATCCTTTTAACGGATGAGATTAACATTCTGTACATACCAAATTTTAATTTATTTTTAATAATTTTTTATCTGACCTAAACTGGACAACTTTCCTTGCTTTTTAAAATAAGCCCCTCAACTTGTTCTGTTGTTCATATGTTTTAGGGTAGTTCTACATTATACACCCTTTTAGTTTCTCCCATAGTTTTGTCTTCAAGGAATCAATTTGGACATCTTAAAAATTTTAAATTTTAAATTTCAAATTTTACATTATATATATATATATAACAAAATACAAATGATTTTGAATTTTTCGCCCATCCTAATAAATTATCTCTATTGCTTCAAAGTTTGGATAAATCTGTCATCCATAAAGTCTTGAGAGGCACGGGGATCGTTGTTATATATATATATGGAAAAATGTGTCTACTATTCTGCGATCGATTATGGCGACAATTTTTTGGACAACCGTCCGTCGCCATAGCTATTAATTTGGAATGTGTGTGATGTATGCATTTTGAATCATAATTTCTCATCTTTATTGGTGTGTGATGCGCTCTTGTCAATGGTGAAATTTAATTTAATTTTCTTATGAATGTCTTGTGAAAGCCAATAGAAATATACAAAGGTCTTGTTACGAAGGTCTTTGTAAAACTGCAAAATGTCAAATAAATGACATAATTGTAATCGAGGGTGTGAACATGGCATGTCACCAAAATCTCATAGTCAATAAAGAAGACCAAGTGTTGGATAGAAAAGTAAAGCACAAGCCGTGTAGTGTAGTATTCTGTTAGGTTATATGTGTTTAATATCAAGACTATTAAGTCATTTTATAGTCTCAAGTCAAACAATTATAAATTTGAGCTTTTTAGGATATCAATTAAGCTTGTTCAAGCCTGGCCGCCAGCCCAGATTTTAATCCATTAATTATTTTTTCATTTGGTATAAAAGGATTGGGTATATCTCTTGTCACAATTTTTTATAAAACATTGTTTCAATTTGTGCTCAGCCATTCCTGTCACAAGTATATAAGCTAAAATCTGTACAAAGTTTCAGCAAAAAGATGTAATTTTTCTATACCAAGTTGAAGTTACTAACATGGAAAAAGGCAAAATGAAGGTTCTACATGTATCTTCCTGTTTATGAAACTAATTGTGTTTAATTTATTGCGACACCATGCTAGTTGATCCGTTGTTAGTTTTGCCATGTTTAACACCCTTGACACCAACTTCATATCTACTTGAGAGAAGTAAAAAAGAACTTGATCAGAAGGATTTTCGTCCTCTCCTCCTCCTCCACACTTTTTGAACTTCTTCAGTATGCAATTTGCACTTCTCAACTGGTCTTTAAGCTTCCTCTCCTTCTGCAAGCCAATATAAAATACAGATTAATTAGCATTCAGAGTTAAATACATCTATTTTATATGTAAAAATTTGAGAGTGAGCTAACCTTTTGAAAATCCTTCCTAAGCTCCTTTAGAATCTCAGACTCTGCAGGGTCTTGAAGGTCCACCAGTAGTCCCTTCTGGTTCTGGTTCTGGTTCTGGTTCTGGTTCTGGTTCTTTGCCACTGTGACTGTGTCCTTATCAGCACCAATAAAACGCCATAATATTCGCATTGATTCTTCCACAATCTCTACTAGCAAATCACTGGTAATGGAATAGTCATCTCCCTGTCTTCTTCTCGCCTTCTTCCTGTCCTC
The DNA here is from genome assembly GCA_020205615.1 of Panax quinquefolius. Classification (NCBI taxonomy): domain Eukaryota; kingdom Viridiplantae; phylum Streptophyta; class Magnoliopsida; order Apiales; family Araliaceae; genus Panax; species Panax quinquefolius. Next base: position 22,065,650 of record CM035169.1, on the reverse strand, counting down.
TGCATAAATCACCAAGATTAAGGATAACGTTGTACATTGAACATTTTAATTATTCATAAAATATGATTTATCAGATTTCCAAACTTATATAAATTCTCACCTCTTATGACAGGAACTTGAAGAAGATTACGAAGAACACGTCGATGTTTAATGTAATTTTGGACTCTTGGTCCTTGGAAAGGTTCATCCTCTATAAATCTTTGGACAAGGACTTGAAACTGTTGAAATTCTCCAGCAACTTCATTATAGCGACGTAAACCACGTGGATCAGATTCCCAAAGTTCTAAGGCCATCCCATATTGCCAATGCAGGAATTCCCAGGAAAGGCACATTTGGCCAACATATGCCACTTCTAACTCACTCAGCAATTCATTGATGAATTTCTTAGTGGGGTCAGTTTCATATTTTTTGCTTTTGTATAGGTATAAATTTTCCGATGCCATTTCTGGAACTGAAGTTTTCTTGGTTGAAATTGATTGTGGATCTTTCAGCTGCAGAAAACCTGTGGTGGACTTTGATGAGGGTGCGACAAAATTAGAGAAATAAAGATGGATATAACAGGACATGAAACATAAATTATATCTCAAAAGTCCGTTGAAATATTAATAACCACATCTAATTTTGTGGGCTACTTCTAAAAGAAGATTGTTCACAAAGGTCTAACAGTGACCTCCGTGGAGACGCTTAATTTGTTGTAGATTATTTTAGGTGAAATTATTTACTTGTAAAATAAGGTTTCAGAGATATTTGAAAAGGTTAGTAGGGTTGGCAGCCATTATCTTGTCTATATGAACTCTGAAAACAGTTGGAGAGAAACAGGTTAGCTTTATACGCATAACAAAACAATTAATATAGTAGTTGTTCATGTTACATTAAAATAACATAATACAGCATTTCAGGCAGTTCCTCCTGCAATGCATAAGGATTGCTCAAATAAATGTAGTAGTAGTAATATATTATTAACTTATGTATTTAGTTAATATTTACAAAAGCATTTATGCATACGCCTAACATAAACACCTTTTTATTTGTTTGATCATCATTTTTACTGAGCAAGGATCATGTTTTTTGTGTTTCTGCTGATCCCAAACCAGATTTCCTTTTTGCATCTCATTCATATTTCAGTAGTTGAGATCAGAAATAGTTGTTGATAGTTATGCACAGTTTGTTTATACACCTGATTTGATGAAAGTAAAATGTAAAAGAAGGAAAAAAGGAGAACATAATGATTTTAATTATGACAAAAGAAAGTCTTGGTAGGGAACTGACCTATTGCATACATCTTCTGGTAATTCAAGATATTGAATTTTCTCATCCTCTCTCTGTAGCTCTTGTAGAGTTTGTGAAGCTCACCCATTGGATTTCCATGCTGAAACTTGTCGTCAATTTTCCATGGCTTTAAATCATCCATTATCTTTGGCGTTTCGGATTCCGATTCCTCCAGGATAGTGGGCAGCCCAGTAGCTCTAACCTTTTTAAGCTCCATCTTCAACTGCTCCATCAATTCTTGATGTTCCCACAGCGTTTCAAGTTTATTTGTATCCTCATCCAAGAATGTCCAATTCTTTAAATCAGGAATTTCAGAATTATCTGAACTTTTGTTAGGCTTGCTACTACTTTCTCCATTCTCAGACAGATAATTGGTTTTGAAATTATTCCAGTTTGTCATATCATCTTCTTCCAAATTCCTAAGCTCTTCCATAATATCATTATCTTCTCCATCGAATTCTTGACTTTCATCTGAGTCTGAAATTTCTTCATGTGATTCTACCTCGTACCCATAAATGTCCATCAAATGATCAAGTTCAAAATCTCCTCCAAAGTCTCCGTATGATAAAAATCCATCCTTGTCAGAATCCATAGAGGAAGATTCCTTTTCATCATAAACATGAACCCTGTTTTCTTCATCAATTGTTTCTCCCTCATCTATTGTGAATGTCATTGACTCATTTAATTCTTCCCCGTTCACACCATTAACCGAATTCACACATGTTTCTTCATTAACAGATTCTGCTTCCGAATGAAGTAAATTCAAATCTTTATCTGATAAATACTCTTCATCATCATCATCATCATCATCATCATCATCAATATCTCTATTTCCAGAAGAACTATCACTCACCTCTGTATTTACCTCTTCTAATTTGAAGCTAATAGGCTCCATCTCTTCAATGAAGGCGCCAAAACTCTTATTAGACATGAATTCAGAATTACTAATGCTTGTAGAGGGTATGGCTTCGAAGCTAACAAAATCAGCATTGTCCCTCTTAATTCTACTGAATTCTTCATAAGTAGGAAATTTGAATTTGAAACAGAACTCAGTCGCCTCATTCTCACAAAGATCATCCCTTTCTGAATCCCCATAATCAGACATTTTTTCTGGCTCTGCCTTCACATAATTGGAGTCGATTATATAGTTTTGTTCACATAAAGAGCTTGAATTGTACTTAAAAGAACTACCCTTCCTTTTTAACCTGTAAATTGTAACGAAAAAGAAAAAAGAAAAACCCATAAATTAATAAATAATATAAAGAAACAGAACAGAAAAGAATAAGGAAGGAAAGGTCAGAATTTGAATACCTAAAGAAGTATGTGCTGATGAAGCTAAACAGGGGAATCAAATATGTGGATATAAGAAACCAGAAATCGGCAAAGAGGCGAAACAATTTGTGAGATAGGACCTCATTAATAGAACCCATACTCCAATAAATTAAATGGGTACTAATCACAAACTACTTCCCGGGCACCCATCAATTTAATCAGTTTGTAAATTCAGTTTGAAGCAAGAAACAGAGAGAAAACAGGGGGGGGGGGAGATATATATAATATAGAAGGACAAACTCAGCAAACTCATGGCTCCATTAAATTTGTCAACCAAAAAAAAAACAGGGACTCTGCATCTGCAAGAAAAAGGAAAACCGTGTTAAAAATTCGAAAGATAAGCACAAATAAATCTGACCACTTAAAGACAGTTTATGACCTGAGAGCAGATAGATAGATAGATAGATAGATAGAAACCTTTTAGCGACGAGGTTTGCTTAGAGCCTTGGTTTTCTGAGGTCTGTTCTGGGGTTTATCGGTTGAGAGGTATGTTTTTCCTGTTTATTTGAAATCATTTGATACTTTTTTATTTGATTGACAAAGATTTTGTAGCTGCTATTGTTATATACTACAAGGAAAAAGTAATGGGAAAACCGTCAAACCGATATACCAATTTTATAAGTTTCTTTTCCTGCTACTTTAGCATAGACACAAGAGGATGCATACTTTGTCAAACTGAGCCACTAATCCACACACGGTCTAAACACATTGCCTCCCTCCAAAAATAGCATTAAAAAGTTTGATCCTTATTTTGTTGTTTTTTTTCGATTTATTGAGATATAAACAAGTAAATTTCTGAAAACTCCTGTAGGGCCCATAATCACTACTCCATTTATTTTAGTAATAAAGAATTTTGTAAAATATAAAATTTAGGTAAGGGTTAACTTTGGTCAATTGATGCAACACTAAGATCAAAATGTGATATTTTTTTGCGTCAGTAAAGTATTGGTCAATTGATGATGTTAAGTTATCATCCGAAAATTTACTTGCTTTCTGATAGACTCCACGGCACGCTTGTGTGAGGTGGTCGTCGTCCCGATCGTTTCTAGCACAGTTGTTGGGTGAATTGCTTACAACACCTTAACCCCTCGCCTATATGTAGACGGTAATCTTGGTACAATTGCTTCGTGTTTCGAATTCTGCGTTGAATGGACACCAACGACACCTTGACCCTCGCTTATATTGAAGCGGTAATCTCGGTACAATCGACGATTGATCGGTGAAAAGACGCCACACACAACTATGAATTGTTGTATGATAAGTCAAATTGAATCTCGAAAGAAATAACTAAGAATTACTTAGAATTCTTCAAAGAACCAAAAGTAAAGAATAAACTCATAAGTATATTGAATAATGAATAATGTTAATGTGTTTGATTACATTAACTTGGACCTCTATTTATACTACTCAAAACAATCCAAATCCTAATAACAATAGAACAAATTATTCTAATCCTAATAGGAATTACAAACCATAACCCTAATTTCTAAGTAGAAATCAATTTGGAAAAAGAAATTCCTATTTCATAAAACAATAAAACCTTATTTAGAATGTAAATCTAAACCGGAAAGAGATCCTAATTATAATAGAATTTGATAAGTATCTCGGAAAATAAATCCCAAAAAATTAGGCTAATAGAATATGCCTAATATTTTAGGAAACAAAATCTTTTTCCTAAAATCCCAAAATCCTTGCCACGTTAAGATCTTTTCTTAGCGTGAAACTTGCTTCTTTCTTTGCATATGTAATCGATTATGTAAAAAGTTATAAAGACCCACATAATACTAGCTACACGTGAATAACTTCACGATCGTGATTGTATCATTCCCTCCTCTTCAAAAGGATTTGTCCTCAAATCGCCCATCGTCTTCTCAAAAATGATTCAACCACAAAATTGTTCCTACATAAAACAAACTAAGTTAGTAGCATCAAACCAATCATAATGCCAAAACTCAACTCATGAAATGACATATATAAGCAACAAAACTCTAACTCCCGCTAAGAAACATAACAATGCCCCGACTTCTCTCCCGAATTGACAATTTGTAGACCGTTAATCCCGAACACTAATTATATATATAAACTAATCTACTATCTACTAAAATAATCATGAATGCAAAGTAAGAAAGAATATGAAAAGTCTTATATCCTCCTGGATCAAAAATCGTCACGCAAAACTCTTCATGTGGTAGATTCTCCCAGCAACGAATTCCTGGATCAAAATTCAATATAATGATCTCAATTCTTCGCAGAAACACATTCGTCAATGCACCTAGATCAAATATCAATACTTGAAATTTGTCATATTTCTCACCACGAAACTCTCTTTAATTCTGGATTAAACACAAAAGCAGTAACAAATCAATAAGTTCCTTTTGTCTAATCACAAAGAAATTAAATAAACCAAAATCATATGCATAGTCTACTAAAAACAATATTCAAAACACTTCCATGTAGATGCCTTATGCATTGAATCGGCATGAACTGCAGGGATCCATGCTTCCCTCGATGAATATGATCCTATCACGAATCAAAAACACAACCAACCTCCCTCATTCCATTGACATTAATCAATAAAGAACAAATAATGTTATCAATGGAGTAAAAAGGTCACAATCATAAGTTGAAAATTCAATAAAGATATCGACGATGATCACAAACAAACTCTACACATGCTAAAGAATTTCCCAAAATGTTGACAAAAATCTAATATCATCAAAAGAGAGAATAACAAATTTTCCCATGAAAAAAATACAAAATATAATTCAACAATTCCATGGAAGTATGCAATCTGGTAGCTAATCCAAGTGAACTAACTACACATGCAAATAACTCATCTCTCAAACCATCTTGATGATAAACATTTCTTGAATCGAACTATATGATAACAAATCATGCAATGAAGATTGCTCCAACGAAACAACATGATTACTACCATTGTTAACTAACGACAATTCATGTAAAGATTGACTAGCATGAAACCCCAAGTCAATATCTGACAACAAAACCTAGAATTAATTTCATGCAAGTAAACACATCGAGAACGAGAATATATATCATGATCATAAACTAACTCAACATAAATCAAATATCCTCCATAGTTTATGATAAAAATGATTCTACCATCAAAATAGCTAACAACAAATTTTCCAATAGAAGCATGCAAAACATGTTTTAAATAACTCATGAAAACACTAGATGCATTAGTTAATCTAACAGAAATAACTAACCACCTATATAAATCACATGCTAAAACAATTTTCCATTTATCACAATCTCTCGTGCTAAATTGATTAGGCATTGTATCATTATCACATGTAGATAAAACATAAGTACTATGCAATTTATCAAGCATATTATCCAAACAAGAAAAAGAATAATGATACTTGTTTACCAATTCAAAATCGACGAACAAACTCGTTGTCCCATCATCCTTAGATACTATGATCTCATAATCAACACATGAACTCATGTCTTCTCTCTCACGATACCCACTTTCACCAACTCTCCAACTCCGCTTTGGTAACTTCGTCGTCTCTCTCGGAATACTATCAGCTGATCGGTACGGAATGATAGTACGATGTATTTCATCAACAACCTGCACAAGAGACAAAACAAAACTGTGAGACCCCAGATTTTATCAATAAAGATTTAAATTTAGTCGAAATAATTTTTAATATTATAGTGTGAATTTGAGATAATATTATAGTTGTGGGTAGTATTTATAAATTTTGCAAAGTATGCAAGTGGTTATATTATATTCGATTGGTCGGGGAATATTCGGTTTAGCGAGGAATATTATTAAACAACGGCTCAATCATTGGTGGACCCTAGCGTAATTATTATCGGATTGAGAAAGCGACAAAAATATTTTATTGAAATAACGGCGGAAGTTTTCACACCGTAGTTCTTGTTGAACTACTTTAGGTAGTAAAAGTACATGTAATACGTGTGGTTGCATAAGCTAGCATTACGGTATTGATTATTGATGCTTATGTGAGAAGTCACTCGGTTTGATTCCATTATTGTCGATTAATAATATGAATTATTATAATGATAATGACGTTTTGTTTTATTCAGTATTATTAACGTAATAAAATGCGAAACATCTTTTATATAAAATAGAATACTTTATTAAAGTTATTACATAAATAGAATATATTATATTTTATTATGCATAGTATTTTGCATATGTTTTAATAGTATTGCATAGTGTTTGCATAGTAAAATGTTTTATATAAATAGAATATATTATATTTTATTTAAAAGATTTTTCTTTAAATATGGACCGTCGATTAAAGTAAATCAATCTGGACCGCTCATGGATTAATTCTTATGCATTCTATTTTCCTATAAATGAAGCTCATTCCTTCATTATTTTCTTACGAATTCATTGAAACTCTGAGAGAGAAATTATAGAGAAAGTTATAGAGAGAAAATTATAGAAAGAAGAAGAGTATTCTCACTACTTCACTACTTATATATTCAGGTTCTTTTTACGGTAGGGGTGTTATTCTTTCTTCTTGAAGAGAACTTACATTATTCCATTCACTATTATTACATTGAATAACTTATAAAAGTGACATACCCTATACATAATCATATATATACGCGATATCCTATACTTGGTGAAATCCTTATGTTATTCCATTCTTATTTATTACATTGGAATAACTTTTGTATCTGCTATTTACCCTATACTTGGTGACATTATTCTATTATTACATTTGGAACATCCTGTGCATGTGTTTTACACCCACTGGTTCCGCTTTTATTATTCTGTTGGAACATCCTCATGCATGTGTTTTACACCGGACACGGTTCCGCTTTTATTATTCTGTTGGAACATCCACATGCATGTTTTTACAGGACCGGTTCCGCCTCTTTATCATTCTGTTGGAATATCCTATCATGTGTTTTACACCGGATCCGGTTCCATCTTTATTATTCTCATTGGAACATCCTGTCGGTGTGAATTTCACGACGACCTGGTTCCGTTATTATTATTCTGTTGGAATAACTTTTGTCTGTCTGATCCGCATGCGTGGTGATTTCTTTTGTTATTCCATTCTTTATTATACCCAAATGGTTAAAACTTTGACTTCTATATTCCATGAAATTAGTAGAATATCCTTGATATTTGCGTTTCATCCAAAGATCTTTCATGGAAATATTCTTCCGATCATTCTTGAATTTTACTCTCTGAAAACGAGATCATGTTGACAATTTGGGCGTTAATAATTCATGGATTAAATAATTCTTGAACTTGTTTTATTGAATTATTATGTCATTGTCATCATCCTCATGTTATATTATGTTATCTTTGGCTTACGTGCATAGATGAACTTAGTATGATTATGACCGAGGATCATTCGGTATAATCATGACTTGATATAAATGATGTGACAAAAGTCCTCGATGGCTTCGTAATGCGGTGATGGATAGTTTTTTGGTATGATTATGACCGGGGGTGATTCGGTATAGTCATGACCATTGATAATTTGATGAAAATCCTTGGCCAGTAGTGCGGGGATGATTAGATGTGGTGGTTTATTTATTAAGTTTGAGTCTCAATGATAAAAATTGATGAAAACCTTTTAAAACCTAAAAGATAGTAGACTTTATTCTCTACTTGACTCTTTTAATAGATTGTTTATTCATTGCAGATTAAAGCTGGTTGTCTATTGTATTTTATCGGTTTAACATCATTGAAGGCTAATGATAATTTATTACGCATTATCTTAGTCATAATATTTCTTCTTGGGCTAGTTGAGCTCACCTTTTCTTTCATTTATTCTCTTGAGAAATGAGAACATAAATTTGGGACGAGTCGGGAACGAAGTAATGGTCGAGAGGATAGCATTAGTAGTCCTCACTATTACATGAAATAGTGTGATAATAGTTGTAATGAGGACTCCTTTTGAGTTTGTATAATATCTAGTAGACAATATTTGTATTCAAACTCACGCTTTATATCGTATTATACCACTACGATTATATTAATAAGTTGTATTTGAATTTATGTACCATGTAAGTGGCGACCCAAGATGGGTGACGTATACCTAATTTTGGGGGCGTCACGGTTGGTATCGAGCTTAGGATATGATCCTGGCTAAGATGTGAGAATAGTACTAGGAGGGAGAGACGGGAATTCCTTCGCTAGTATGACCTACCTAAATTTATTTGGTATTTAATTGGTCGGTCGAGTATAGGGATAATATGTGATATGTTAATTAACCCTTATTTTGTGGCGGTGTTTGAAAATGGCATCCGAGAATGTTGAGAATAGCAATGGAGCCAGGAGGCTGTTGATTCTCCACGGATCAATAATCGGGATAATGTACAACGGGATGGCGATAATCCTCCCGTAAATAACAACACCGATCAATTGACTAACGACGATGATGCTTAAGAGGTTTTAGAATTCATGCAACATCGGTGAAAGCGACTCTGTCCAAAACGTGGGTGGAAACACGGAAAACTCTCGGTGATCACCGCTTAAACAATTCAAGGAGCTGGGACCACCGGAGTTTAAGGAGAGCCAAAACCACTTCGGCGGAAGCATGGATAAAGCAGATTACCAAGATATTTGATGTCTTGGGATGCTCGAGGAGCAAAGGTTCCTTTCGCCGCCTTTATGTTCTGCTGCGAGAGGCGGATTCTTGGTGGGAATCGGTAGAAACGTACTCAACCTCGCTATCTTGAAGATATCTTGGGAGAAGTTCGAGGAGTCATTCAACGACAAATACTTTCACGAAAGTATTCGCCACATGAAGGAGGTGGAGTTTATCAAGTTGGAACAAAACAATATGGCCGTGTCATGATACGAGGCAAAGTTTGCGGAGTTATCACGATTCGTCCACTTGGTAGATAATGAAGAGAAATGGCGCGAATATTTTTAAGAGGTTTGAAGCGGAGATACGTCAACATCTTATTTCTCATAAACCGTGTTTTTATTCGGATGTTGTAAATAGGGCTCAATTAGTGGAGCGCGATAACGAGTCAACCTAACTAAAAGAAAGTAGCCAAGCAAAATTATAATACCAAATGGTGAGTAGTCATCGAGCGGTGGCAACAAGCATGGAGGGAATCAACGGGCGGATATGGTAACCACTTCTATGGTAATCGAGCCAAAACAATAAGAATGGACATTTCAAGAAAAGGAGATTCAACAATGATGAAAAGACGTCGGCAGACCAAAGACTGTTGTTAAGGAAGGAGAAGGACCACCTATTATATGCTTCAAATGCGGAGGAGAGGGACACATCGGTCCGAATCTACGCCATGCCGAATCAAAGCATGTTATAATTGTGGAAGAGAAGGTCACTTAGCTCGATTTTGTCGTTTCACGAAGACAAATTCAACTAGGATGGAGGCACCAAAGGTCATCCCCTGACAAACCAAAGCCGTAGTTTAAGAGAGCGTTTTTTTCTGCGTGACGAGGAACCCGAATAAAATTATCACGGGTAAGTTAATCATAAGCTCTTGCGAAGTCTATACCGTGTTAGATACCGTTCTACCCACTCTTTTATTTCACCTAGTTGTGTTCAACGTTTAAATTTGATTCAAGAAGTTAAACTTTGACTTATTGGTTGAAACTTCGTTAGTAGGAACCTTCGTTACCTCCAATTTTATTAATCTTGTTGTTTCAAATAAACACTTTCACGTTACTGTCCGATATTATCTCTTTGAAAATACTTGCCTTTGATGTGATTTTAGGAATCAATTGGTTAACTACTCATTATTCTTCTTTTGTAAGGTTGTTAGCTTTCATATTCCTAACCAACTTTGTTATACTGAATTCAAAGCAACCAAACCACTAAAGTCAATCATTGTCATATCAAGCCATAAGTAAAGAGCCCCGATCCTTTCGTTGTTGACTTCCTTGTGTAGAATGCACCGAAGCGAGACTTTCTGTAGGCGACGTCGTGAATGAAGATGGCAAGTTTATAGGTATCATTGTGAGATCTTATCTAGGTTAAGGGATAGAAGTCACGATTGGTATCAATGTGACGTCTTATCCAAGTCTTGACGAGAATATGATTTTGAATGATATTTCTATCATTAATAAATTTCTTGGCGTATTCTTGAAGACTTCCTAGCCTACCCTAGAACGTAAAATCAAATTTTGTATTGACCCCAGTACAAAAACCCATTTCTTAAACCCTCAAATATTTCTTCAACTAAAATGAACAGTTTACGTGGTTTATGATGAAAGTCATAATAAAAGCATTGGACTAATAAAAATCATGGGTATATGAAGTATTAGTAAGTGTTATGATGAGTTATGTGGTTATTATGTGAAAACATGAAAGTTTCTTAGAAATCACAAAGGGTTGAAAAATCAGATTTTGGTGAAAAACGTAACATGAAATTCAATTGACCATATCTCCTATTATATTTTGAATTTTTGAGTGTGGTCAAGTCCTAGAGTTAGATCTATGAGTTACCTGACTAATCCAAGTGGAATTACTGGAAAAGGTGTTGTAGATTTTTGTGTGGACTGATTTTAGCAAAGGAGGCCAAAGCTGTAAATTTCGAAAATGCTACTGCCCAGAAACTTTAAGGGACTGTTTCGGCCACTTAAATTATGAGAAAAATTCTGGCCTTTTGGGACATGAAGGTATATGGTATAAAGTACCTCCTGTCCAAAAATGAGCTCATTCTGACTTAAAATGAGCAAGTTATGACTATTTCAATATTTAGGTTTTCCGAAATGAAAAAACGCTATAACCGAGTTCTATAACTCAGATGACCATGAAATTTAAACTAGAAGCTCACGTTAATATGTGTAAAATTCTGACAAGATTTGGGAATTTTGGAGTTAAACTTGAGGTAGCTAATTTCTTAAGGAATTAATTAGAAATTGATTTTTGAAAAATAGTAAATGAATTTTAAAATTTCCGAGAAAATATATTTTCATTATGGGACTATATTATGCTAAATCCCAGAAAAGAAATATTTTTGGGACTAATTTGGTATTTTTCATGAAAATAGTTTAATTCTGAACATATGAGTTAAATATGTTATGTGAAGTATGAAAGTTGAAAATAGGATTTTATGGCTAGAGAATCCTATATAGAGTATATGCATATTTTTTTGATGAGGGATTTGATAATTGGTGATGATATTTTATGAGTATGGCATTTTGAATGATTAAATGCATTATATGGTAAAAGCGTAAACAATTGAGATAAATTGTTTATAAATTTAAGAAGTGATTAAAATATTATTATAATATTAATGATATTAGATTATGAGATTATTAAGTGATTGAAAACATGGGGATATTCTTGAATCCTGGATAAATTATATTATAAATGTTTAATATTTATCATTTATCTCATTTGATTGATTCTTTATATCATTATCCTCATTGCTTATATATTATGTTGAAAGTCATCTCGTGGCTTTTGTAGTGCATAGATGGACTTGGTATGATTATGACCAGGATTGTTCTAGATAATCATAACCAGTAATTGAAAACACAATTATCTTTGGTAGTAGTGCATGGATAATTTGTGGTCGTGTATACTAATGAATACACAATTATCTTTGGTAGTAGTGTTTGGATAATTTATTGGTCGCGATAATCTTAATGAATACACAATTATCTTTGGTAGTAGTAGTGCATGGATAATTTGTGGTCGTGATACTTAATGAATATCCTTGGCACGTAGTGCGGGGATGATTCGATGATATGGATTAATTATTGAAATGAGTCTCAAAGAATGAAATATTAATTCATGGATGTGGTAAAAGTCATCTTTGGTAGTAGTGCATTGATAGACTTGGTATGATTATGACCACGGATTATTCGGTATAATCATGATCAGTAATTGAAAAACACGAGAATATCCTTAACCAAGAAAGGTGCATGGATAATTCATGGTTGTGATACTATTAAGTTTGAGTCTCGATATTATTGGTTTCTGATTATATATCTTTGGCACATAGTGCAAAGATGAATTGTTAATAAATATCTTTGGCCATGTGAAGCAAAGATGAATTGTTAATAAATATCTTTGGTAGGATTGCAAAGATGAATTTAATGTTTTCAACGATAAAGGTATTCAAGGTATCCTCACCTCTTTATCATACCGTGTCGCACCTAATTTTTGAGGGCGAAATTCCATAAGGAGGGAGATTGTGAGACCCCAGATTTTATCAATAAAGATTTAAATTTAGTGAAATAATTTTAATATTATAGTGTGAATTTGAGATAATATTATAGTTGTGGGTAGTATTTATAAATTTTGCAAAGTATGCAAGTGGTTATATTATATTCGATTGGTGGGGAATATTCGTTTAGCGAGGGAATATTAAATACAACTACTCAATCATTGGTGGACCTAATAATGTAATTATTGTCGGATTGAAAAACGACAAAAAATATTTTATTGAAATAACGGCGGAAGTTTTACTGTAGTAGTTCTTGTTGAACTACTACTCGGTAGTAAAAATACGATGTCGACGTGTGGTTGCATAGTAGCATTACCGGTATTGATTATTGATGCTTATGTGAGAAGTCACCAAGTTTGATTCCATTATTGTCGATTAATAATATGAATTATTATAGCGATAATGACGTTTTGTTTTATTCAGTATTATTAACGTAATAAAATGCGAAACATCTTTTATATAAAATAGAATACTTTATTAAAGTTATTCTATAAATAGAATATATTATATTTTATTATGCGTAGTGTTGCGTAGTGTTTTGCATAGTATTGCGTAGTGTTTGCATAGTAAAATGTTTTTATATAAATAGAATATATTATATTTTATTTAAAAGATTTTTCTTTAAATATGGATGGTCAGATTAAAGTAAATCAATCTGGACCGTTAATGCATTAATTCTTACTATGCATTCCATTTTCCTATAAATAGAAGCTCGTTCCTTCATTATTTTCTTACGAATTCATTGAAACTCTGAGAGAAAATTATAGAGAGAAGCTATAGAGAAAAAATTATAGAAAGAAGAAGAGTATTATTCGCTACTTCACTACTTCTATATTCATTTCTTTTACGGTAAGTGGGTGTTATTCTTTCTTCTTGAAGAAACTTACATTATTCCATTCACTATTATTACATTGGAATAACCTATAAAAGTGACATACCCTATACATAATCATGTATGCGCGTATCCTATACTTGGTGAAATCCTTATGTTATTCCATTCTTATTTATTACATTGGAATAACTTTGTATCTGTGCCATGTTTACCTATACTTGGTGACATTATTCTATTATTACATTGGAACATCCTCATGCATGTGTTTTTACACCCACCTGGTTCCGCTTTTTTATTATTACATTGGAACATCCTGTCATGCGTGTGTTTTACACATGTGTTTTACTTTTTATTATTCTGGTTGGAACATCCATACATTGTGTTTTACACCCACCGGTTCTTTATCATTCTGTGGAATATCCTATCTCGCGTGTTTTACACCTTGATCCGGTTCCATCTTTATTATTCTCATTGGAACATCCATGCTTGGTGTGAATTTCACCGACCAGTTCCGTTATTATTATTCTCATTGAATAACATGTCATGCCAAATCTGCATTTGCATGGTGATTTCTTTTGTTATTCCATTCTTTATTATACCCAAATAGTTAAAACTTTGACTTATATATCCATGAAATTAGTAGAATATCCTTGATATTTGCGTTTCATCCAAAGATCTTTTCATGGAAATATTCTTCCGATCATTCTTGAATTTTACTCTCTGAAACAATGTCATGTTGACAATTTGGGCGTTAATAATTCATGGGTTAAATAATTCTTGAACTTGTTTTATTGAATTATTATGTCATTGTCATCATCCTCATGTTATATTATGTTATCTTTGGCTTTTACGTGCGTAGATGAACTTAGTATGATTATGACCGAGGGATCATTCGGTATAATCATGACTTGATATAAATGATGTGACAAAAGTCCTCGATGGCACATAATGCGAATGATGGATAGTTTTTGGTATGATTATGACCGGGGTGATTCGGTATAGTCATGACCATTGATAATTTGATGAAAATCCTTGGCCAAGTAGTACGGGGATGATTAGATGTATTTATTAAAATTTGAGTCTCGGTGATAAAAATTGATGAAAACCTTTTAAAACCTAAAAGATAGTAGACTTTATTCTCTATGACTCTTTTAATAGATTGTTTATTCAACTGCGATTAAACCGGTTGTCTATTGTATTTTATCGGTTTAACCTTTGTTGAAGGCTAATGATAATTTATTACGCATTATCTTAGTCATAATATTTCTTCTTTAATTGAGCTCACCTTTTCTCTCACCGTTCTCTTGAGGAAAATGAGAACATAAATTACGTGAAATAGTGTGATAATAGTTGAATGTTTGTATAATATCTAATGGATAATATTTGTATTCAAACTCACGGTTTATGTCGACAGTACCAGCAGTTATATTTGAATTTATGTACCATGTAAGTGGCGACCCAAGACGGGGTGACGTATACCTAATTTTTTGGGGCGTCCAAAAACTAGACAAAGAAGAATCATTAGTGTTAGTATTCAAAAGCGCCCGTCTTATGCAGTATACGGTCATTGGCTTTTCAAAATATAACTACTTTTCAACTCACTATCTTTTTCATAGTCACATATTTCTTCTCTCTCTTCTTTATGCTCACCCTCTCGTTTGTTTTTTCTCTCTAGTTTATCAAGGTCACTCTTTTCATTCTTTTTCTCAATCTCTCTTTCTTTTCATTCTCACTCTTTTAATTTTTTCTTTACATTATCAATCTTTTGAACAATTTCTTTTTGTTGATCTTTTCCACATGTATTTCCTTTTACAAACTCATCTTCGATTACTTTCCTCTGGATTTCACCATCTTGCTTTAGATCATGGATTTCATCTTGAACACTCGAACCCAATAACTCTCCTCGATCTGCATATTCGCTTTTATGCCTTTAGAAGTATATTAGAATCGCATCCAATAATCTTCCTTGTTTACTTGTAAATGCGAACCTCCTATTATTGTCTCATCGTAAATGCCTCAAGGTAAAGATGTATACCCTCCTCCGCTACGTTGTCATCTGCAAACTAGCTTGATGCTCCCCATGAAACCATATAATTGTATGATCGGAGAACTTCTTGAATCGCCTTTAAAACCTTCCCATCTCGTATATGCCTTCAGATAATATTGCCTTTGGAAAGTATTCCTTCGAGACCCATAAGAACTTTCATAATGTATACATGTTTGTCAGAAACAAAGGTTTTTCCTTACACACTCCACAAATAATGATGAATCACTCGGCTCAAATTTGGTTTTTACCTCTAATAATCTTACATTCTTGCCTTTACCTCTAATATTCTCTCTAATTCTTCTTGATTCCCCTAGCAAAATTCTTGGTTTTACTAATCAATTAAAAATTACTTATCACGTAAACAAAATATAGATGATGGTGTGTCCAACTTGCTAGAAAGGCTTGAGTGGTAGTCTCTCCCGATCGCTTACTAGCACAATTGTTGGGTGAATTGCTTAGTGAGCGGTGATCTTGAGTACAATCGCTTAACGGAATTCTCACAAGCGTTTAAATATTGAGCTGTAATCTCAGACAATCGACGATTGATGCGTAGAAGACGCCACACACAACTACTGAATTGTTGTATGATAAGTCAAATTGAATCGTTACTTAGAATTCTTCAAAGAACCAAAAGTAGAATAAACTCATTATATTGAATAATGAATAATGTTAATGTGTTTGATTTTTATACTATCCAAATCCTAATAACAATAGAAACAAATTATTCTAATCCTAATAGAATTACAAACCATAACCCCTAATTTCTAAGTAGAAATCAATTTGGAAAAGAAATTCTTATAATAGAATTTGATAAGTATCTGGAATAAATCTCAAAAATTAGGCTAATAGAATATGCCTAATATTTTAGAAACAAAATCTTTTCTTAAAATCCCAAAATCCTTTAGCGTTAGGATCTTTTGCAAAACTTAACTTCTTTCCGCATGTAATGCGATTATGTTATAAAGACCACATAATACTACGTGTGAATAACTTTGCTTTGATCGTGGATTGTATCACTTCATTCACAAAGCTGTCTGTTTATGCTAATTAATGAGAATTTACTTAGTTTGACTCAATGCAACATAGTACTACTATGGTTGTTCAACAAAAAAAATCATGGTTTCCAAAACCTAAAATGGGTATTAGAATGGATAATATATAATATATAATATAGTATACCTTGACATTGTATTTTCCAGTACTTGATCTACTTCCTTGTGATTGAAATCCCTTGAACTTTTATCATCTATCCCCATCATTAACAAACAAATAGGAGGATGATTCAAGAAAAACAAGAAACTCGGTAACTCTCCCTTGTTGTGTGAAGGCGATGATGCATGCCTCTCTCTCTCTCTCTATATATATAAATCATAAGTATATAAGAAATTAAGAAGTGAATGGAGAAAGGAAATAAAAAGGGATGCATCATGGAAGGTAACATAATAAGGGTAAGCAGGAATATAAAAAGGAAAGTAAATCAAATTTGATTTCTATGTAATTCTATTGAATGTCCTCACTTCTCACGCGTTTCTGAAATAGTTCAATTCCTTCTCATAATACTATTAGTTACTCTCTGTTTTTATTATTTATGAGTTTTAATAGACTCCTTTTGAGTTTTTTTTGTATTTCAATCATTTTTTGTGAGACGTATAATAATTTGGTTTAAATCAAGATAAATAAACATATTACATGTGAGAGAGGGAGAGAGAGAGGGACAAAAATGCATTGTATTAATGGAGGCGAGATCCGATTTTCTTTTCCTTTATCATCTCAAATTGTCTAATGTAATAGAATTGGATCCAAATAATACTATGATCTGATCATGTAGGTTAGTACATTCATATCAAATTTTCTCATCAATAAAATTGTATGATATATTATTTTTCTAAATTTAATATTTCATTTGGATATAGGGAACCAAATGTATTCAATTGCCTAATCTACTTTTGGGCTTAGTACTAAGTTGTCCAGTAGGACACCATCTTTTTAATTAACACTAAAACTTGGGAAAACTAAAGGAATGACATTTCAATTTTCTTTTACAGAAAGTATGCTCAAATGAATGAGAAAAGTATAAATTTTACACATATTATAAAAATAAAAGTAAAGTAATGACTAATTTTATTTTCTTATATTAATGGGTCCCATCCCACTAAATAACACAATTACTCTTCACTTTATGTATTTTAACTTGTACTTTTAGGAACAAAAATAATTATACATTTGTTCATATTTTTTTAAAAACAGAGAGAATAACATCTATATATGAATGATGTCACTCCATTTATAAATCCATTTTTTAGTGTTTGAAGCAAAATTCATTTATTTATTTATACCCGCTTATCGGAATTCATAGTGATTTAATTCAATAGTCCGGCAATAGGAGAAGACTTGGCTTGAGGAATTAGACCATTGGGTCTAATTTCAGACAATTGCACTAGGCTTGGGCTTATAATTTGATATTGTCCAACGTTGTCTTGAATATTATAGTGGTCCAACGTTGTTTATACTTCCTAGCGCAAACGATTAACACTAAAATTAGAGCTTGAGCTCATGACCTCCTTGCCCACCAAATCGATGACAAATTTTTGATTAATTCCTAGTACTCGGCCCAATATTCATGAGTTAACAATCACCGGATTTATTGAATAAATGAAAATTAAATCTCACTCGTTAATATATTTATTCTATATTATTTTAAATTTTTGTCCCAAGATCTTAATTCCAAAAAATTTGAATGGCAGATGATGAAGATGTTAAAAAAAATGAATAAAGTTTTTAACCAAAAGGTGAGAAATATTCAATGTAATGGATGCATCATATCATTGTGTCAATATGGTATGATATTACTATCATATATTCATATAAAATAGGAGAGAAAAATCATATATTTATATCATTGTTTGACCGATAAAATAGGAGGAAAAAAGTATACAAGTCATTTTTTTTTTTACGTATGTGACTTGATACAATGTATTGGTACATCCGTTGAATTGAATATTTTGTCGTACAAAAAAAAAAAAAAATAACGTGTCCCATAAAATGAATACGCTCTAAGAATTTAATTTCATTCTTATGATCACGTAGGTGAAGTTGCATCAATCACCACTGAATTTCCTTATTTAACTAAACATTTCAAAGGGTGGGGTTTTTTTTTTCCCCTATTATATTGTGCAAAGATAATTAATTAGAGCCTTGTTAGATTAGATGAATCTGAATGCTTTTATAAATGGTCCCAAAAGCCAAAAACGCCTTAATCTGGCTGACTTTTTCTTGAACACAATTACTCACAAGCTGGGTTGGGTTGGTGAGAAGCAAAATTTCCCATTATTCCACCACCAAAAACACAAATCATAATCATACTATTAGTCTATAGGTCGCTATCAACCCCCATTAAATCATCTTAATTTCTTGCTACCCACATTCTAATCCCTGTTTACATTTTTTAAGTGGATCAATAATGCTACCTACCTAGCTACCATTTTCGTTATAAAATTACACCAATTGTAATAGTAATTTTATTTTATTAAGGAAAGAATTACTATTAAAACTTTGGTAACTGTCAGTTACGCTACACAATAACAGTTCATGCATTGTATATATCCCTTTTTCTAAAAATTATTTTTCTTTTTCCAACACATTTTCCACGTTCCAAATATAGGCTCTTGGTTATTATTTATTTATTGATTGATTGATTTGTGTGGAGTGGGGTCAATTAAAATTTTATATTGTACCTCACTAGTTCAATAGTAAAAAAAACTACTCATAAGATTTGGGTGTATGAGTTCTTGGGATTCATTCTTTGTCAAAATCAAAAATGTTAAATTTCAGTCAAATATAGCAAAAGTGTCAAAGTTTAATTGACCAATTAATTAATTAATACGAACTCAAGTTTGAGTTTTCTCAACTTGAATTGAAAAGGCCAGTATTGGAGTTGAAAAAACCAATTCCAAGTCAATGTCCAAACTTGTTCATCAGTGTTACCAAGAGATAGATAGGAACCTATACCTGATACCAGTGATCATGAGAGTAGGGAATTAAAATGAGAGTGACAAGAAACAGATCGACCAAGCACGAGTTTAATTATGTTTCTACTATTATACAAATCTCGATACGTTAGTTAATTATAAACAATATTAAGTTATATACATATAATTCACATAATGAATTTAACTTCCATAAAAATCCATGAGCAGCATGCTATATATATATATATATATATTAGGGAAGGTACGTGACAGAAAAAAGAAGCTAGCAATATGTTATTACAAATGGTAGTGTAGTGTATTCATTATATAAATATCATTATATAAATTTGTCAACCCAAAAGAACATTAATGTTCAGGAAAAAAAGAAAAGAATAGAGGATTTGCAGTGTAGTGTATTCATAGTTCATACATTGAATCAACAACTAGTTACTATATACATATATAATTATATTGAAAATGATGTTATTAGCTAGCTAAAAACAGAAATTTCAGAATATATGTGTGTGACGTGAAGA
Organism: Panax quinquefolius; assembly: GCA_020205615.1. NCBI lineage: Eukaryota > Viridiplantae > Streptophyta > Magnoliopsida > Apiales > Araliaceae > Panax > Panax quinquefolius. Next base: position 22,045,484 of record CM035169.1, on the reverse strand, counting down.
AAAAAAGAAAATTAATTACACCGAAATACTAACGCTTAATTAGAGCACGTAGCTAAGTGTAACGACAACTTGTTTAAACAATAATTCACGACACATGTTTTCTAATACATGTATATGTTCGTTTAGAAAGCGTCGTAATTAAACAGCCTGCTAGTAATAAGTGAAGAAAATAGTACTCCTATGGATATACATAGATATAAAGAAAGTTTCTGAATGAGTGATATATGTTATAGCCAACCAGCCAGCCTAATTTCTTTCCTTGTGGGGATTTTCATCAACTTATGTGTGTAAATTAGTTTCACCATTCAACGAATCTTGCTTCCCACCAAACCTGAAGATTAATTTAATTTCTTCCAATTCCAATTCAGGAAGTTTAATTAGTTATTACTGAAGAAGGGGGATGAATGTACGTGCATTAGTGTGTGTGTGTGTGTGTGTGTGTGTGTGTATATATATATATATATATATATATATATATATATATATATACATACAAATTTGTATGCAGTGCTATTTTTACTATATATGTTAATTAATTAGTGAGTAATTTGGAAATTTTAAAGCATCAATAATTGTTCATATCAATTTGCACGGGAAGATGATTACATATAAATATATAAACAAGCAATACATAATTAAGATTTGTCCGAACATGCAGTTATGGCAGGGCTTGGTTATCATAATTAATCTGGCCGGCCGTCAGCTAGCGTAGACAAATGTTGTTGATATCATATTCGATACACCCCACAGGCCACAGGGGTGGCCACAAGCCACCTGCGCTATATATATTAGCTTCAGCCTTCAGTTCTAGACCACGGGATGGGATGGATATATTCATTAATTTTATCCTGCTTAGCTGGTCATTCTATAACAAACCAATCACTTTTATGGGCCAAATCACCTTTTTTTTCCAATTGAACAATTTAATTCAAAAGGAGCTCTAATGATTTTGCATTATACTAGTATATTTTGGCGGGAATCGTTTGTATTCCATGCTAGCTTTTCAGTTGTTAGGCCGTTCGTTGGGCAATCAATTCATTACAACTCACTTTTAGAGGGAGTATATATTAATAATCGTAATAAGTAGTGGAGTAGTTAATTAATTCAAAAGTGAGGGCGTTTATTAATTAATTACCCGGCCACATAACTACATAAGGGATCAATTTCTAATTGTAAGGTCCAAGTAAGTACTGGGATCCACTTTTTGAACGTAGTAGTAGTAAAGTAAAATTAGAGAGACAGACGTTATTATTTTTCTAATAAAGAAAGGCACATCTAACGCATTAACTAGATGTATTATAATACTCAATCTGCTTGAGATAATACTCAATCGGCTTGAGATAATATACTCTCTTTATGGTGAAATAAAAGTGCTTATTACTATTTTAATTAATATCAAGTTAAATTTATAATATTTTTAGTATTAATTATTATATTTTATTTTCTATATATGTATATTTATGTATAGAAAATTATGCAATTAAATGATAATTTAAATATAAATAATTTTATCATCTTTATTAATATGCGCAAAAAGTCATTACGGAGTGAGTATATATATTCAAAATTTTATGTGATTTAATTGATAGCTTAAAAATAAAAATACATCTTTAACTTTGAAACAAATAAAAAAAGAGAGAGAATAAATATATTTCTGCTTTTAGAAGGGACAGAATAAATAATCTCTAGTCACTAAAAGGGAAGTTAAATTGGCTTTAAATATATGACTTTTAGGGTTAGCCCGGCTTAGGGTTTAATTGGTTTGAATCAAACAAGAGCTAGCTAGCTCTCTCTTTCTCTGGGCTTAATTTGGAGTACTAAATCAATTAATTAAGCAAGAGATGAAGAAGCGTCAAGTGATGGTGATCAAAAGAGATGAATCTTGTTCATTGAGGAGTAAAAGTGTGAGATACGGAGAGTGCCAGAAGAATCACGCGGCAAACATGGGAGGGTATGCAGTGGATGGATGCAGGGAATTCCTGGCAAGCGGGGAGGAGGGGACAAGCGCCGCACTTGCTTGCGCCGCTTGTGGTTGCCACCGAAGCTTCCATAGACGCCAAGTGGAAACTGAAAATGAGGTAACCAATTGCGACTAGCTGATCCTCATGAACAAATTAAGACCTAGCTAGCTACCTCCTGCACAACTAATTAATTAAGATTATTAATTTTGCATGTCTCTGTCTGTGTCTGTGTCTGTCTCTGTCTCTAATTTGTGTTAGTCATTGCGTGCGTGCATGTTTTCTACTATATATGTATGTGTTAGTTTGTTAATTTTCTGGTTTGGATGTAAGGTTCATGTAAAAATTAACTAATCCCTTTAATTTCTTTGCTCATTTTTCTTTTCTTCTATAGAAATCGAGATTGCCTCTAGTAACTTTAAACTTAATTATTAATTAATGTCTTTTATATATATATATATATATATATATATATATATATATATATATAATAGATTAAATGAGCGTCTTAATTACTTATGACATCCTTCTTCTCTCTTATTAATTTCTCAACTCGTAACGCACCGTTAACTCTGTTAAGTTCTTATATCAAAAGTAAGTTTCATGCATATATATATATATATATATATATATATATATATGTATATATGTGTGTGTGTGTGTGTGTGTGTGTGTGTGTGTGTGATGATGATGATGATGATTTTTTTAAAACAACATGACCTACTAATCAATCGATCTTTCTTGTTGCAATGTTTTTTACCTTAATTTCAAAACAAAAGAAGTTGGAGGCACATGCGCAAATGTATTTGCCGGCACTGTCCCAGTTCTTGTTTTCATTAATTTAGATGTTAAAATTAATTTTTGGCTTGATATATTATATTATACATATAAATGCATTTAGAGAAACTTTTAGTTTTTTTGTTGATTATTTTATTTTTGTTGAATACAACTTTCTTAATTTGATACGGACACATTACTTTATGTATGAAGAAAAATATTATACTTGAAGCTCATTTTTGACAGAAATATATACACATGCAGGTAAATCTAAGCAATTTAATGACAGATGCGGTATAGTTAGAGCATTTTTTGTTCTACAGTGTCATTGGATCATTATGCAAAATATGGATTCAATTTTTTCAATATGTGCCCAATAATTTTCTTATATTAATTACTTAAATAATGAAATTTTAAATTTTAAAGTTCCAATAGTCAAAGCAAGTTTTGGTCGTTGTAACTATTTAACCTTTATATTGGCTTCATGCATTAGAGCTTACGATCATAGATGTAATATACTACAACCTCTTGTTTTTAATTATAAAATTACTGTTAATTTATTTATTAATCTTTTTTGAAGTAAGTATGTGATATTTTTAAATTTAAAATGTGACGCCCCCAAAATTAGGTATACATCACCCATCTTGGGTAGAATCGGATACATAGTATGTAATTTAAATACAACTTACTAATATAATCTGTAGCAGTATAATACTGACATAAACTGTGAGTTTGAATACAATATTGTCTACTAGAGATCATACAAACTCAAAAGGAGTCTTCATTACAATTATTATCACACTATTTCACGAAATAGTGAGGACTACTAATCTATCCTCCGGACCATTACTTCGTGTTCCCCAACTCGTCTCCAAATATATATATTCTCATTTCACAGAGAAACGGTGAAAGAAAAGGGTGAGCTCAACTAGCTTCGAAGAAATATTATGACTAAGATAATGCGAATAAATTATCATTAGCCTCTGTGCAACATGTGTTAAACCGATAAAATATAATGAACATTAAGTTTAACTACAGCGGAACCAGCAATCCATTAAAAGAGTCAAGTAGAAAATAAAATCTACAATCTTTTATGATTTTAAAAGGTTTTTCATCACTGTTATAGTTGAGACTCAAACTTTAATAAATATTCCACATCATCGAATCACCCCCGCATACTACTGCCAAGGATATTCTTTAAGATCACGACCACAATTATTCATGCACTACGGCCAAGAATAGTTGTGTATTCATTAATAATTCATGATCATGCCAACAATCGTCCATCAATGCACTACTACTAACGAGGATTTTTATCACATCATTTGTAACATTACGGTTAAGATGATTACCGAATAGTCTCTGGTCATAATCATACCAAGTCCATCTATGCACTACTGAGAATGATGACTTTCATCACATCATTTGTAACATTACGGTCACGATTATTACGAATAGTCTCTGGTCATAATCATACCAAGTCCATCCCCATGCACTTCTGAAGCCATGCAGATGACTTTCAACATAATATAAACATGAGGATGATGACAATGATATAAGAATTCAATAAAACAAGTTCAAGAATTATTTTATCCACGAATTATTAACGTCCTAAATTGTCGACATGATACTATTTTGTAGAGTAAAATTCAAGAATGATCGGAAGAATATTTCCATGAAAAGATATCTTTGGATGAAACGCAAATATCGAGGATATTCTACTAATTTCATGGAGTATAAAGTCAAAGTTTTAACCAACCGGGTATAATAAAGAATGGAATAACAAAAGAAATCACCACGCATGCGATAGATCGCATGAGGCGAGTTATTCCAACAGAATAATAATAACGGAACCGTGTCGGTGAAATTCACACAAATGTGGGATGTTCAACGAGAATAATAAATCTTGGAATAATAAATGATGGAACCAGTCCCGTATAACATGCATGCGAGGATATTCAAACGAGAATAATAAAGACGGAATAATAAAAAATGGAACCCGTGTCCGAGTGTAAAACACACGATGTGATATTCCAACAGAATAATAATAAAGATTTTACCCGGTCCTGTGTAAAACACACGAGTGGATGTTCCAATGTAATAATAGAAAAATGTCACCAAGTATAGGGTAGGCCAGCGTATACTGAGTTATTCCAAAAGAATAATAAGCGATGGAATAACAACAGATTCTCTTCATGAATAAGAAAGAATAACACCCTTTATGGGTACAACAAATAATATTCCCTACCTTAGAAGAACTGAATATTGGAAAAGTGAAGTAGCGAGAATACTTTTCTTCTTTCTCTCTATAGTTTTTCTCTCTGAGTTTCAAATTGAATTCGTAAGAAATAATGAAGGAATGAGCTTTCTATTTGTAGAAAAGCGAGGGGTGGCTCTTTGAGTTAACGAAGGGTCAAAATGACTCTTGGTAATATTGAAGAGACAACTACTATTTCATGAAGGGTAATTAACATTTGGAACAATCAAGAAGGCGAGTTAACTCTTGGTAATATTGAAGGACAACTACTATTGACGAAGGTAATTACTATTCACAAAGGTAATTACTATTCACAAAGGTAATTACTATCGATTGGCGAAGGTAAATACTATCGACGAAGGTAATTACTATTCACAAAGGTAATTACTATTCACAAAGGTAATTACTATTGACGAAGAGACTCTTAGATGATGACATATGGGCCCCCATAAAATAATCAAACTTACCACAAACGCCCTCATAATGACTCTTTATATACATCAAGGATTGAATAAATATTACCACAAATTATTTTATTTTAATCAACACATTTTTAATCTTTCAACAATTTATTAATCATTTATAACTTGTCGTCTCAATTAATAATATAACATATTATCTGAGATGATCTTCGTGACAATAATTGAATCAATAATATAAGAGATATGATCAACAATTCTTTATAGCAATAATTGAGTATAGCTAAGTGACTTCTCAGCGAAAGACCGATTTTTTTTTTTAAATAAAAGGAATTTCCTTTATTTATTATTTTGAAATAGTAAGGGTTGATTTGATTAATGTGGATAGTTAAGGGTTAAATATGCAAATATTTCAAAATAAGCAAGTGGTTATAAAATATTCATTGTTGTTTGGGAATATTCGTTTGGTCGTGGAATATTAAATGCGATTTAAATATTAAATGCTACGAAGTAGCGACCATGTGTGGCCCCATAACGAAAGCGATTGGATGAAGAAAGCGACAAATATAAGTTGTTTTTAAATAACGGCGTAGTTATTACTGAATTATCTTCATTGGAATACCCGGTTTAAAACACACTAATACTGCGTTGTTGAACAAAGAAGACACCAGATTGCACCAATTATTGATTCTTACGTGAAGGCACTTTACTCAATAATGGTTACGATAATTCTTTATTCAAAGATTTTTATTGAGTTAATAATTGTCATAGCGTTGATATTTTATATTCTTTGTTGTTTCAATAATTGTCATTACAAAGATATTTTCATTATCGAAGCAATAATTCATATTATCTCAATAATATTATTAGATAACATTGTTGGCAATGTCTAGAAAGTTCTGTCTGAGGAGAGTTTTGGTCACCTAATTGCTTGTAGCGATAAGAAGAAATTCTTATTGAAAGCCCCCTCTTTCTGAGGAATCCTGCGATTGTCAATATTGTGATTACGTAATATTATTTGTGAATAATTAATTATTGATTTATATGATGAGGAAAATATTGATTTTATGTGGATATAGATGGAGAAAATTTTTAAAATGACAATTGTTGAAAATTAATATTTTATCTTTTTCGATAAAATAATTCATTTAAATATATTATTTTAATAATATATTAATCTAGTGATATTTTTACAATGAATGTGGGATATATGAGTATATGAGGAGGAAGAGTATTTTTGTGGCATTAAATGTTTAACACATGTTTTGTGTGTTGGTGGACACAATTATTAATAGAAATTTGATTATAGCTTGTAAAATCACCCGTTTGTGGATTTCGGTCAATTTCTATTTGGAATTTGGAAAAACTTTCTTCTGTAAAGTTGTAGAAATTGAATTTCCTATAAAAACTCATGAGATTCGAATTTTCTGATGAAAGGGCTATTTATTATGAATTATTGAAGTTCAAGCTTCAAAATAATTGATTTTTGGAAGTTTAAAATATTTAAAATAGGAAAAACGTTTTTGGAATGTTTAGGTGGCCTCATTTAACATGTGTAGGAGCTGAATTCAGTTGGCAGAGTGTGCGTGTATGAGGTTTTGGAAAATAAATATTAATATTATATTAAATTTTACGCTTTTGTTGTTAGCAATTTCATAAATAGGGTCTTGGGTTAGAATTGAAAATCACACCGAAATGAAGTTTTCTCTCTCTATATTATCGAAATATTCTTGTGAGTATTTTGAGTATACTTTGAGTATTGCTAGATGGTGCAAGTTCCTTTGACCTATACCCATTATTAAAGCTAAAGTCTTGATCTTTCGAGGTAAGGATATTATTTTTTCAGTAATGATATTATTTCTTCAATATCATTATCTTTGAAATGTTGATCTGAAGTTTTTATCAAATTTGGAACTTTTTCATGTCGGGGTTACTATTCATGGGTTCTTATTCATGAGTTACTATTCACGAGTTATTATTCATGAGTTCTTATTCACGAGTTCTTATTCACGAGTACTTTATTCAATGAAGCGTGAAGATGTTTTTGTGGAATTTCTATCTTTTGGTGTCTGAGTTACTATTCACGTGTATCGGACTTTATTCACGATATCTGACCTTATTCACGATATCTGGTCTTATTCACTTTAAAAAATAAAATTTCTTCTTTTAGTCCAAAACATCTATTACGGATACTAACTTTCGATTGTATCCATATTTTGATCATTCTTGAATTTTACACCACTATGATTATTTTTGAGGTATTTTTGGGCGTGGATAAAATCAAGTCACGAATCCTTAATCCTTAATCCTTGTCATTTTGTTTCACTTTGGATTCGTTTCTTTAAAAATATTTTTTCATCATCCTCGATCTTAAATGATGATATTATGGAATATCTTTGGCACAGAGTGCAAAGATGAATGATTTCTTAAGAATATCTTTGGCTGTAGTGCAAAAGATGAATGATTTCTGAAGAATATCTTTGGCTCAGTAGTGCAAAGATAAGCAGGTGTTTAAATGAACATGACGGTGATGAATATCTTTGGCTGTAGTGCAAAAGATGAATATTTGATTCCGGATGTATATTGATTGATGTTCACGAGGATAAAAGATGAGCGATGAACTTTTAAATTCATACATAGAAGATAGTAGTTTGCATTCTCTACTTAACTCTTCTAATGAATTATTATTTCCATTGCGAATATTGATTTAAAATTTGTTGTCTATTGTATTCTATTATATTTTCCTGTTGAAGACTAACGATAATTTGTTGTATATTATCTTAGTCATAATATTCTTTATTGAGCTAGTTGAGCTCACCTTTTTTCTTTTTGTTCCATTTTTCTCGGGAGGCGAGAATATAATGCGAAAGTCTGGTCTGGGGTATATGGAATGAAGGTTTTAGAAAGGATTGTTTAGTAGTCCTCACCATTTTGTAAAATAATGTATCAATAAATGTGATGAGGATTTATTTGAGTATAGATATTGTCTAAGATAATATTTGTATTTAAACTCACGCTTTCTTGTTGTAATAATAAAGTTGTAGTTGTTTACGTACCATGTATTTGGCGACTCGTGAATGGGTGTTGTGTATACCTATTTTGGGGGCGTCACATCTCACGTAAGCATCGATAATCAATCTGTAATGCTACTATGCAACCACGCCAGACATCAGATTTTTACCACCGGGTAGTTCAATGCTTTTAACGGTAACACCTCCGCCGTTATTTTTATAGAAAGATAATTTTGTCGCTTTCTAACTACGACAATACTTCCGTTAGGGGTCCACCAATGATTGAGTAAATCGTCATTTAATATTCCCCGACAAAAAGAATATTCCCAACCAAACGAATATTTTATAACAACTTGCTTACTTTGCAAAATTTATAAATATTACCCACAACTATAACATTATATCAAATTTATTCCATAATATTCAAAAATAATATTTATAGAAAATTCATCTTTATTTATAAAAGCTTGGGTCTTCTGACCTCCCTTCTTATGAAATTTAAGCCCTCGAAATTAGGGTACGTGCACTGGTATGTCGAAGAGGTAAGGATACCTTGATTTCATATCGATTCTAACTCCCAAGTCATTTCTCAACATCGTGGTTCCTCCACAAAACTTTGACTTGAGGTATAACTCTTGGGCGTAGAATATGTTCCTTCTTATCCAAAATTTGAACATGAACCTCTTCATACGTCCAAATCTTCCGCTATTTCGTCCGGTTCTAACTCAATAATATGGTTCGGTCTTTCACATATTTACGTAACATGGATATGTGAAAAACGTTATGAACACGAGACATATTTAGCAAGTAAAAGCGAGTCTATAGGCCACGATTCCTACTTTCGATCGAGGATTAAAATGGACCGATGAATCGAGGATTAAGTTTTCTCTCTTTCCAAATCTTGTAACTCCTTTCCATGGAGCAACTCTTAACAACACATGATCTCCTATATCGAATTCCACGTCCTTTCGATGAAGATCAGCATAACTCTTTTATCGATTTTGTGAGGTTTTTATACGTTGTCGGATCGTTTGAATCTTTTCCGTAGTCATACGTACCAACTCCGGTCCCAACAACGTTGCTTCACCCACCTCATCCCAAAGATACCGAGAACGACACTTTCTTCCATACAACGCTCGAATGGAGCCATGCCAATACTTGTTTGATAAGCTGTTGTTGTAGGAAAACTCCACCAATGGTAAGAACTTGTCCCAACTCCCTTGAAATCAAGGACACGAGTCTTAATAGATCTTCCGAGTTTGAATAGTCCTCTCCATCGTCCGTCCATCCGAGGATGATATCTTAGGAGCTAAATCGTAAGTCTGCGCCCATAGCTTTTTGCAAACTAACCCAAAATCGTGAAGTGAATCTTGGGTCTCGATCGAAACTATGGATACTGGCGTACCATGCGATCTTCCAATCTCGTTTATGTACATACGAGCAAGACGTTCAAGTGTATAAGTTTCTCGTATCGGTAAGAAATGAGCGGACTTGGTCAATCTATCAACAATGACCCAAATCGCATCAATGCCTTGAGAAACCTTAGGAAGACCGTGAATTGAAATCCATGGTAATGTGCTCCCACTTCCATTCCGAAATTTCAAGTGGTTCTGAATGGACCTTTTTGGTACTTGATGCTCGCTTTAACTCGTTGACAAGTTAGACACCTTGAGATAAACAAATGATATCTCTCTCTTCATATTGCTCCACCAAAATGTATGGCCGAATATCATGATACATTTTAGTACTCCCGGGATGGATTGCAAATGGTGTGTTTATGCGCCTCCATCATGATATTATACTTTAAATCGTGGTCGTTAGAACACAAAGTCCGGAGTTGACTCAAGTATTCCTTCTTCATCGATTCTTGCTTCCCAAGATAGCACCTTCTTGCACTTTCTTCCTCATCGCATCGCCTCCAGTGCAGAGCTTGAAGCGACTTTTAACTTTATCGATTAAAGTCGGTTCTACTCAGATACTCACTATCATCACACGCGTCCCCAGGTCATTAACTCTATCTCCATCCTTTGCAAGTCACACAAAATGGGCCTTTCTTTGTAAAGACCCCAACTTATTATTAATGAAATTTAATTTTCCATATTTATTATTTTGAAATAGTAAGGGTTGATTTGATTAATGTGGATAGTTATGGGTAAAATACGCAAATATTTCAAAATAAGCAAGTGGTTATAAAATATTCATTGTTGTCCGGGGAATATTCGTTTGGTCGTGGAATATTAAATCTTTGTCGGGAATATTAAATGCGGCCGCGAAATGTGTGGGCCCATAACTGAAGCGATTGGATGAAGAAAACGACAAATATAAGTTGTTTAAAAATAACTAGCGTAGTTATTCACAGATTAATCTTTGTTAAAATACTCGATGGTTAAAACACAAGAAGACACCTGCGGTATTGCACCAATTATTGATTCTTACGTAAGAAGGCACTACTCAATAATGGTTACGGTAATTCTTCGCTCAATATTTTATTGATTTAATAATTCTTTGCGTTGATATTTTATATTCTTCATTGTTTTCAATAATTGTCATTACACAAGATTTTTTCATTATCGAAGCAATAATTCATATTATCTGAATAATATTATTAGATAACATTATTGGCAATGTCTAGAAAGTTCTGTCTAAGGAGAGGTTTGGTCACCTAATTGCGCGCCAGTAAGGAGAAATTCTTATTGGAAAGCCCCTCTTTCACTGGACCTGCGCGGTTGTCGATATTGTGATTACGTAATATTATTTGTGAATAAATAATTATTGATTCATATGATGAGGAAAATATTGATTTTATGTGGATATAGATGGAGAAAATTTTTAATGTGACAATTGTTGAAAATTGAAATTTTATCTTTTTCTGATAAAATAATTCATTTAAATATATTATTATATTTTAATAATATAATAATGGTGATATTTTTATAACGAATGTGGGATATATGAGTATACGAGGAGGAAGAGTATTTTTGTTGCAATAAATGTTTAAAACATGTTAAACATGCTCGGTGGACCCCATTTATTGATTTGAAATTTGATTATAACACATAAAATCTCCCGTTTGTGGATTTCGGTCAATTTTTATTTGGAATTTGGAAAAACGTTCTTCTACAAAGTTGTAGAAATTGAATTTCCTATAAAAAAAGTCGCGAGATTCAATTTTCTGATAGAAGGGCTATTTATTATGAATTATTGAAGTTCAAGTTCAAAATAATTGATTTTGGAAGTTTAAAATATTTTAAATTGGAAAAACGTTTTTATTACTTTTTCTAGAAGGTGAGCATGTGGGAAATGCTAGGAGCTGAATTCTAATAGGCGTGGAAATTTTATTATAAATAATAATATTATATTAAATTTTTACTTTTGGTGTTCTAAGCGTTTTCCTATAAATAGAGTCTTAGGTTAGAATTGAAAATCACACCGTAAATTGAAGTTTTCTCTCTATATTATCGAGCGTATTCTTGTGAGTATTTTGAGTATACTTTGAGTATTGCTATACTGGTACAAGTTCAGTTATAAATCGATATCCGGTGTTTCAAATCTGAAATCTTGTCTTTTTTGTGAGGTAAGGGATATTATTTTTTTATCAGAATGATATTATTTCTTCAATATCATTGTGTTGAAATATTGATCTGAAGTTTTTTTTCAAATTTGGAACTTTTGGTGTCGAAGTTCTTATTCACGATATCTTGATCTTCACTTAATAATACAAGACTATTCATCGAAAAATAAAAATTTTCTTTTCGTCAAAATATCTATTTTGGATACTAGCTTTGATTGTATCCATATTTTGATCATTCTTGAATTTTATACCACTATAATTATTTTTGAGGTATTTTTGGACATGGATAAAACAAAGTACGAATCCTTAATACTTAATCCTTGTCATTTTGTTTCACCGGATTCGCTTTCTTTAAAATATTTTCATCATCTTCTTCGATCTTAAATGATGATATTATGGAATATCTTTGGCTTTGTAGTGCAAAGATGAATGATTTCTGAAGAATATCTTTGGCTGTAGTGCAAAGATGAGCAGTGTTTAGATGAACACTAATTAATGATGAATATCTTTGGCTGTAGTCTGAAGATGAATATGTGATTCCGGATATATATTGATTGATGTTACGGGGATAAAAGATGAGCGATGAACTTTTAAATTCATACATGTAAGATAGTAGTTTGCATTCTCTACTTAACTCTTCTAATGAATTATTATTTCATTGCGAATATTGATTTAAAATTTGTTGTCTATTGTATTCTATTAGATTTTTCCTGTTGAAGACTAACGGTAATTTGTTGTATATTATCTTAGTCATAATATTCTTTCTTGAGCTAGTTGAGCTCACCTTTTCCTTTTTGTTCCATTTTTCTCCGGAGGCGAGAATATAAATAGAAATGCAGTCGGGGTATGGAATGAAGGTTCTAGAGAGAGTTGTTTAGTAGTCCTCACCATTTTGTAAAATAATGTATCAATAAATGTGATGAGGATTTATTTGAGTATAGATATTGTCTGAAGATAATATTTGTATTTAAACTCACAGTTTTCTTGTTGTAATAATAAAGTTGTAGTTGTTTTACGTACCATGTATTGACAACTCAAAATGGGTGATGTATACCTATTTTGGGGGCGTCCACGATTGGTATCGAGCTTAGGGATATGATCTCCAAGCGGAGATCGGGAATAGAACTAGAAGGGAGAGCGAGTAAATCCTTCGCTAGGTGTGTCCTACCTAAGCTTATTTGTTAGTTGGTCAAGATATAGGGATATTATGTGATATATTGATTTCCTTAATTAACCCTTGTTTTATGGCGATATTTGAGAATGTCGTGAGAATATTAACAAAGGAAATGAGACCGTGGAGACGCTTTGTACTCACCAACGAGGAGAACGTGCAACAGTCAGGGCAATGTTCCTCCCGCGTGAACAACACCATTGAAAGCGATGATGAACGAGGGATGTTTAGAAGTTTTTGCGATTCATGCAAAATCAAGCGAGGGAGACTTCGTGTTCAAAATCTGAGGAGAAATGATAACAATTCACGGGGTTGTCACAAATGCAAGCGAGCCTCAAAGAGTTGGGACCACCGAATTTAAGGAAAGCCAGATCCGATCATGGTGGAAACATGGGTCAAGCAAATTACCAAGATATTCGATGTCTTGGGATGCACGAGGAATGAAGGTTCCATTCGCCACCTTTTATGTTACGTGGTGAAGCGCATTCACTGGTGGGAGTTTGTAAAGCGTACCCATCCAAACCAAGACTCAAAGCATGTCTTGGGAGACGTTTGAAGCTATTTAATGACAAATACTTTCCCGAAAGTGTTACGTCGTATACGAAGGAAGTGGAGTTCATCGAGTTAGAACAAAACAACATGACGGTGTCTCGATGACGAGGCAAAGTTTGCGAGAGTTATCGAGTGTTTGCACCTCATTTGGTGGAGAATGAGGAACGATTATGGCGGATGTTTTTGAGAGGTTTGAAACCCAGATATGCGAAAATATCTCATTTCTCATAAATTTTCTCTCTATTCGGATGTTGTAAGCAGGGCTCAATTATTAGAGCGAGATAACGAGTACGGCCAACCGAGGACCACAACCGGGATCATACTGGGGAGAAAGCAAATCAACAAAACAACAATAATCAATGAGAGAAAGAAAAAGACGGACAAAATGGTAACCACTCGGTGGTAATCATAGCCATGAAAATAGAAGAAATGAGTCGGGAGGAGATTTTAAAAGAGGAGATTTAACAACGACCATGTGAAGACGACAGCGATCTTGCAGTAGTAACCGGTTCTAAGGGAGGAGAACGACCACCGGTCGTATCTATAAATCTTGGGAAGAGGGACATATCAGGTCAAACCGTCCTGACAATTCAAGGTATGCTTATAATTGTGGAAAGGAAGGACATATCGCTCGAGATTATGCGGTAGCAAAACCTAGTTCAATGAGGGATTCGGCGACTCAAAAGACTTTCCCGAAAAAGTCAAAGTCAACGGTTCTGGAAGAAGCGTTTGTTGTGATTGGTCATAATCGAGGAACCCAAACGAGGTGATCACGGTAAGCTATTTATAAATTTTGTGAAGTTTATACCTTACTTGATCTAAGTGCTACCCATTCATTTATCTCTCTACTTGTGCTCAACGTTTAAACTTGACTCGGAGAAATTAGACTTTGACCTATCTGTGGAAACTCCCGTTAGAGAAACTTTCATCACATCCATCGTTTATAAATCTTGTTTGATTCAAGTTGGCACCATCACCTTACACCGTGACCTTATCTCTTTAAAGATACTTGCTTTTGATGTGATTTTAGGGATTGATTGGTTAACTACTCATCATGCCAAAATTGATTGTTTTCGTAAGGTTGTTAGTTTTCATATTCCTAACCAACCCGTTATGCAATTCAAGCAACTAAACCATTAAAATCAATCAACATTATATCTAATCATAAAGCTATTCATTTATTGAAAACGGATGTCAAGCTTTCTTAGCCCATGTTATGGATTTGAATAAAGACACGTCAAATTTGAATAATATTCTGTTTGTATTGACTTTCCGACGTATTTCTGAAGAACTTCCTTAGCCTACCCCGAACGTGAAGTTGAATTCTTTATTGATCTTGAACACAGTACAAAGTCCATTTCTAAAACCCCATATCGAATGGCTCTATTGAACTTCGGGAGTTAAAGGTCCAACTACGAGAATTGTTGGACATCGGTTTCATTCGTCCCAAGTACATCTCCTTGGGGTGCTCTGTTTTATTCGTAAAGAAGAAAGACGGGAGTATGCGACTTTGTATTGACTATCGAGAATTGAACCATGTCACCATCAAGAATAGGTATCCTCTACCTCGTATTGATGACTTGTTTGACCGATTGCAAGGGGCACAATTCTTTTCAAAAAATCGATCTTCGATTACGGATATCATCAAATTGAAGATTAGAATCGAGGATATTCCAAAGACGCCTTGAAACTTCGGTATGGGCATTATGAATTCTTAGTCATGTCTTTCGGACTGACTAATGCTCCTGCGGCTTTCATGGATATGATGAACCAAGTATTCAAGGAATATTTAGATCAATTCGTTGTTGTCTTTATTGATGACATCCTCATATATTCCAAAAGCCGTGAAGATCATGAGCACCATTTGAAGCTGGTACTCCAAAGGCTTCGTGAAAACCAACTATATGCCAAATTGAAGAAATGCGAGTTCGGCTAGAGCAAGTAGCATTTCTTGGGCACGTCAGTGTCAAAACATGGAGTATCTGTTGATCCGACGAAGATTGAAGCAATACAAAGTTGGGAGCAACCAAAAGTCGGTGGATCAAGCGTAGTTTTTGGGCTTAGCGGTTATTATCGGAGATTCGTGGAAGGATTTTCTCGAATCGCTACTCCATTAACTCGGCTAACTTTCGGAAGGATACAAAATTCGTTTGGAGGCGAAGAATGCGAGAAAAGTTTCCAAGAGCTTAAGAGGAGACTTATTTGGCGCACTGTTCTAACAATACCATCTGGTTCGGATGGATTTGTTATCTACAAATCGATGCTTGAGCAAAAGGGTTAGGATGTGTTCTCATGCAACGTGGGAAAGTCATAGCCTATGCCTCATGACAACTTAAAGAGTATGAGAGGAATTATCCTACTCATGATCTAGAGTTAGCGGCGATCGTTTTTATTTCTAAAGATATGGAGGCACTATCTATATGGGGAGAAAGTGGAGATATATTCGGACCATAAAAGCCTTTAAATATTTCTTCACTCAAAAAGAACTCAACATCATGCGGCAATGACGTTGGCTCGAGCTATTGAAAGACTACGACCACACTATTCAATACCATCCCGGAAAAGCGAACGTGGTAGGCGACGCGTTGAGTAGAAGATCATATCTGAGAACGAGTGCGATGATGTCAAGTATAATGTATAGAGCCAACTTTAATAGAAAAAGTTAAGGTTGCCCAAGCCACCGATCCGGGAGGCGATGCGTATGAAGAAGAAAGTACAAGAGGAGCTATTTGGGCGAGAATTGATGAAGAAGGAATACTTGAGTCCATTCTAGACTTTGTGTTCAAACGACTACGATTTGAAGTACAAGATTATGATGGAGGCACACAATACACCATTTGCAATCCATCCGGAAGTACTAAAATGTATCGTGATCTTCGACATACATTTTGGTGGAACAATATGAAGAGAGAGATTGCAAAGTTTATCTCAATGTGTTTAACTTGTCAACGTGTAAAGGCGGAGCATCTAGTACCTAAGGGTCCGTTGCAACCACTTGAGATTCCGAAATGGAAGTGGGAACACATTACCATGGATTTAGAGCTTGGTCTTCTTCCTACGGTTTCTCAAGGCATCAATGCTATTTGGGTTATTGTTGATAGATTAACCAAGTCTCCGCTCATTTCTTCTTGCCGTCACGGAGACTTATTCACTTGAGCGTCTTGCTAGTATATACGTGAATGAGATTGTGAGGTTGCATGGCATGCCTGTATCCATAGTTTCGGATCGTGACCCAAGATTCACTTCAAGATTTTGGGTTAGCTTGCAAAAAGCTATGGGCACGGATTTACGATTCAGTTCGGCATACCATCCTTAAACGGACGGACAATCAAAAAGGACTATTCAAACTCTTGAAGATTTATTAAGACTCGTGTCCCTGGACTTCAAGGGCGATTGGGATAAGTATTTACCATTGGTAGAATTCTCCTACAACAACGAGCTTATCAAGCAAGTATAGGTGTGGCTCCATTTGAAGCATTATATGGACGAAAGTGTCGCTCTCCGGTATGTTGGGGCGAGGTGGGTGAAGCAACATTGTTAGGACCCGAAAGTTAAATACGTATGACTACTGGAAAAGATCCAAATGATTCGACAACGATACAAAGCGGCACAAGATCGACAAAAGAGTTATGCGGATCTTCATCGAAAGGACGTGGAATTTAGTATAGGGGATCATGTGTTGTTGCGAGTTGCTCCATGGAAGGGAGTTACAAGATTTGGGAAGAAAGGAAAGCTTAATCCACGATTTATTGGTCCATTTCAAATTCTTGACCGAGTAGGAAATGTAGCCTATAGACTCGCGTTACCTCCGAGTATGTCTCGTGTTCATAATGTGTTTCATATATCATATTTAAGTAAATATGTGAAAGACCCGAATCACGTTATAAAGTTAGAACCGGATGACATAGCCGAAGACTTAACGTATGAGGAGGTACTGTCAAGATCTTGGATAGGAAGGAGCATGTCCCACGCCAAGAAAGGTCATACCACAAGTTAAAGTTTTGTGGAGGAATCATGCTATATAGGAAATGACACGGGAATTGGAAACGGAAATGAAAGCGAGGTATCCTCACCTTTTGAACACACAGTGCACGTGACGTCGATTTCGAGGACGAAATTTCATAAGGAGGGAGGTTGTAAGACCCCAACTTATTATTAATGAAATTTAATTTTCCATATTTATTATTTTGAAATAGTAAGGGTTGATTTGATTAATGTGGATAGTTATGGGTAAAATCATGAAAATATTTCAAAATAAGCAGAAGTGGTTATAAAATATTCATTGTTGTCGGGAATATTTGTTTGGTCGTGGAATATTAAATCTTTGTCGGGAATATTAAATGCAACCCAAGTAGCAAATGTGTGCCCCCATAACTGAAAGCGATTGGATGAAGAAAACAACAAATATAAGTTGTTTAAAAAATAACGGCGTAGTTATTACAGATTAATCTTGTTAAAATACTTTAATTGGTTAAAACACGGAAGACACGATGATTGCACCAATTATTGATTCTTACGTAAGAAGGCACTACTCAATAATGGTTACGAATAATTCTTTCATCGATTTTTTATTAATTTAATAATTCTTAACTGCGTTGATATTTTATATTCTTTGTTGTTTCAATAATTGTCATTACACAAAGATTTTTTCATTATCGAAGCAATAATTCATATTATCCTAATAATATTATTAGATAACATTATTGGCAATGTCTAGAAAGTTACGTCTAAGGAGAGGTTTGGTCACCTAATCAATTGCGCCAAGAAGAGAAAAAATTCTTATTGGAAAGCCCCTCTTTCCTTTCTGAACCGTCTGTTGTCGATATTGTGATTACTGTAATATTATTTGTGAATAAATAATTATTGTTTCATATGATGAGAAAAATATTGATTTTATGTGGATATAGATGGAGAAAATTTTAATGTGACAATTGTTGAAAATTGAAATTTTATCTTTTTCGATAAAATAATTCATTTAAATATATTATTATATTTTAATAATATAATAATGGTGATATTTTTACAACGAATGTGGGATATATGAGTATCTAGGAGGAGGAAGAGTATTTTGTTGCAATAAATGTTTAAAACATGTTAAACATGTCTCATGGACCCCATTTATTGATCGAAATTTGATTATAAATGTAAAATCTCCCGTTTGTGGATTTCGGTCAATTTTTGTTTGGAATTTGGAAAAACGTTCTTCTACAAAGTTGTAGAGAATTGAATTTCCTATAAAAAGTCGCGAGATTCGAATTTTCTGATAGAAAGGCTATTTAATATGAATTATTGAAGTTTCGAAGCTCCGAAATAATTGATTTTGGAAGTTTAAAATATTTTAAATTGGAAAAACGTTTTTATTACTTTTTCTAGAAGGTGAGCATGTGGGTAATGCTAGGAGCTGAATTCTAATAGGCGTAGGAAATTTTATTATAAATAATAATATTATATTAAATTTTACTAGCTTTTTTAATTATTCTAGCATTTTCCTATAAATAGGCCTTAGGTTAGAATTGAAAATCACACCGAAAATTGAAGATTTTCTCTCTATATTATCGGCGTATTCTTGTGAGTATTTTGAGTATACTTTGAGTATTCTTGTAAGACCCCACTTTTTATAAATAAAGATGAATTTTCTATAAATATTATTTTTGAATATTATGGAATAATTTGATATAATGTTATAGTTGTGGGTAATATTTATAAATTTTGCAAAGTATGCAAGTGGTTATATTATATTCGATTGGTCGGGAATATTCGGTTTAGCGGGGAATATTCGTGACAACTACTCAATCATTGGTGGACCCCATAATGTAATTATTGTTTGATTGAGAAAACGACAAAAATATTTTATTGAAATAACTATGGAAGTTTTACCGGTTGATAATTGTTGAACTACTTTCTAGTAGTAAAAGTACGATGAATACATGTGGTTGCATAAAGCAGCACGGTATTGATTATTGATGCTTATGTGAGAAGTCACTCACGGTTTGATTCCATTATTATGTTGAATTATTATAGATAATGACTTTTTGTTTTATTCGTATTATTAACGTAATAAAATGTAAAACATCTTTTATATAAAATAGAATACTTTATTAAAGTTATTTTATAAATAAAATATTATATTATATTTTATTATGCGTAGTGTTGCATAGTGTTTTGCATAGTGTTTTGCAGATAGTGTTTGCATAGTAAAATGTTTTTATATAAATAGAATATATTATATTTTATTTAAAAGATTTTGCTTTAAATATGGACCGTCGATTAAAGTAAATCAATCTGGACCGTTCATGGATTAGTTACTATGCATTCCATTTTCCTATAAATAAAGCTCATTCCTTCATTATTTTCTTACGAATTCATTGAAACTCTAGAGAGAGAAATTATAGAGAGAAGCTATAGAGAGAAAGTTATAGAAAGAAGAAGAGTATTCTCGCTACTTCACTACTTCTATATTCAGGTTCTTTTTACGGTAAGGGGTGTTATTCTTTCTTCTTGAAGAGAACTTCATTATTCCATTCACTATTATTCCATTGGAATAACTTTAAAAAGTGGCATACCCTATACATAACCTCAGAGCACGCCATACCCTATACTTGGTGAAATCCTTATGTTATTCCATTGCTTATTATTCTGCTGGAATAACTTTGTATACGCTGATTTACCCTATACTTGGTGACATTCTTCTATTATCCTGTTGGAACATCCCATACATGTGTTTTACACCGACCGGTTCCGCTTTTATTATTATTACTCGCTGAACATCCTCATGCATGTGTTTTACACCGGACTGGTTCCGCTCTTTATCATTCTGTTGGAATATCCTATCATGTGTTTTACACCGGATCCGGTTCCATCTTTATTATTCTCGTTGGAACATCCTCGCTTGGTGTGAATTTCACGACTGGTTCCGTTCCGTTATTATTATTCTCGCTGAATAACTGCTCATGCGGTACCGCATGCATGGTGATTTCTTTTGTTATTCCATTCTTTATTATACCCAAATGGTTAAAACTTTGACTTCTATACTCCATGAAATTAGTAGAATATCCTTGATATTTGCGTTTCATCCAAAGATCTTTTCATGGAAATATTCTTCCTCGATCATTCTTGAATTTTACTCTACAAAAGCAAGATTCATGTTGACATTTGGACGTTAATAATTCCGGATAAAATAATTCTTGAACTTGTTTTATTGAATTCTTATATCATTGTCATCATCCTCATGTTTATATTTTTTTAAAGTCATCTCGTGGCCTGTAGAGCATGGATGGACTTGGTATGATTATGACCGAGGATTATTCTTGTAATCATGACCGTAATGTTACAAATGATGTGGTAAAAATCCTCGGTGGTAGATTGCATTGATGGATAGTTGTTGGCATGATCATGACCATTAATGAATACACAACTATTCTTGGCCAGTAGTGCGTGAATAATTGTGGTCGTGATACTAAAGAATATCCTCGGCCAGTAGTGCGTGGGTGATTCGATGATGTGGATTATTTATTAAAGCCGAGTCTCAAATATAACAAATGATGATGAAAAACCTTTTAAATCATAAAAGATAGTAGATTTTATTTTCTACTGACTCTTTTAATGGATTGCATATTCCACCGCAGCTTAAACCGGTTGTTTATCATTGTTTTTATCGGTTTAACATTGTTGAAGACTATTGATAATTTATTCTCGCATTATCTTAGTCATAATATTTCTTCTTGGGCTAGTTGAGCTCACCCTTTCTTTCACCGTTCTCTTGTGAAATGAGAATATAGTCGACGAGTCTGGGAAACGAGTGATGGTCCTCAAGATAAGATTAGTAGTCCTCTTTACTATTCGTGAAATAGTGTGATAATAATTGTAATGAGGACTTTTTGTTTGAGTTTGTATAATATCTAGTAGATTTATATTTGTATTTAAACTCACGCTTTTATGTCGTATTGTACAAGACAGCTTATGTTAATAAGTTGTATTTAAATTACATACCACGTATATAGTGGCGACCCATGATGGGTGATGTATACCTAATTTTGGGGGCGCCACGGTGGTATCAAAGCTAAGGATATGATCCTCGCTAAGATGTGAGAAAAGTACTAGGAGGGAGAGACGGGAATACCTTCGCTAGTATGACCTACCTAAGTTTATGTATATTTTATTTGGTCATTAGAATATAAAGATAATTGTTACATGTCAATTAATCTTTTGTTTTGTGGCAAGATTCTGAAAATGACATCCGAGAATGTTGAGAATAAGAATGGAGCACAAAGCGATCGTTGATTCACCACATATCAATAATCGGGATAATGTGCATCGTGAAGGCGCGACAATCCTCATGCAAACAACAACACCGACCAAATGATGAATGATCAAATGTTCGAGGCTTTATGCATTTATGCAACAAAGAAAGTAGAGCGACTCTGTCCAAAAACGTAGGTGGAAACACGAAAAACTCTCGGCGGTCACCGCTAAACAATTCAAGGAGCCGGACCACCGGAGTTTAAGGGAGAGCCAAAACCACTTCGCGCGGAAGCATGGATAAAGCAGATTACCAAGATATTTGATGTCTTGGGATGCTCAGGAGCAAAAGGTTCCTTTGCCGCTTTTATGTTATGCGCGAGAGGCAGACTTCGGTGGGAATCGGTAAAACGTACTCAACCTCTTTATCTTGAAGATATCTTGGGAGAAGTTCCAGAGTCGTTCAACGACAAATACTTTCCCCGAAAGTATTCGCCACATGAAGGAGGTAGAGTTTATCAAGTTGGAACAAAAAACAATATGACCGTAAGTCGCAATACGAGGCAAAATTTATGCGGAGTTATCACTTATCACGGTTTGCGTCCCACTTGGTGGATAATGAAGAGAGAATGGCGCGAATGTTTTTAAGAGGTTTGAAGTCGGAGATACGTCAACATCTTATTTCTCATAAACTGTGTTTGTATTCAGATGTTGTAAATAGGGCTCAGTTAGTGGAGCGCGATAATGAGTCAACGCAACTAAAAGAGAGCAGCCGGCAAAGTTATAATACCAGCGAGAGTAGTCATCGAAGCGGTGACAACAAGCGTGGAGGGAATCAACAGGCCAGATATGGTAACCACTTCGGTGGTAATCAGGGCCAAAATAATAAGAATGGACATTTTAAGAAACGGAGATTCAACAATGATGGAAAGACGTCAGCACCAGCACCCGTTGTTAAGGAAGGAGAAAGACCACCTATCATATGCTTCAAATGCGGAGAAGAGGGACACATCAGTCCGAACTGTGCCATGCCGTCCAAAACATGTTATAATTGTGGAAGAGAAGGTCACTTAGCTCGATTTTGTCATTTACCGAAGACAAATTCAACTAGGATAGAGGCACCAAAGGTCATTCCCGTAAAAGTCAAAACCTAGAAAGTGGGAGGCGTTTGTTGTGACCTCCCAGAGAGCAAGGAACCCGAATGAGGTCATCACGGGTAAGCTTATCATAAACTCTAATGAAGTCTACACTTTATTTGATACCGGTTCTACCCATTCTTTTATTTCTCCTACTTGCGCCATCGATTAAATTTGACTCAGGAAATTAGACTTTGACTTATCTGTGGAAACTCCGTTGGGAGAAACCTTCATTACATCCACTGTTTATAAGTCTTGTTTGGTTCAAATCGGTACCCTCACATTACCTATCGATCTTATTTCATTAAAAATACTTGCATTTGACGTGATTCTAGGGATTGATTGGTTAACTACTTATCATGCAAAAATTGATTATTTTCGTAAGGTTATTAGTTTTCATATTCCTAATCAACCTATTATGCGAATTCAAACGACCAAACCATTAAAATTAATCACGGTCATCTCAAGCCATAAAGCTATTCGTTTATTGAAAAATGGATGTCAAGCTTTCTTAGCTCATGTCACAGATTTAAACAAAAATACGTCAGTTTTGAGCGATATTTCTATTGTTAATAAATTTCTGACGTATTCCCCGAAGAACTTCCTGGCCTACCCCCAGAGCGTGAAATTGAATTTTGTATCGACCTTGAACCCGGTACAAAACCTATTTCCAAAGCCCCATATCGAATGGCTCCTATTGAACTTCAGGAGTTAAAGACCCAACTGCAGGAATTGTTAGATATTGGCTTTATTCGTCCCTAGTACTTCTCCTTGGGGTGCTCTCGTTCTATTCGTGAAGAAGAAAGATGGGAGTATGCGACTTTGTATTGATTATCGGGAGTTGAATCATGTCACCATCAAAAATAGGTATCCATTGCCACGTATTGATGACCTGTTTGACTAGTTGCAAGGAGCCAAATTCTTTTCAAAGATTGATCTTCGTTTCGGATATCACCAATTGAAGATTAGAACCACCGACATTCCAAAGATTTGCCGTAACTCCCCAGACGGACGCATTATGAATTCCTAGTCATGTCCTTTGGATTGACTAATGCTCCTGCTGCCTTCATGGATATGATGAACCGAGTATTCAAGGAATATTTAGATCACTTTGTGGTCGTCTTTATTGATGACATCCTTATTTATTCCAAAAGCCGTGAAGATCATGAAAGCAACACTTGAGGTCGACACTCCAAAAGCTTCGTGAATATAAGCTTTATGCCAAGTTGAAGAAATGCGAGTTCGGCAGAAGAAGTAGCATTCCTTGGGCACGTGGTATCAAGTCATGGAATATCTGCGCTGACCCAAAGAAAGATTGAAGCTATTCAAAGTCGGGAACAACCTAAATCGATGATCAAGTCGTAGCTTTCTCGCTTAATTGGTTATTATCGAGATTCGTGGAAGGATTTTCTCGAATCGCTACTCCATCGACTCAAATTTAACTCGAAAAGATACAAAGTTCGGTTGGAGCGAAGAATGTGAGAAGAGTTTTCAAGAACTCAAGAGGAGACTTATTTCAAAGACTGCTCGACAATACCATCCGCTCGGAGGGATTTGTCATCTCGTGATGCTTCGAGCAAAGGGTTGGGATGTGTTCTTATGCAACATGGAAAAGTTATAGCCTATGCCTCGCGATAACTCAAAGAATATGAGAGGAATTATCCTACTCACGATCCGGAGTAAGGTTTGTTGTCTTCTTGACTTAAAATTTGGAGGCATTACTTGTATGGGGAGAAAGTGGAGATCTTTACGGATCATAAAAGCCTCAAATATTTCTTCACTCAAAAGGAACTCAACATGCGATAACGACGCTGGCTTGAATCTGTTGAAAGATTATGATCATACCATCCAATACCATCCCGGAAAAGCGAACGTGGTAGCCGATGCATTGAGTAAAGATCGTATGCAAGTATCGAGTGCGTTATTATCAACACAAAGGCCCATTTTGTGTGACTTGCAAAGGATGGAGATAGAGTTAAAGACTCTGGGACGCATGTGATGATAGCGAATATACGAGTAGAACCGACTTTAATCAATAAAGTTAAAGTCGCTTTCAAGCTACGCACCTTGAGTGATGCGTATGAGGAAGAAAGTGCAAGAGAGGGTGCTATCTTGGAGCAAGAATCGATGAAGAAGGAATACTTGAGTCAACTCCAGACTTTGTGTTCCTAACGACCACGATTTAAAGTATAATATCATGATGGAGTCGCACAACACACCATTTGCAATCCATCTCGGAGTACCAAAATGTATCATGATATTCGCTATACATTTTGGTGGAGCAATATGAAGAGAGAGATAAGCGTACTGCTTATCTCAAGGTGTCTAACTTGTCAACGAAGTTAAAGCGGAGCATCAAGTACCAAAAGGTTCATTGCAACCACTTGAAATTCCGTAATGGAAGTGGGAGCACATTACCATGGATTTCGCACGGCCTTCCTAAGGTTTCTCAAGGCATCGATGCGATTTGGGTCATTGTTGATAGATTGACCAAGTCCGCTCATTTCTTACCGCTACGAGAAACTTATACACTTGAACGCCTTTGCTCAGTATGTACATAAACGAGATTGTAAGATCGCATGGTATCGCCCAGATCCATAGTTTCGATCGAGACCCAAGATTCACTTCACGATTTTGGGTTAGTTTGCAAAAAGCTATGGGCACAGACTTACGATTTAGCTTTCTAAGATATCATCCTCGATTTTGACGGACAATGGGAGAGGACTATTCAAACTCTTGAAGATCTATTAAGACTCGTGTTCTTGATTTCAAGGGAGTTGGGACAAGTTCTTACCATCGGTAGAGTTTTCCTACAACAACAGCTTATCAAGCAAGTATTGGCATGGCTCCATTCAAGCGTTGTATGGAAGAAAGTGTCGCTTCTCCAAGATCTTTGGGATGAGGTGGGTGAAGCAACGTTGTTGGGACCGGAGTTGGTACGTATGATTCTTGAAAAGATTCAAACGATCCGACAACGATAAAAACCTCACAAAATCGACAAAAGAGTTATCTTGATCTTCATCGAAAGGACGTGGAATTTGATATAGAGATCATGTGTTGTTAAGAGTCGCTCCATGGAAAGGAGTTACAAGATTTGGAAAGAGAGAAAACTTAATCCTCGATTCATCGGTCCATTTTAATCCTCGATCGAGTAGGAATCGTGGCCTATAGACTCGCTTTTACTGCCAAATATGTCTCGTGTTCATAACGCTTTTCACATATCCATGTTACGTAAATATGTGAAAGACCCGAACCATATTATTGAGTTAGAACCTACGAAATAAGCGGAAGATTTGACGTATGAAGAGGTTCCCTGTTCAAATTTTGGATAAGAAGGAACATATTCTACGCCCAAGGTTATACCTCAAGTCAAAGTTTTGTGGAGGAACCACGATGTTGAGGAAATGACTTGGGAGTTAGAATCAAATGAAATCAAGGTATCCTTACCTCTTCAACATACCAGTATCGTACCCTAATTTCGAGGGCTTAAATTTCATAAGAAGGGAGGTTGTAAGACCCCAGCTTTTATAAATAAAGATGAATTTTCTATAAATATTATTTTTGAATATTATGGAATAATTTGATATAATGTTATAGTTGTGGGTAATATTTATAAATTTTGCAAAGTATGCAAGTGGTTATATTATATTCGATTGGTCGGGGAATATTCAGTTTAGCAGGGAATATTCGTACAACGGCTCAATCATTGGTGGACCCCACAACAGAATTATTGAAAACGACAAAAATATTTTATTGAAATAACGGCGGAAGTTTTACCGTTGATATTGTTGAACTACTTTCATAGTAAAAGTACAATAATACATGTGGTTGCATAGAAGACACCAGATTGATTATTGATGCTTATGTGAGAAGTCACCTCAGTTTGATTCCATTATTGTCACTGAATTATTATAGAGATAATGACTTTTTGTTTTATTCAGTATTATTAACGTAATAAAATGTAAACATCTTTTATATAAAATGTAATACTTTATTAAAGTTATTTTATAAATAAAATATATTATATTTTATTATGCATAGTGTTCGTAGTTGTTTTGCATAGTGTTTTGCATAGTGTTTGCATAGTAAAATATTTTTATATAAATAGAATATATTATATT
Organism: Panax quinquefolius; assembly: GCA_020205615.1. Taxonomy (NCBI): domain Eukaryota; kingdom Viridiplantae; phylum Streptophyta; class Magnoliopsida; order Apiales; family Araliaceae; genus Panax; species Panax quinquefolius. The sequence continues at coordinate 22,018,273 of CM035169.1, read as the reverse complement.
TTATTTAAAAGATTTTGCTTTAAATATGGATTGCGTCGATTAAAGTAAATCAATCTGGACCGCTTCATGGATTAGTTACTATGCATTCCATTTTCCTATAAATAAAAGCTCATTCCTTCATTATTTTCTTACGAAATCATTGAAACTCTAGAGAGAGAAATTATAGAGAGGTTATAGAGAAAAGTTATAGAAAGAAGAAGAGTATTCTCGCTACTTCACTACTTCTATATTCAGGTTCTTTTACGGTAGAAGGGTGTTATTCTTTCTTCTTGAAGAGAACTTCATTATTCCATTCACTATTATTCATTGGAATAACTCGTAAAAGTGGTATACCCTATACATAACCTCAGATACTGTTGCATACCCTATACTTGGTGAAATCCTTATGTTATTCCATTGCTTATTATTCTCATTTGGAATAACTCAGATATCTGCTGCTTTACCCAATACTTGGTGACATTCTTCTATTATCCTGTTGAACATCCATGCATGTGTTTTTACAATTCTAATTCGGTTCCGCTCTTTATTATTATTCTCATTGAAACATCCATGCATGTGTTTTACACCGGACCGGTTCCGCTCTTTATCATTCTCATTGGAATATCCTATCGTGTGTTTTACACCGGATCCAGTTCCATCTTTATTATTCTCATTGGAACATCCCCGCTTGCAGTGAATTTTACGACCGTTCCGTTATTATTATTCTCGCTGAATAACTCGCTCTGTCTAAGTACCGCATGCACGGTGATTTCTTTTGTTATTCCATTCTTTATTATACCCAAATTGGTTAAAACTTTGACTTCTATACTCCATGAAATTAGTAGAATATCCTCGATATTTGCGTTTCATCCAAAGATCTTTTCATGGAAATATTCTTCCGATCATTCTTGAATTTTACTCTACAAAGCAAAGATTATCATGTTGACAATTTGGACGTTAATAATTCCTGGATAAAATAATTCTTGAACTTGTTTTATTGAATTCTTATATCATTGTCATCATCCTCATGTTTATATTTTTTTTAAAGTCATCTGGCATTCGTAGAGCATGGATGGACTTGGTATGATTATGACGACTGTGGATTATTCTTGTGTAATCATGGTAGTAATGTTACAAATGATGTGGTAAAAATCCTCGATGGGTAGTATTGCATTGATGGACGCTTGTTGGCATGATCATGACCATTAATGAATACACAACTATTCTCGGCCCGTAGTGCAGAAATAATTGTGGTCGTGATACTAAAGAATATCCTCGTCAGTAGTAGTGCGGGGGTGATTCGATGATGTGGATTATTTATTAAAGTCGAGTCTCAAATATAACAATGATGAAAACCTTTTAAATCATAAAAGATAGTAGATTTTATTTTCTACTTGACTCTTTTAATGGATTACGTATTCACCGCAGCTTAAACCGGTTGTCTATTGTATTTTATCGGTTTAACATTGTTGAAGACTATTGATAATTTATTACGCATTATCTTAGTCATAATATTTCTTCTTGGGCTAGTTGAGCTCACCCTTTCTTTCACCGTTCTCTTCGTGAAATGAGAATATATTGGGACGAGTCGGGAAACGAGTGATGGTCCCGAAGATAGCATTAGTAGTCCTCACTATTACGTGAAATAGTGTGATAATAATTGTAATGAGGACTTTTTGTTTGAGTTTGTATAATATCTAGTAGATTTATATTTGTATTTAAACTCACAGTTTATGTCGTATTGTACAAGACAGCTTATGTTAATAAGTTGTATTTAAATTTTGTACCATGTAAGTGGTGACCCAAGATGGGTGATGTATACCTAATTTTGGGGCGCCACAATTGCTATACTGTACAAGTTCAAGTTATAGTCAATATCCGGTGTTTCAACTAGAAGTACTGTCTTTGTGAGGTAAGGGATATTATTTTTTTTCGTAATGATATTATTTCTTCAATATCATTGTGTTGAAATATTGATCTGAAGTTTTTTTTATCAAATTTGGAACTTTTGAATGTTTGAGTTACTATTCACGTGATACTGGCCTTATTCACGATATCTGATCTTATTCACGAATACGGCACTATTCATCGAAAAATAAAAAATTTTCTTTTCGTCCAAAATATCTATTTTGGATACTAGCTTTGATTCTATCCATGTTTTGATCATTCTTGAATTTTATACCACTATAATTATTTTTGAGGTATTTTTGGACATGGATAAAACAAAGTACGAATCCATAATACTTAATCCTTGTCATTTTGTTTCACTGGATTCGTTTCTTTAAAAATATTTTTCATCATCTTCATCCTTAAATGATGATATTATGGAATTTCTTTGCTTTTGTAGTGCAAAGATGAATGATTTCAAGAATATCTTTGGCTTCAGTGGTGCAAAGATGAGCAGTGTTTAGATGAACATGACTTAATCGATGAATATCTTTGGCTCAGAGTGCAAAGATGAATATGTGATTCCAGATATATATTGATTGATGTTACGAGGATATAAATATAGACGATGAACTTTTAAATTCATACATGGAAGATAGTAGTTTGCATTCTCTACTTAACTCTTCTAATGAATTATTATTTCATTGCGAATATTGATTTAAAATTTGTTGTCTATTGTATTCTATTAGATTTTTCCCTGTTGAAGACTAACGGTAATTTGTTGTATATTATCTTAGTCATAATATTCTTTATTGAGCTAGTTGAGCTCACTCTTTTTTCTTTTTATTCCATTTTTCTTCTCGGAGGCGAGAATATAAAAGCGAGTACAGTCTGGGTATGGAATGAAGGTTCTAGAGAGAGTTGTTTAGTAGTCCTCACCATTTTTGTAAAATAATGTATCAATAAATGTGATGAGGATTTATTTGAGTATAGATATTGTCTGAAGATAATATTTGTATTTAAACTCACAATTTTACTGTTGTAATAATAAAGTTGTAGTTGTTTCTGTACCATGTATTGACAACTCAGAATGGGTTATGTATACCTATTTTGGGGGCGTTACATTTGCGTTGACAATAACGCACTCGTACTTGCATATATGATCTTCTACTCAATGCGTCACCTACCACGCTTAAACTTTTCGAGGATGGTATTGGATGGTATGATCATAATCTTTCAACAGATTCAAGCCAACGTCGTTGTCGCATGTTGAGTTCCTTTTGAGTGAAGAAATATTTAAGGCTTTTATGATCCGTAAAGATCTCCACTTTCTCCCCATACAAGTAATGCCTCCAAATTTTAAGTGCAAGACAACAAATTATAACTCTAGATCATGAGTAGGATAATTCCTCTCATATTCTTTGAGTTGTCGCGAGGCATAAAGCTATAACTTTTCCATGTTGCATGAGAACACATCCCAACCCTTTGCTCAAGCATCACCGAGATGACAAATCCTCCGAGCAGGATGGTATTGTCGTAATGTGTTGAAATAAGTCTCCTCTTGAGTTCTTGAAAACTCTTCTCACATTCTTCGCTCCAACCGAACTTTGTATCTTTTCGAGTCACCGAAATATGGAGTAGCGATTCGAGAAAATCCTTCCACGAATCTCCGATAATAACCAAATTAAACCGAGAAAGCTATCCACTTTATCATCGATTTAGGTTGTTCTACTTTGAATAGCTTCAATCTTTCTTTGGGTCAATGATATTCCATGACTTGATACCACGTGCCCAAGGAATGCTACTTCTTCAAGCCGAACTCGTATTTCTTCAACTTGGCATAAAGCTTATATTCACGAAGCTTTTGGAGTGTCGACCTCAAGTGTTGCTTTCATGATCTTCACGACTTTTGGAATAAATAAGTATGTCATCAATAAAGACGACCACAAAGTGATCTAAATATTCCTTGAATACTCGGTTCATCATATCCACGAAGGCGTTAGGAGCATTAGTCAATCCAAAGGATACGACTAGGAATTCATAATGCCCGTCATCGAGTTCAAAAAGCCGTCTTTGGAATGTCGTGGTTCTAATCTTCAATTGGTGATATCCTAACGAAGATCAATCTTTGAAAAGAATTTGGCTCCTCAGAATCGGTGAAAAACAGTCATCAATACGTGGCAATGGATACCTATTTTTAATGGTGACATGATTCAACTCCCGATAATCAATACAAAGTCGCATACTTCCATCTTTCTTTTTCACGAATAAAACAGGAGCACCCCAAGGAGAAGTACTAGGACGAATAATGCCAATATCTAACAATTCCTGCAGTTAGGTCTTTAACTCCTGAAGTTCAATAGGAGCCATTTGATATGGGGCTTTGGAAATAGGTTTTGTACCGGGTTCAAGGTCGATACAAAATTCAATTTCACGCTATGGGGGTAGGCCATGAAGTTCTTCAAGGAATACATCAGAAAATTCATTAACAACAGAAATATTATTCAAAACTGACGTATTTGTGTTTAGATCTGTGACATGAGCTAAGAAAGCTTGACATCCGTTTTTCAATAAACGAATAGCTTTATGGCTTGAGATGACAGTGATTGATTTTAATGGTTTGGTTGCTTGAATTCGCATAATAGGTCGATTAGGAATATGAAAGCTAACAACCTTACGAAAACAATCAATTTTTGCATGATGGGTAGTTAACCGATCAATCCCTAGAATTACATCAAATGCAAGTATTTTTAATGCAATAATATCGACAGGTAATGTGTGGGTACCAACTTGAACCAAACAAGACTTACAAACCGTGGATGTAATAAAGGTTTCTCCCAACGGAGTTTCCACATATAAGTCAAAGTCTAATTTCTCCAGAGTCAAATTTAATCGTTGGCCTAGTAGTAGAAATAAAAGAATGGGCGTAATCCCAGATCAAATAAAGTGTAGACTTCGCTAGAGTTTATGATAAGCTTACCCGTGATGACCTCATTCGGGTTCCTTGCTTTCCGGGAGGTCACAACAAACGGCGTCCTCAGACTACTGGGCTTTGACTTTTTCTCCGGGACAACCTTTGGTGCCTCCATCCTACCGAATTTATCTTCTATGAACGACAAAATCGAGCTAAGTGACCTTCTCTTCCATAATTATAACATGCTTGACTGGAGATCGCGCAATTCGGATCGATGTGTTCCTCCCTCCGCATTTGAAGCATATGATAGTGGTCTTTCTCCTTCCTTAACAACGGGTCTTTGGTGTTGACGCTCTTCCATCATTGTTGAATCTCCTCTTCTTGAAAATGTCCATTCTTATTGTTTTGGCCCGATTACCACGTAAGTGGTTACCATATCCGCCCGTTGATTCCTCCACGCTTGTTGTCACCGCTCGATGATCGCTTCTCACCGGTATTATCATTTCTTGCCGTTACTTCTCTTTTCGTCATAGGTTGACTCGTATATCGCTACTCCACTAATGAGCCCTATTTACAACATCTGAATACAAACACGCTTTATGAGAAATAAGATGTTGACGTATTCCCGCTTCAAACCTCTTAAAATATTCGCGCCATTCTCTCTTCATTATCCACCAAGTGGGGACGAACCGTGATAACTCCGCAAATTTTGCCTCAGACATTATTACGACACGGTCATATTGTTTTGTTCCAACTTGATAAACTCCAACTCCTTCATGTGGCGAATACTTTAAAGAAAGTATTTGTCGTTGAATGACTCCTCGAACTTCTCCCAAGATATCTTCAATGCACAAAGAAGTTGAGTACGCTTTTACCGATTCCCACCAAGATAATATGCCTCCGCCGCAACATAAAGGCGGTAAAGGAACCTTTTGCTTCTCTGAGCATCCCAAGACATCAAATATCTTGGTAATCATTATCCATGCTTCCGCCTGTAAGTGGTTTTGCTCTCCCTTAAACTCCGGTGGTCCCAGCTCCTTGAATTGTTTAGCGGTGACCGCCGAGAGTTTTCCGTGTTTCCACCCGTTTTTGGGCAGAGTCGCTTCTCACTTTCATTGTTGCATAAATCGTATAAAGCCTCCGAACATTTAATCATTCATCATTTGGTCGGTGTTGTTGTTTGCATGAGGATTGTCACCTTCCTCGATGCACATTATCCCGATTATTGATATGTGGTGAATCAACGATCGCTCAGTGCTCCATTACTATTCTCAACATTCTCGATGTCATTTTCAGATCATCGCCACAAAACAAAAGGTTAATTGACATGTAACAAATTATCTCTATATTCGACCAATTTACCAATAAAATAAAGACATAAACTTAGGTAGGTCATACTAAATGGAAGGTATTCCCGTCTCTCCCCTCAAGTACTATTCTCACATCTTAGCCAGGGATCATATCTCTAAGCTCGATACCAAACGTGATGCCCCCAAAATTAGGTATACATCACCCATCTTGGGTAGTCGATACATACGTAGTGCGAATTTAAATACAACTTACTAATATAACTCGTCGTGTATAATACGACATAAACCGTGAGTTTGAATACAATATTGTCTACTGAGATCATACAAACTCAAAAGGAGTCCTCATTACAATTATTATCACACTATTTCACGTAATAGTGAGGACTACTAATGTTATCCTCTCGGACTATTACTCTGCTCCCCAACTCGTCCCGGCTATATATTCTCATTTCACGAAGAAAATGAAAGAAAGGGTGAGCTCAACTAGCTCAAGAAGAAATATTATGACTAAGATAATGCGAATAAATTATCATTAGCCTTCAAATGATGTTAAAACGATAAAATATAATGAACATCAAGTTTAACTACGGTGAACCAAAGAATCCATTAAAAGAGTCAAGTAGAAAATAAAATCTACTATCTTTTATGATTTTAAAAGGTTTTCATCATCATTATAGTTGAGACTCAACTTTTAATAAATATTCCACATCATCGAATCACCCCTCGCACTACTACGGCCAAGGATATTCTTTAAGATCACGACCACAATTATTCATGCACTACGGGCCAAGAATAGTTGTGTATTCATTAATGGTCGCGATCATGCCAACAACTCGTCCATCAATGCACTACTACCAATCGAGGATTTTTATCACATCATTTGTAACATTACTACCACGTGATTATACCGAATAGTCTCTCGGTCATAATCATACCAAGTCCATCTATGCACTACAAAGCCACGATGACTTTCATCACATCATTTGTAACATTACTACGTGATTACACCGAATAGTCTCTCGGTCATAATCATACCAAGTCCATCTATGCACTACTGAAAGCCATGATGACTTTCAACATAATATAAACATGAGGATGATGACAATGATATAAGAATTCAATAAAACAAGTTCAAGAATTATTTTATCCACGAATTATTAACGCCTAAATTGTCAACATGATCTTTGTTTTGTAGAGTAAAATTCAAGAATGATCGGAAGAATATTTCCATGAAAAGATATCTTTGGATGAAACGCAAATATCAAGGATATTCTACTAATTTCATGGAGTATAGAAGTCAAAGTTTTAACCAACCGGGTATAATAAAGAATGGAATAACAAAAGAAATCACCATGCATGCGATAGATCAACAAAGCGAGTTATTCCAATAGAATAATAATAACGGAACCAGTCGGTGAAATTCACACCAACGGATGTTCCAACATGTAATAATAAATGCGAATAATAAATGATGGAACCAGTCCCATAGATAAGATGCATGCGAGGATATTCCGACGTAATAATAAAGACGGAATAATAAAATGGAACCAGTGCGGTGTAAAACACACGATGTGATATTCCAACAGAATAATAATAAAGATTTTAACCAGTCCTGTAAAACACACACGACATGTGATGTTCCAATGTAATAATAGAAAAATGTCACCAAGTATAGGGTGATCACAGATACAAAGTTATTCCAACAATGTAATAATAAGCGATGGAATAACAACAGTTTCTTCATGAATAAGAAAGAATAACACCCTTTACTGCATACAACAAATAATATTCCTACCTTAGAAGAACCGAATATTGGAAAAGTGAAGTAGCGAGAATACTTTTCTTTCTTCTCTCTATAGTTTCTCTCTCTGAGAGTTTCAAAGAATTCGTAAGAAATAATGAAGGAATGAGCTTTCTATTTATAGAAAACCGAGGGTGGCTCTTTCAACTTAACGAAGGTCAAAATGACTCTTGTAATATTGAAAAGACAACTACTATTTGCGAAGGGTAATTAACCTTTGGAACAATCAAGAGGCGCTTAACTCTTGGTAATATCAAGGACAACTACTATCGACGAAGGTAATTACTATTCACAAAGGTAATTACTATCGATGAAGGTAAATACTATTGATGAAGGTAATTACTATTCACAAAGGTAATTACTATCGACGAAGAAAACTCTTAGATGATGACATACGGGCCCCCATAAAATAATAAAACTTACCACAAACGCCTCATAATGAGACTCTTTATATACATCAAGGATTGAATAAATATTACCACAAATCATTTTATTTTTAATCAACACATTTTAATCTTTCAACAATTTATTAATCATTTATAACTTGTCATCTCAATTAATAATATAACATATTATACGATGATGATCTTGTGACAATAATTGAATCAATAATATAAGAGATATGATGCAAGAATTATCAGTAGTAATAATTGAGTATAGCTAAGTGACTTCTCACGTAAGCATCAATAATCAATACCGCAGTGCTACTACTTATCACGACCAGACATCTTGTACTTTTTACCACCGGGTAGTTCAACAGCTTTTAACGGTAACACCTCCCAAGTTATTTTTATAGAAAGATAATTTTGTCGTTTTTAACTACGACAATACTTCCGCTAGGGGTCCACTAATGATTGAGCCGTCGTGCATTTAATATTCCCCCACAAAAAGAATATTCCCCACCAAACGAATATTTTATAACAACTTGCTTACTTTGCAAAATATATAAATATTACCCACAACTATAACATTATATCAAAATATTAAGTTTGGGAATACATCAAATTGACTTATAAAATTAATAATAATCTTATAATTTATAAAAGAGAGAGTACATTTTATCAATTGTATTCCATTGTAAAATAACTTTTATTTTATTTTAAATTTTAAGTAATTTATGGATTGAGTATTACATAGATTGTACTGCAAATGTACATAAGATCAATATTAACTTTTAAAAGTTAATTTATGATATTTTAAATTTAAATTTAATATGATTTATTTAAAATTGAAAATAATAAATTTTATAATTAATTGTACTTTTATAATATTTATAATTATATGGACATAAATTAAATAAATTTATATCAATTTTAAATTTGAATATGTTTGAAATTAATTTTTTTTTAAATAAGTCAATATTAATTTTATAATTTGAAAACAAAATAGTAAAAAAGTCATGTGACAATAATGTCAAGATGTGTATGATTGATGAGTTGTCCACTTAAATGAGAGTGTGAAATGTTATTTTACATATATAGATAACTGTGACGCCCCCAAAACAGATATACAACACCCATTCTGAGTCGTCAAAATACATGGTACAGAAACAACTACAACTTTATTAATACAACATAAAAACTGTGAGTTTAAATACAAATATTGTTATCTAGACAATATCCACACTCAAATAGGTCCTCATTTCAATTATTGATACATTATTTTACAAAAATGGTGAGGACTACTAAAACCACTTCTAGAACCATCATTCCACACCCCGACTAGTACTCACTACATTCTCGCCTCCTGAGAAGAAAAATGGAACAACAAGGAAAAGGGTGAGCTCAACTAGCCCAGTAAAGAATATTATGACTAAGATAATACAGAACAAATTATCGTTAGTCTTCAACAGGGAAAAATCTAATATAATACAATAGACAACAATTTTTAAATCAATAGTCGCAGCGGAAATAATAATTCATTAGAAGAGTTAAGTAGAGAATGCAAACTACTATCTTCTATATATGAATTTAAAATTTCATCGTCTATCTTTTATCCCTGTAACATCAATCAATATATAACTAGAATCAAATATTCATCTTTGCACTACAGCCAAAGATATTCATCGACCGTCATGTTCATCTAAACACTTGTTCATCTTTTGCACTACGGGCCAAAGATATTCATCGAAATCATTCATCTTTGCACTACGGGCCAAAGATATTCATTATATCATCATTTAGGATGAGGATGATGAAAAATATTTTAAAGAAAACGAATCCAAAGGAAACAAAAGAGTAAATATTAAGGATTCAGTATTTCAAATATTACATGTCCAAAAAAATACCTCATAAATAATCATAGTGGAGTAAAATTCAAGAATGATCAAAACATGGATACAATCAAAGCTAGTATCCGGAATAGATATTTTGGACAAAAGAAGAAAATTTCATTTTTATTGAATAATTCGTATTCGTGATAAGTGAATAGTCAAGATATCGTGAATAAAGGTCGATACGTGAATAAGAACTCAGACACTAAAAGATAGAAATTTCACAAAAACATCATTATGCTTCGTGAATAAGAACTCGTGAATAAGAACTCATGAATAAGAACTCATGAATAGAACTTCGAAAAGAACTCCAACATGAAAAAATTCTAAATTTGATAAAAGTTCGAACAATATTTTGGCATAATGATATTGAAGAAGATAATATCATTTAAGAAGAAATAACATCCTTACCTCGTAAAGAATAAGTACTTACGGTTTGGAATATCGAGATATAGTCTTTGAAGGAACTCAGCAGATATATAAACACACTCAAAGTATAAAAAAATACTCACAAAATACGCCGATATTATAGAGAGAAGAGAGAGAGAAATCAGTAGTTTCGGTGTGATTTTCAATTCTAACCTAAGCACCCTATTTATAGAAAAATGCTTAGAATAATCAAAGTTAGAAAAATTTAATAAAATATTAATATATATATTAAAATTTCTACGCCAACCTTCCTAGATCTGATCTCAGCTCATTATGCACATGTTGTAGCCCACAAAACAAACAAAAAATTGTTTTTATTAATAAAAATAAATAAAACTTCTAAAAATCAATTATTTCGGAACTACGAAACTTCAATAATTCATAATAAATATCCTTTTTGTCAAAAAATTCAAAACTCGCGCCTTTTTATAGGAAATTCAATTCTCTACAACTTTGCAGAAGAAAGTTTTTCCAAATTCCAAACAGAAATTGACCGAAATCCATAAACGGACGACGATTTACGTTATAATCAAATTTCATCGAGAAATAAGCCCACGAGACATGTTTAACATGTTTTAAACAACTTTTACAACAAAAATACTCTTCCTCCTCATATACTCATATATTCCACATTCATTGTAAAATATCATCATTATTATATTATAATAATATAATAAAATATTATTTTATCACAAAAGATAAAATATCGATTTTCAATAATTGTCACTTTAAAAATTTTCTCCATCTATATCCACATAAAATGAATATTTTCCTCATCATATAAATCAATAATTAATTATTCACAAATAATATTACAGAATCACAAGATCGAAACCAGTAGTTCCTTAAAAAGAGGGGTTTTCCAATAAGAATTTCTCTTACTTTGGCGTGCAATTAAGTGACCAAACCTCTCCTGTATGTAACTTTCTAGACATTGCCAATAATATTTTCTAATAATATTATTCAGATAATATGAATTATTGCTTCGATAATGGAAAATCTTTGTAGTAGTGACAATTATCAAACAACGATAATATAAAATATCAACGCAAAGAATTATTGAATCAATAAAATAAAATAATTGAATAAGAATTCATCGTAATAATTATTGAGTAGTGCCTTCACGTAAGAATCAATAATTGGTGCAATAATAAGTGTCTTCTTGTCGAACAACGCCAGACATCTTGTTTTTAACCACCGGGTATTCCAACATGTGTTAATTCAGAATAACTTCTGTAGTTATTTATAAACAACTTATACTTATCGCTTTCTTCATCCAATCGCTTTTCCGTTATGGGGCCATTAAAAGATCAACTGGCCGTCATTTAATATTCCCAAACAAAGAAGAATATTTCACGACCAAACGAATATTCCCTCAACAACAATGAATATTTTATAACCACCGCTTTATTTAAAATATTTACGCATTTACCCATAACTAACCACATTAATCAAATCAACCCTTACTATTTTAAAATGATAAATAGAAACTAAATTTCATTTATTAATAATTTGAGTCTTACAATAACGGTCTTTTAAGTCCCTCATTTTGGGGAGTAAAATCTTATATAGAGTTTTTAAAATAGAGAATTAAATAAGGATAAAGAAACTGTTAGATAATAATTTATTGATATATTTTTAAAAATTGAGCATAAAAATTTTATTAAATGCTCTTATGAAAATTTTTCAATTGCCAAATAAAAAGGAAAAATATATTGTGATGAAAAGAGAGAATGTGCTTAAAAGTTTTCCAAATTAAGGATTACAGATTGTCCATTGAATAAAAAGTCTAATCATCGTACCGAATCATGTTTTATAAAAGTTTTGGACCCTGCCCACATCTAGTCATGTTGGTATATATACTATGTTTAATTGGTATACCGTATATATAGTATAATTGGTATAGTATAATTGGTATGGTATGTTTTATAGTCAGGTTGGTATAGTATGTTTATAGTCATGTTGGTATAGTATATTTAAGGCATAAATATGAATTAGTATCGGAAATTATAGGTCATATTTCACTTCGGTGATCTATAATTGTTATTTGATTATTTTACTCTACACCAAATCAGATTTGTTTATTTTATGATTAAAAAACTTTTTTTTTTGCCACACCAGTTTCCTAAGACCCCACACAAGTTGCCACGTCAACAATTTCTAACGTGACATGTTCAATTTTTTGTAATTAGAAAAAATTAATAGTTTAATCATCTAATTGACAAAATTGAAAGGTGGATCACCGAAGTGGAATATGGCCTATAATTTAGGGTACTAATTCATATTTAAGCCTATATTTAATTGGTTTTGGTTATGTTGGTATAGCGTGAAGTCATGTTGGTATACTATGTTTTATGTTTGTTTAACTCTTAATAGTTCTGAATTTAATTGGGGGTAAAATTTTGTTTCAGTACTTTTATTGTCTCTTATACTCTGTTTATGAGTTTTGAACAGAAAAGAAAAGAATAAAAAACTTAAATTAGAATAGAAAAGAAAATAATAGAAAACTTAAAGTTTTCTTTTGTGTTGTTTCTGAGTTTTTAATAGAAAAGAATAAAAAAATTAAATTGAGGACATGAGTTGTAATTTAAAATTTATTATATTAAAAGTTGAGGATAATATGAGAATTATAAAAATATTACTCATTCAAATTTCTTTTCCGTCCAAATCAGACCAATTTTGAACGAAAAACTTTGACAAGAAAAGTGGCCAAGTTTTTTATCCATTTCTTTTGTTTTCCGTTTATTAAAAAACTCAGAAACATAAGAATTGGAAAGAAAACTTAAATTTTCCGTCCATTTTTTTTTCTGTCCATTTTAAAACTCACAAACAGAGCGTTAATCTCACTAATAAAAAGATATAAATTCAAATTATTAAGAATTGCATTTTAATGAAGAATTTAAATCTATGGAATCTTTATAAATATTATACTCCCTCAATTATAAATTTTAAGATCATTATTAATTTTTGAAAAGTCAATTTTAGATATTTTTAAATTTAAAATTAATATTTTTAAATTTAAAAGTCATTCGAGATGGTTTATACTTTTTAGGGAGTGTTTGTTTAAGTTTGAATAGTTGAGCAATTTGAATCGATTTGATCGTTAAGTGCGTTTATTTGGGAAATCGTCTGAATGGTTGGATCGATCGATCATTCAGACGATTTAAAACTTAATGGTTTAGTGTTATTTTTTGGCTGAATGGGATGAATGAATTTATTTTTTTTACAATATTAACTATTATATTAAGTAATATTAAATACATTTATAAAAATTTTGAATTTGTTTAGAGGGGTAAAATAATAAAAATCTGTTATTCAGATGTTTCAGACATGTCAATTATCAAACAACTTTTTTCATTCAGGTTCAGATTCAGCTCATTCAGATTCAAATTCAAATTCATTTAGTTTTTATCAAACACCCCTTTAGTTACCAAACACTTTTTCAAGTTCAAATGTTATTTCACTCAAATAATTTAATTTATTATAATATATTAACTATTCAAATCTTAATTATTCAATTTTATTAAACACCATCTAAACTTGAACCATAATGTTAGCTTACTGAAAATTGTTTTTTAATTTCACCTTTTTTGAGCAGTCAATTACTGTTTAGTGGGCAAACAAAAGTCAATTTCAATAAGCTATCTATGTATATGTTTAATCTAAAATGTCTGAAGGGATTGCTTTGAACTGGTTATTGCATCGTACTCCTTTCGTTTCCAAGTATTATTGTATTTAATTTGAGATATATTTTTGGTTTCCTTTCGTTTTGTATTATCTTTTGCCCATTCACTCAAACAACAACGTTCTTACTTCTCTGAAGACCTTTCTTTTTACAAAAAATATCTTGGTTTACAAACTAATAAAAATTATGGTTAACTTTTTGTGTATATTAAGAAAGATGATAAAATGACAAAATTGTCTATATTTAAATTATTATTTAATTGTATAATTTTCTGCACAACCGATGGAGACAAATTGTGGATAGTACTCCTTGAGGTTACATTAAAAGAGCAAGTTTTAGCTGATCGGACAAAGGATGTAGGCCAGTTATATACAAGGAAAAAAAGAGTAATTTAACCCCCAACAAAAGAATTCTACTGAATATATATAGGAAATTGTTAAATCCACACTTGAAAATGTTATTTCCACAACAAAAGTGTATTTATAGATCCTATTGCGACCGTCGCTATACATCTACAACGACACTTTTGTTGTGAATTTAACAATTCCCTATATATATTATCCAAATGACAGATTTAGGATCCTTCCGTGGACATTACACCTCAACAAGTTGTTTCACTAACTGATTATGGCATATGTGTGTTGCTACGACATTAGTTCCTTTATTTATATATAAAGACCATTGAGTTGAGGCCCAACCCAAGGATTATCCATTAAACAAATCATTTAAATATTTAAGAATAGGCCCAATATATTGTTGGTTTAGACTTTTAGCCTTGTTCCACTAAAAAACTTGCAGGAAGCCTAAAAATGGCCCAATTATTACTACAATAGACTGGGCCTGGCTTAATAGATCATCTGAAGCTAACTTGAAGAATTATGATATGATATGATATGGTGGTGAAGTTAGCTGGGTAGCAACTTCATTTTCACATCAGCATTTGTATTTAGAAAAAAGGTGACAAGGGGGGAGGGTATATAAGTAGATAAGATATATGTAGGAATTAGGACCACATTCATGTTTTGAGTTGAACACTGGTCCTCCCCCCTTTATACGCTTCTTCCTCCTAAAAGTTAAGCTATAAAGTGTCTCATTATCCTATTTGATTCCCATGCGTATATATATTTACTTACCTGCCTACCTGCCTCATATATACTCCATCGAATACTCCTATCACAACCAACTTACTCTTGATGTATCAGACGCCCAACATTTATTTTTACGTTAATTATCCTTCTTAAATTTGATGATGCATCCTATAATCCCTTCCTTAATTAATTTCCAATCCCTTTACACTCAAATTTCATCTTCAAATTTTAATGTGTCACACACACACACACACATGGAAAGCTACATATATATATTTGTGTTGTCTTGTATTGCTTAAATATTGAATTATATAACATATGGTTCACATGATTCAATAAAGTTTTGTCAACAAACAAACCAACTAACCTATTGGGTTTGGGTTTGGGTTTTGGTGTGGGTGTGGGGGAATGGGTCACATTCATCAAATGCAAGGGGTATTTTTGCATTTCCAAGTGATAAGATCACGTACGTACGTATATATACAACAAGTTTCTATTTCCCAAGATAGTATAGTATATATTCTCTTCTTTTTGTTGATAGAAAAATTAATTATATATTCGATCTCTTCCTAAGCTGGGAAATTATATACTCCCTCCGTCCCAGGATAAAAATTTTGGTGGACTTTTCACGTATTATTAAAAGAAATAAAATAACAAAATTGTCATAATAATGCCATTAAATATGGAGAAAATTAGAATAAGAAAAGTATGAGATATTTAATCTTCACAGGCGTAATAGGAAAAAATGTGTAAAAGTTTGGTTATTAAAGAAAAGTGGACATTTAACATGGGACTATCCAAAATAGTAATAAAGACTTTTATCTTGGGACGGAGAGAGTAACAAAATGAGCTAAAACAGTTAATTAGTTGCCCTTAATTCCATGATCAGCAATTATAATTATTTTTCTTTTGTTCCAAAATAAGATTAGACTACAACATTTGTACTAGTAGTCCTTTCTATTAAATCATCAGACTAGGAAAAATAGTTTTATCAAACAACTTTACACCTTATTAATTAAATGTCTCACTATAAATACAAATTAAATGAAATTCTCTAGCTCTTATTTTCCACGTAGAGGACATTAAGTTACACATTTTATATTTACTTAAATTATGTCCACAAATGAGTTTTATCAAACTGAAATGTGACATGTAATAAGTCAAAAAAAATATAAAATAAGGTGCAATATATATCAAATAATTAGCAAAGTTTGAATCCAACTATATATATATATATATATATATATATATATATATATATGAAAGAATTAATACACAATCAAGCAAGTCCACAAGTAAAATCTAGTAAAGCTATACATCTCATGAGTAGCCCTCAAGATGTTTGCTCACTTCCAGTACTATTGAATGGGAGCTTGCAACCCCATTGATTGCCACGACTTGAATCATCTCAACAGACAGAGACACCTTATGCATGGCAAGTAAAACATATATTTCTAATATAAGTCATTTAATTTAGAGAGATTAAAGTTGAGTACAAACTTAAACTAAAATTCTAAATATAATTTTTAAGTTAAAATTTATTATATGACTAAGTAACTAAAAGGACTTGTATAAAAAATAAAATTGTTAAAAATAATAAATTAATATTAAAGTTTGTAAAACTATAATTAAAGATAGTTTTAGTTAAATTAATTCTAACATTATATACATTATATAGATTGAAGCATACAATTAAGTATTTTTCTTGTATCTAAATTTTAGATCTGTACTAGAGATGAAAGGCGAAAACTTAAAAATTAAGTTTTGTGTTATTATATAAAGAGCAAGGATCAAGAGCATTCTTTTTAAATAATATTTATTCTTAAATAACACTCTTTTATTAAAATCAGGTCGTTTAGGAGTGGTCATGTGAGACCCCAGATTTTATCAATAAAAATTTAAATTTTGTCGAAATAATTTTTAATATTATAGTGTGAATTTGAGATAATATTATAGTTGTGGGTAGTATTTATAAATTTTGCAAAGTATATCACAGTGGTTATATTATATTCGATCGATTGGTGGGGAATATTATTACGTTTAGCGAGGAATATTAGATCTGAACAACTCAATCATTGAGTGGACCCTACAATGTAATTATTGTCGGATTGAGAAAACGACAAAAATATTTTATTGAAATAACTGGCGGAAGTTTTACTGATTGATCTTTGTTGAACTACTTTCGGTAGTAAAAAGACGATGTCGTGTGGTTGCATAGTAGCATACCTGCGGTATTGATTATCGATCTTTATGTGAGAAGTTTCACCGGTTTGATTCCATTATCACGATTAATAATATGAATTATTATAATGATAATGACGTTTTTGTTTTATTCAGTATTATTAACGTAATAAAATGCGAAACATCTTTTATATAAAAAATGTAAATCTTTTTATTAAAGTTTATTCATAAATAGAATATATTATATTTTATTATGATAGTGTTAAGTAGTGTTTTTGCGTAGTGTTAAATAAATTTGCGTAGTAAAATGTTTTATATAAATAGAATATATGATATTTTATTTAAAAAATTTTGCTTTAAATATGGACCATCGATTAAAGTAAATCAATCTCGAATAGCTTCATGAATTAATTACTATGCATTCTATTTTCCTATAAATAGAAGCTCATTCCTTCATTATTTTCTTACGAATTCAATTTAAACTCTGAGAGATAAATTATGAGAGAAGCTATAGAGAGAAAATCTATAGAGAGAAAGAAGAAGAGTATTCTCAGGTACTTCACTACTTTGATATCCAAAGTGTCTTTTACTACGGTAAGGGTATTATTTGTTGTACCCGTAAGTGATATTATTCGTTTGTATTCATGAAGAGAACTTGAGCTTATTCCATTCTTTATTATTCTCATTGGAATAACTTGATACGCTGTGATACCCTATACTTGGTGAAATCCTCTCTGTTATTCCATTCATTATTATTTTGTTGGAATAACTTTTGTAAAAGTGGTATACCCTATACATAACTTTGTATATGCGATACCCTACATACTTGGTGAAATCCTAATGTTATTTCATCCTTATTTATTACATTGGAATAACTTTGTATCTGTGCGGAATCCCTATACTTGGTGATCTTCTTACATTATTCCATTCTTTATTATTACATTGGAATATCCTGCATGCGTGTGTTTTACAGGACATTCGGTTCTATTGTTTATTATTCCGCATTTATTATTACATTTGAAATACCACATGCGTGTGTTTTACACCCACCGGTTCCATTGTTTATTATTCAAATTTATTATTACTGTTGGATCATCCTGTCGATTGTGAATTTCACCCGACCTAGTTCCGTTATTATTATTACATTGGAATAACTTTGTCATCTGAGTAATCCGCATGCACGGTGATTTCTTTTGTTATTCCATTCTTTATTATACCCAATTGATTAAAACTTTGACTTATACTCCATGAAATTAGTAGAATATCCTTGATATTTATGTTTCATCAGTATATTTTATGTCGTATTGTACACGACAGTTATATTAGTACGTTGTATTTGAATTTATGTACCATGTAAGTGGCGACCCAAGATGGGTGATGTATACCTAATTTTGGGGGCGTCACAGGTCACGAGTGACATTTTTATAAATAAAAGGAAAACAAGTTGGACCATTCTCTTTTAAGTCATTCCAAAATGACGTAGTTTTAATTAATGAATGTTATTTAAGAAGAATGCTCTTGATCCTTGCTCATTATATAAATGTATATAAATATAGATGTGACTAATTAAATTCACTCATGTATTAATTTCAACAATTTCTTTCTTCTTCATAAGTGAGTCATCGGTCAAGAGTTGTTTCTCTTCACTTAAATATTTCTATATATTCAAACTACAATAAACACGTACCATTTCAAATCTTGTAACTTCTCCTGCTTCAACAGCATGTGCCATTCATCAAGAATTCAACCATCATTCATGTCTTTGAAAAAGGTTCATTAATTGTTCGATCGAGATTTATTTTTATTTATTTATTTTTATTTTTTGGGTTGGATTGGGTTGGGTTGGGTTGGGTTGGGGGGTGGGATGCCACGTAACATAAAATAAGTCGGTCTTATTTAAGTTGAAGTTACCAATTACTTATACTATTTTCCATGAATTCCAAGGTAGGCTATAATATATATATATATATATATATAGTGGATCAGGTCCAGACTTCCGGATCTGGTAAAAAACGGACTCAATTTTTTAATTTCTTTTGCTTTTTTTTTAAAACAACTAAAAAAAAATTAATATTTTATGGAACTGAAATTTTTCCATAATACAATGTTTTGGGGGTGATTTGAATACCTATACCAAAAAATGGTGGTACAGTCTGCACAGACTATACATACATGTTTTGTTATAGATACCCAAATAACGCTCAAAACATTGTATTATGGAAAAATTTTAATTCCATAAAATATTAAATACTTTTTTTAGTTGTTTTAAAAAAAAAAAAAAAAAAGACCGGACGGGACTAAAATCCAGGCGTCCGGACTGGAACCGGACTCTCTCTCTCTCTCTCTCTCTATATATATATATATATATATATATATATATATATATCAATGATCAGTCCTCTCGACTCGATCAAAAATCAGACCCTGTAATTTATTTATTTTTTTGTTTTTTTTAAAAAAAAATAAAAAAAAAAATATTTAATATTTTATAGAACTGAAATTTTTCCATAATAAAGTATTTTGGGGTGATTTGAATACTTATACCAAACTGTACCACCATGTTTTGTTATACGTACCCAAATCACGACCAAAACACTTTATTATGAAAAAAATTCAATTCCATAAAATATTAAATATTTTTTAGTTGTTTTTTAAAAAAAAAAAAAAAAAAAAGTCCGGACGGGATAAAATCCGGGCGTCCGGATTGGAACCGGACTCTATATATATATATATATATATATATATATATATATATATATAGCATATGATCCATAGCAAGCATTTGCTTTATGGAGGAAATTTGGGCAAATACCATCATATCCGTCCATTCTATAAATCAAGGACGAAGATTAAAAAAGAACAATACCCTTACGCTGGACCATCTAGCGTACGCGGAATTGATTAAATCCCCTTACGCTACTTGGTGTAGCGTACGCATAAAAAAATTTGTGATGCCCAATATTGCCCTTGGTCCACCAGTTAGTTGTGCGGTGTCTGCCAAGTGTATTTTGTAATAAGCGTACGCTACTCAACTATCAACAAACAAGAAAAGAAAACAGGAAAACGTTTTCACAGTTGTGGCTGTCAGCCAGCCCACCACAGCACACTCGTAGTATTCTTTTCACTTTTTTTCCCCTTTGCCCTCCTCGTGACATCTTTCTGTCTCTCTTCCTTATAAAACCTCACCCCTTCACTGTGACGCCCCCAAAATTAGGTATACATCACCCATCTTGGGTCGCCAGATACATGGTACAGAATTTAAATACAACTTACTAATACAACTGTCGTGTACAATTCGACGAAACATAAACTTAGAGTTTGAATACAAATATTATCTACTAGAGATTATACAAACTCAAAAGGAGTCCTCATTACAATTATTATCACTATTTTCACGTAATAGTGAGGACTACTAATGCTATCCTCCGGACCATCACTCCATTCCCAGGCTCGTCCCGGCTATATTCTCATTTCACGAAGAAACGGTGAAAAAAAGGGTGAGCTCAACTAGCCCAGTAAGAAATATTATGACTAAGATAATGCATAATAAATTATCATTAGTCTCCAACAATGTTAAACTGATAAAATATAATAGACATCAAGTTTAACTGCAGCGGAACAAACAATCCATTAAAAGAGTCAAATAGAAAATAAAATCTACTATCTTTTATGATTAAAAAGGTTTTTCATCATTGTTATCGCTAAGTCTCAGCTTAATAAATATTCCACATCATCGAATCATCCCTGCACTACGGCCAAGGATATTCTTTAGTATCACGACCACAATTATCCATGCACTACGGGCCAAGAATATTTGTGTATTCATTAATGGTCATGATTATGCCAACAACTGTCCATCAATGCACTACGGGCCAATGGCGACTTTTACCACATCATTTGTAACATTACTATCATGATTACAATCGAATAATCCCCGATCATAATCATACCAAGTCCATCTACGCACTACTGAATACATATGACTTTCAACATAATATAAACATGATGATGATGACAATGATATAAGAATTCAATAAAACAAGTTCAAGAATTAATTTGTCCAAGAACTACTAATGTCCAAATTATCAACATGATACTGCTTTGTAAAGTAAAATTCAAGAATGATAAGAAAAATATTTCCATGAAAGGATACTGAATGAAGCGCAAATATCAAGGATATTCTACTAATTTCATGGAGTATAGAAGTCAAAACTTTAACCAACCGAGTATAATAAAGAATGGAATAACAAAAGAAATCACCATGCATGCGATTATTTCGCGATGATAAAGTTATTCCAATGAGAACTAAATAATCGGAACTAGGTCGGTAAATTACAGACCAAGCGTGGATGTTCCAACAGAATAATAAATAATGGAATAACAACAGAAATCACCATGCATGCGGTGCTTGCGCACAGACGAGTTATTTCAACGAGAATACTAATAAGGGCGGAATCGGTCCGTAAAAACGCATAAAACGGGATATTCCAACGAATATATAATAAAGAAGCGGAACCGTGTCCGTAAGAAACGCATGACGAGGATATTCCAATGAGAATAATAAAGATGGAATCGGTCCGTAAGAAACGCATGCACGTGATATATTCCAATGTAATATAGTAAAGACGGAATAATAGAAGAATGTCACCAAGTATAAGGTGAATCAGCGTGTATACAAGTTATTTCAATGAATAATAAGCAATGGAATAACAACAGCTTTTCTTCATGAATAAGAAGAATAATAACACCCTTACGAATACAACAAATAATATTCTCTACCTTAAGAAGAAAAGTCTTGGATATATAAGTAGTGAAGTAGCAGAATACTTTTCTTCTTTCTCTCTATAGTTTATCTATCTGAGAGTTCGATGAATTAAGTAAAAAAATAATGAAGGAATGAGCTTCTATTTATAAAAAAATGGATACGATAAGTAACTAACTCATGAAACGGTCCAGATTGATTTACTTTAATCGACGGTCCATATTTAAACCAAAATCTTTTAAATAAAATATAATATATTCTATTTATAATCTAATAAAATGAATAACTTTATAAAAGATTTTACTATGCAAACACTTTGCAGGCACTATGCATAATAAAATATAATATATTCTAATTATTGTCTAATAAAACATATAGCTTTATAAAAGTATTCTGTTTTATATAAAAAGATTTTACTATACAAACACTATGCAACACTATGTGTGGACGCCCCTAAAATAGGTCCATTCCATCCAACCCATTCTGAGTCGCCAAATACATGGTACAGAAATAACTATAACTTTATTATTACAACATATAAACTGTGAGTTTAAATACAGATATTGCCATCTAGACAATATCCACATGCAAATAAATCCCCATCATAATTATTGATACATTATTTTATAAAAATGGTGAGGACTACTAAACAACTCTCTCTAACCTTCATTCCATACCCCTGACTAAGACTTTCGCTACATTCTCGCCTCCACGAGAAGAAAAATGGAACAAAAGGAAAAGGATGAGCTCAACTAGCCCAAGAAAAGAATATTATGACTAAGATAATATACAACAAATTATCATTAGTCTTCAACAGGAAAAAATCTAATAGAATACAATAGACAACAAATTTTAAATCAATATCAATGTGAAATAATAATTCATTAGAAGAGTTAAGTAGAGAATGCAAACTACTATCTTCTATGTATGAATTTAAAAGTTCATCGCTCATCTTTTATCCTGTAACATCAATCAATATCTATCTGGAATCAAATATTCATCTTTGCACTACAGTGCCAAATATATTCATCACTTGGTCATGTTCATCTAAACACTGCTCATCTTTTGCACTACGGGCCAAAGATATTCTTCAGAAATCATTCATCTTTTTGCTACAAATGCCAAAGATATTCAATAATATCATCATTTAAGATGAGGATGATGAAAATATTTTTAAAGAAATGAATCCAAAGGAAACAAAATGACAAGGATTAAGGATTAAGGATTCGTACTTTGTTTTATCCATGTTAAAAAAATACCTCAAAAATAATCATAGTGGTGTAAAATTCAGAATGATCAAAACATGGATACAATCAAAGCTAGTATCCACAATAGATATTTTAGACGAAAAAGAAAATTTTCATTTTTCGATGAATAGTCTTAAGTATTCGTGAATAATACCAGTATCGTGAATAAATGTCGATATCGTGAATAGTAACTCAGACACCAAAAGTTCCAAATTTGATAAAAACTTCAGATCAATATTTCAAAGATAATGATATTGAAGAAATAATATCATTACGAAAAATAATAATATCCCTTACCTCGAAAGATCAAGATTTACAATTGAAACACCTGATATAAAGCTATGACTTGGACTTGCACCGTATAGCAATACTCAAAGTATACTCAAAATACTCACAAGAATACGCTCGATAATATAGAGAGAAAACTTGATTTAGTGTGATTTTCAATTCTAACCTAAGCACCTATTTATAGGAAAATGCTTAGAACACCAAAGTAAAAATTTAATATAATATTAATATATATTTTCCAAAACCTCATACGCACACTTGCCAACTGATTTCAGCTCCTACACATGTTAAATGAGGCCACCTAAACATTCCAAAAATGTTTTTGTTAATTAAAACAATTAAAACTTCCAAAAATCAATTATTTCGGAACTTTGGAACTTCAATAATTCATAATAAATAGCTCTTTTATCAGAAACTCCATTATCACAATTGTAAGACCCCAGCTTTTATAAATAAAGATGAATTTTCTATAAATATTATTTTTGAATATTATGGAATAATTTGATATAATGTTATAGTTGTGGGTAATATTTATAAATTTTGCAAAGTATGCAAGTGGTTATATTATATTCGATTGGTGGGGGAATATTCGGTTTAGCAGGGAATATTAAATACAACTACTCAATCATTGGTGGACCCTAGCAATAATTATTTATCATTTGATTGAAAAAACGACAAAAATATTTTATTGAAATAACGGTGGAAGTTTTACTGGTTGATCTTTGTTGAACTACTTTCGGTAGTAAAAGTACGATGTACGTGTGGTTGCATAAGTAGCACGGTATTGATTATTGATCTTTATGTGAGAAGTCACTCGGTTTGATTCCATTATTATTTCGATTAATAATATGAATTATTATAGCGATAATGACGTTTTGTTTTATTCAGTATTATTAACGTAATAAAATGAAAACATCTTTTATATAAAATGTAATACTTTATTAAAGTTATTCTATAAATAAAATATATTATATTTTATTATGCGTAGTGTTTTGCGTAGTGTTGCGTAGTGTTTGCATAGTAAAATGTTTTTATATAAATAGAATATATTATATTTTATTTAAAAGATTTTGCTTTAAATATGGATGGTCAGATTAAAGTAAATCAATCTGACCGTTCATGGATTAATTACTATGCATTCTATTTTCCTATAAATAGAAGCTCATTCCTTCATTATTTTCTTTACGAATTCAATGAAACTCTAGAGAGAAACTATATAGAAGAAGAAGAAAAGTATTCTGCTACTTCACTTTGCCAATATTCAGTTCTTCTAAGGTAGGGAATATTATTTGTTGTACCCGTAAGTAAGGGTGTTATTCTTTTGTATTCATGAAGAGAACTTCTTTTGTTATTCCATTCTTATTTATTACATTGGAATAACTTTTTGTATCTGTGAATCCCCATACTTGGTGATCTTCTTCTTTTATTCCATTCTTCTATTATTCGTTGGAACATCCTGTGCATGTTTTTTACACCTGACTGGTTCCGCCTTTTATTATTATTCATTGGAACATCACATGCATGTGTTTTACACCGACTGGTTTCGCTTTTATTATTTTGTTGGAACATCCATGCATGTGTTTTACACCCAACTGGTTCCGTCTTTATCATTTTGTTGGAATATCCTATTTGTGTGTTTTACACCGGATCCAGTTCCATCTTTATTATTCTGTTGGAACATCCATGCTTGTGAATTTCACACGACCGTTCCGTTATTATTATTACATTGAATAACTTTTGTCTGTCACGCGCAATACCGCATGCACGGTGATTTCATTGTTATTCCATTCTTTATTATACCCAATTGGTTAAAACTTTGACTTATACTCCATGAAATTAGTAGAATATCCTTGATATTTGCGTTTCATCCAAAGATCTTTTCATGAAAATATTCTTCCGATCATTCTTGAATTTTACTCTACAAAGCGATGTCATGTTGTCGATTTTGGATGTTATTAATTCTGAATAATTTAATTCTTGAACTTGTTTTATTGAATTCTTATATCATCATTGTCATCATCCTCATGTTTTTTTTTTTAAAGTCATCATGCACCGTAGAGCGTGGATGGACTTGGTATGATTATGACCGTGGATTATTCTGGTAATCATAACCGTAATGTTACAAATGATGTGGTAAAAGTCCTCGATGGTAGTAGTGCATTGATGGACGCTTGTTGGCATGATCATGACCATTAATGAATACACAACAATTCTTGGCTTTAGAAGGCGAGAATAATTGTAGTGCGTGATACTAAAAGAATATCCTCGGCGTAGTATGCGGGGTGATTCGATGATGTGGATTATTTATTAAAGCCGAGTCTCAAATATAACGATGATGAAAAAACTTTTAAATCATAAAAGATAGTAGATTTTATTTTCTACTTGACTCTTTTAATGGATTGCTTGTTCACCGCAGCTAAACTTGATGTTTATTATATTTTATCGGTTTAACAATGTTGAAGGCTATTGATAATTTATTCGCATTATCTTAGTCATAATATTTCTTCTTGGGCTAGTTGAGCTCACCTTTTCTTTCACCGTTCTCTTCTTGAAATGAGAACATAAATTTGGACTTAGTCGGGGAACGGAGTAATGGTCCGGAGGATAGCATTAGTAGTCCTCACTATTCTACGTGAAATAGTGTGATAATAATTGTAATGAAGACTCCTTTTGAGTTTGTATAATATCTAGTAGACAATATTTGTATTCAAACTCACGCTTATATGTCGTATTGTACACCAGCAGTTATATTAGTAAGTTGTATTTAAATTCTGTACCATGTATCTGACTACCCAAGATGGGTGATGTATACCTAATTTTGGGGGAGTCACAACAATAAATTCAAAACTCGCGACTTTCCATAGGAAATTCCATTATCTACAACTTTGCGGAAGGAAGTTTTTCCAAATTCCAAAAAAGTAAATTAACCGAAATCCACAAACCAAGCGATTTTACAAAGCTATAATCAAATTTCTATCGATAATTGTGTCCACCAACACACAAAATATGTGTTAAACATTTAATGCCACAAAAATACTCTTCCTCCTCATATACTCATATATCCCACATTCATTATAAAAATATCACCGTTAATATATTATTAAAATAATATATTTAAATGAATTATTTTATCGTAAAAGATAAAATATTAATTTTCAACAATTGTCATATTAAAATTTTCTCCATCTAT
The DNA here is from genome assembly GCA_020205615.1 of Panax quinquefolius. Lineage (NCBI taxonomy): Eukaryota > Viridiplantae > Streptophyta > Magnoliopsida > Apiales > Araliaceae > Panax > Panax quinquefolius. The sequence continues at coordinate 21,991,240 of CM035169.1, read as the reverse complement.
ATCCACATAAAATCAATATTTTCCTCATCATATAAATCAATAATTAATTATTCACAAATAATATTACGAATCACAAGATCGGCAACCAGTGCCATTCCCAAGAAAGAGGAGGCTTTCGAATAAGAATCTCTCCTTCTTGGCCTTGATTAGGGTGACCAAACCTCTCCTTGATGTAACTTTTAGACATTGCCAATAATGTATTCTAATAATATTATTCAGGATAATATGAATTATTGCTCTGATAATGGAAAATACTTGTGTAATGACAATTTATTGAAACAACGAAGAATATAATATATCAATGCAAAGATTATTGAATCAATAAAATAAAATCTTGAATAAGAATTCTTTGTAACAATTATTGAGTAGTGCCTTTTACGTAAGAATCAATAATTGGTGCAATACCGTCTCTTCTTATTCAACAACGCCAGTATTAGTGTTTTTAACCACCGGGTATTCCAACAAGATAATTGTGAATAACTACGCCAATTATTTATAAACAACTTATATTTGTCGTTTTCTTCATCCAATCGCTTTCCGTTATGGGGCCCACAAAAGATCGCAAGTAAATGCATTTAATATTCCCAACAATACGAATATTCCACGACCAAACGAATATTCCCTTAAAGCGATAATAAATATTTTATAACCACTTGTTTATTCGAAATATTTGCATATTTTACCCATAACTATCCACATTAATCAAATCAACCCTTACTATTTCAAAATAATAAATAGAGGAAAATAAATTTCATTTATTAATAATTTGGGGTCTTACACTATACATAATAGAATATAATATATTACTATTTATAGAATAACTTTATAAAAAGTATTACATTTTTTATATAAAAGATTTTCTATATTATTACATTAATAATACCAACAAAAGCGAGTGACTTATCACGTAAGCATCAATAATCAATACTGGTGTCTACTATTATGCAACCACGCGTATTCACTGTACTTTTAACAAGTGTGTTTCAGCAGTTAACGGTAAAACTTAGGCGTTATTTTCAAAAAGTATTTTTATCGTTTTCTCGATCAAACAATGATATTTAGTTGTGGGGTCCACCAATAATTGTGCCATTATACGAATATTCCCTGTTAAAATTAATATTCCCCGACCAATCGAATATTATATAACAACTTGCGTACTTTGCAAAATTTATAAATATTACCCACAACTATAATATTATATCAATTTCACTCCATAATATTCAAAAATAATATTCATAGAAAATTAATTTTTATTCAAAAAGTTGGGGTTTTACATTCACTTTCTCTCTCCTCTCACTCCACAACAAAAAACACACTAGTACACTACACACATTTGTTGTAAGACCCCAACTTTTATAAATAAAGTTGAATTTTCTATAAATATTATTTTTGAATATTATGGAGTAAATTTGATATAATGCTATAGTTGTGGGTAATATTTATAAATTTTGCAAAGTAAGCAAGTTGTTATAAAATATTCGTTTATTCTAGAATATTCTTTTGTCGGGGAATATTCGTATTTACTATAAATCATTGGTGGACCTCTATTAACCAATTATCATTTGATCGAAAAACGAATAAAAATACTTTATGAAAATAACTACGGAGGTGTTACCGTTAAAATTGATGAACTACCTTGCAGTAAAAAGTACAATGAATACGCTATGGTCAGATAAGAAGACACTACCAGATTGATTATCGATGCTTACGTGAGAAGTCACTCACCTATACTCAATTATTACTACGATAATTGCTTGCATCATATCTCTTATATTATTGATTCAATTATTATCACAAAGATCATCTCAGATAATATGTTATATTATTAAATCAATAATTGAGGCGACAAGTTATAAATGATTAATAATTTTGAAAGATTAAATATGTGTTGATTAAAAATAAAATGATTTGTGGTAATATTTATTCAATCCTTAATGTATATAAAGAGTCTATTATGAGACATTTGTGATAAGTTTGGTTATTTTATGGGGGCCCATATGTCATCATCTAAGAGTCTCTTCATCGATAGTAATTACCTTCGTCGATAAGAATTACCCTTACCAGACGTCCAAACCACTTGCCGTTTCATATTAAAGGCGTCGAACCAATTGTCGTTTCACATTACAAAAAAGCGCGAAACCACTTTTCTTTTCACATCACCAAATAGAGCCACTTGCTTTTCACATTTCAAGTCTAAGCTAGAAATCTTCTATAAATAGAGGCTAGTGTGGCGCCCCAAAATAGGTCCATTCCATCCAACCCATTTTGAGTCGCCAAATACATGATACGTAAACAACTACAACTTTATTAATACATTTATCGTAAGAAATCGACAACACATAAACTGTGAGTTTAAATACAAATATTGTCTTCTAGACAATATCCACACTCAAATAAATCCTCATTCTTGATACGAAGATTTTTACGAATAATGAGGACTACTAAAACAGCTATCTAGAACCATCACTCCACACCTCGACTAGTTCCTCGCTATAATCTCGCTTCACGAGAAGAAAAATGGAACAAAAAGGAAAAGGGTGAGCTCAACTAGCCCAAGAAGAATATTATGACTAAGATAATATACAACAAATTATCGTTAGTCTTCAACGAGGAAAAAATCTAATAGAATCTGAATAGACAACCGGTTTTAAATTAACAATGCAATGGAAAAACAACAATTCATTAGAAGAGTTAAGTAGAGAATGCAAACTACTATCTTCTATATATGAATTTAAAAGTTCATCGTCGATATTTTATCCCCAGTAACATCAATCAATATATATACTGAATCAAATATTCATCTTTGCACTACTGAGCCAAAGATATTCATCGATTAATCATGTTTAAATCTAAACACCTGCTCATCTTTGCAATCGGGCCAAAGATATTAATCGATGAGGTCATGTTCATCTCAACACTGCTCATCTTTGCCTACGGGCCAAAGATATTCATTAAGAAATCATTCATCTTTTGCTTTCTACGTGCCAAAGATATTCGAGTAATATCATCATTTAGGGTGAGGATGATGAAAATATTTTCAAAGAAAACGAATCCAATGAAAACAAAAGAACAAATATTAAAGATTCGTATTTTAAACAATCCAAGTTCAAAAATACTTCATAAGTAATCATAGTGGAGTAAAATTCAAGAATGATCAAAACACTGGATACAATCAAAGCTAGTATCCATAATAGATATTTTGACAAAAAGAAGAAATTTTATTTTTCTATTGAATAGTGCATTATCACGTGAATAGTAACTCACACCACCAAGATAAAAATTTCACAAAAAAACATCTTCACGCTTCGTGAATAGTACTAAATGAATAAGAACTCGTGAATAAGAACTCGCTTATAAGAACTCGTGAATAGTAACTCATGAATAGTAACTCGTGAATAAGTAACCCCGAGCATGAAAAAGTTCCAAATTTGATAAAATTTCCAACCAATATTTCGGCATAATGATATTGAAGAAATAATATCATTTTCGAATCAAATAACATCCCTTACCTCGAAAGACAGTACTTCTAGTTGAAACACTGGATATAGGCTATGACTTGAACTTGCACCGTATAACAATACTCAAAGTATACTCAAAATACTCACAAGAATACGCTTTCGATAATATAGAGAGAAAAAACTGATTTACGGTGTGATTTTCAATTCTAACCTAAGCACCCTATTTATAGGAAATTGCTTAGAACACCAAAGTAGAAAATTTAATAAAATATTAATATATATTTATTAAATTTTTATGCACACTTTTTATCAACTGAATTCAGCATTCAACACAAGTAGCCCACCTCACAAAACTTTTAAAAAACGTTTTTCTTATTTAACATAATTAAAACTTCAAAAATTAACTATTTCGGAGTTTCGGAACTTCAATAATTCATAATAAATAGCCCTTTTGTCAGAAAATTCGAATCTCACGACTTTCCATAGGAAATTCCATTATCTACAACTTTACAGAAGGAAGTTTTTCCAAATTCCAAACAGAAATTGACCAAAATCCACAAGCAGAAGCGATTTTACAAGTATAATCAAATTTCTATCGATAATTGTGTCCACCAACACACAAAATATGTGTTAAACATTTAATGCCACAAAATACTCTTCCTCCTCATATACTTCATATGTAAGACCCCAACTTTTTATAAATAAAGATGAATTTTTCTATAAATATTATTTTTGAATATTATGGAATAAATTTGATATAATGTTATAGTTGTGGGTAATATTTATAAATTTTACAAAAGTATGCAAGTTGTTATAAAATATTCGTTTGGTTGGGAATATTCTTTTGTTAGGGAATATTAAATACAATGGCTCAATCATTGGTGGACCCCTAGCAGTAATTATTATCGGATTGAGAAAATGACAAAAATATTTTATAAAAATAACTACGTAGGTGTTACTGAATAAAAGCTGTTGAACTACCCCTTGGTAAAAAATGCGATGTCTGGCGTGGTTGCATAGTAGCACTGCAGTATTGATTATTGATGCTTACACGAGAAGTCACTTTCATTATGCTTTCAATTATTGCTACAAGATAATTCTTTGCATCATATCTCTTATATTATTGATTCAATTATTGTCACAGATATCATCAGATAATATATTTATAGTATTAAATAATTAATTGAGACGACAAGTTATAAATGATTAATAATTGTTGAAAGATTAAATATGTGTTGATGAAAAAAAATAATTTGTGATAAGTTTGATTATTTTATGGGGGCTCGTATGTCATCATCTAAGAGTCTCTTAAATCGATAGTATTTACCTTTAATCAATAGTAATTACATTCGTCGATAGTAATTACCCTCTTGTGAATAGTATTTACCTTCGTCAATAGTATTTACCTTCGCTAATAGTAATTACCTTTACCGGACGTCGAACCACTTGTCGTTTCACATTACTGAGCGTCGAACCACTTGTCGTTTCACATTACTGAGCGCCTAAACCACTTTTCTTTTCACATCATTAGTCGTCGAGCCACTTGCCTTTTCACACTAAGAGGTGCTTAAGCTAAAATCTTCTATAAATAGAGGCCTAGGGCTTCATTATTATTTTCACGAATTCATTCAAGCTATAGAGAGAAAGTAGTAGAGAATAAGAGAGAAAGAAGAAGAATATTTTGTTACTACACTACTGCGGTATTCAATCTCCTACCAAATGTAAGGGGTGTTATTCTTTCTTATTCATGAAGAAGCACTGTTGTTATTCCATTGCTTATTATTCTCATTGGAATAACTTTTGTATACGTGGTTTACCCTATACTTGGTGACATTCTTCTATTATTACTGTTGGAACATCCATGCGTGTTTTTACTGGGACCAATTTCCGCTCTTTATTATTTTGTTGGAACATCCTGCTCATGTGTTTTTTACACGGACTGGTTCCGCTCTTTATTATTACTGTTGGAACATCACATGCATACATTTTACAGGACTGGTTCCGCTTTTATCATTACATTTGAATATCCTATCATGTGTTTTTACACCGGATGCAGTTCCATCTTTATTATTCATTGGAATATCCATCGGATTGTTGTGAATTTCACCCGACTGGTTCCGTTATTTATTATTACATTGGAATAACTTTTATGCATGCGATTATTGCATGCATGGTGATTTCTTTTGTTATTTCATTCTTTATTATACCCAAATGGTTAAAACTTTGACTTCTATACTCCATGAAATTAGTGAAATATCCTTGATATTTGCGTTTCATCCAATATCTTTTCATGAAAATATTCTTCCGATCATTCTTGAATTTTACTCTCTACAAAACAAAGATTATCATGTTGATAATTTGGGCGTTAATAATTCTGGATAAAATAATTCTTGAACTTGTTTTATTGAATTCTTATATCATTGTCATCATCCTCATGTTTATATTTTTTAAAGTCATCGTGGCACAGTAGTGCATAGATGGACTTGGTATGATTATGACCGAGAGACTATTCTGTTGTAATCATGGCCGTAAATGTTACAAATGATGTGGTAAAAATCCTCGATGGCCAGAGTAGTGCATTGATGGACGATTGTTGGCATGATCATGACCATTAATGAATACACAAATATTCTTGGCCGTAGTGCATGAATAATAATTGTGGTCGTGATACTTAAAGAATATCCTTGGCCAGTAGTGCGGGGTGATTCGATGATGTGGAATATTTATTAAAGTTGAGTCTCATTTATAACGATGATGAAAAACCTTTTAAAACCTAAAAGATAGTAGACTTTATTTTCTACTTGACTCTTTTAATGGATTACGATATTCATTTGCAGCTTAAACCGGGTTGTCTATTGTATTTTATCGGTTTAACATTGTTGAAGACTATTGATAATTTATTCGCATTATCTTAGTCATAATATTTCTTCTTGGGCTAGTTGAGCTCACCCTTTCTTTCACCGTTCTCTTGAGAAAATGAGAATATAGGCTTGGACGAGTCGGAAGCGAGTGATGGTCCTCGAAGATAGCATTAGTAGTCCTCACTATTCTGCGTGAAATAGTGTGATAATAATTGTAATGAGGACTCCTTATTGAGTTTGTATAATATCTAGTAGAGCGATATTTGTATTTAAACTCACGATTTATGTTGTATTGTACACGACAGTTATGTTAGTAAGTTGTATTTAAATTCTGTACCATGTAAGTGGTGACCCAAGATGGGTGATGTATACCTAATTTTGGGGGCGTCACATCATATATTCCACATTCATTAAAAATATCACCATTAATATATTATTAAAATAATATATTTAAATGAATTATTTTATCAGAAAAAGATAAAATATTAATTTTCAACAATTGTCACATTAAAAATTTTCTCCATCTATATCCACATAAAATTAATATTTTCCTCATCATATAAATCAATAATTAATTATTCACAAATAATATTACAGAACCACAATCTTTTGTGAACGTGTAGTTCCGGGAAAGAGGGGCTTTCCAATAAGGATCTCTCCTTACTTAGCGCATGATTAGGTGACCAAACCTCTCCTCGAATGTAACTTTCTAGACATTGCCAATAATGTTATCCAATAATATTATTCGGATAATATGAATTATTGCTCCGATAATGGAAAATCTTGTGTAATGACAATTTATTGAAACAACGATAATATAAAATATCAACGTAGCAATTATTGAATCAATAAAATAAAATCTTTGAGCGATTATTCAGTAACCATTATTGAGTAGTGCCTTGCTTCACGTAAGAATCAATAATTGGTGCAATACTGTATCTTCTTGTTCAATAACGCGTATTAGTGTGTTTTTAACCACCGGGTATTCCAACAGTATTAACGGTAACAACTACGCCGTTATTTTTAAACCACTTATATTTGTCGTTTTCTTCATCCAATCGCTTTCCGCTATGGGGCCCACACAAGATCGAGTCGTCACGAATATTCCCAAAAGATCTGAATATTCCATGACCAAACAAATATTCCCGACAACAATGAATATTTTATCACCACTTGCTTATTTAAAATATTTACAAGCATTTACCCATAACTAACCACATTAATCAAATCCACCCTTACTATTTCAAAATAATAAATAAAGAAAATTCTTTTTTATTTAAAAATTATGGGGTCTTTCACCTAGTGCTTCATTATTTTCACTAATTTATTCAAGCTTATAGAGAGAGAAAAGTATAGAGAGAATAAGAGAGAAGAAGAAGAGTATTCATTACTTACACTACTTAACGAGATTCAATCTACTACTAATGTAAGGGTGTTATTCTTTCTTATTCATGAAGAAAAGCTGTTGTTATTCCATTGTTTATTATTCATTGGAATAACTTTGTATACCTGCGTTTACCCTATACTTGGTGACATTCTTCTATTATTACATTTGGAACATCCACATACATGTGTTTTACACCGACACGGTTCCGCTCTTTATTATTATTCATTTGGAACATCCTGTCTCGTGTTTTTTTACCGGACTGGTTCCGTCTTTATTATTATTATGTTGGAACATCCATGCATGTGTTTTTTACAGGACTGGTTCCGCTCTTTATTATTATCCTGTTGGAATATCACATGCATGTGTTTTACACCTGACTGGATTCTGTCATTATTATTCTCGTGGAACATCCTATCGGTTGCAAATTTTGCCCGACTGGTTCCTTTATTATTATTCTGCTTTGGAATAACTTTTGTCTGTATGAAAGTACCGCATGCATGGTGATTTCTTTTGTTATTCCATTCTTTATTATACTCGATTGGTTAAAATTTTAACTTCTATACTCCATGAAATTAGTAGAATATCCTTGATATTTAAGGCTTCATCCAAAGATATCTTTTCATGGAAATATTCTTCCGATCATTCTTGAATTTTACTCTACAAAGCGATGATCATGTTGACAATTTGGACATTATTAGTTCATGGATAAATTAATTCTTGAACTTGTTTTATTGAATTCTTTTATTATTGTCATCATCCTCATGTTTATATTATGTTGAAAGTCATCTCATGGCTGTAGTGCATGTAGATGAATTTGGTATGATTATGACCGAGGATTATTCGATTGTAATCATGGTAGTAATGTTACAAATGATGTGGTAAAAGTTATCATTGGCCCATGGTGCATTGATGGACCGATTGTTGGCATGATCATGACCATTAATGAATACACGAATGTCCTCGATCGTAGTCATGGATAATTTGTGGTCGTGATACTAAAGAATATCATTGGTAGTAGTGAAGGGGTGATTCGATGATGTGGATTATTTATTAAAATTTGAGTCCCAAAGTGATAAAAGTCATGAAAAACCTTTTAAATCATAAAAGATAGTAGATTTTATTCTCTACTTGACTCTTTTAATGGATTGCTTGTTCACCGCAGATTAAACTTGATGTTGTTATATTTTATCGGTTTAACATTGTTGAAATAACGATAATTTATTCTGCATTATTTTAGTCATAATATTTCTTACTGGGCTAGTTGAGCTCACCCTTTCTTTCACTATTCTCTTCAAAAAATGAGAACTCCTTTTGAGTTTGTAATGAGGACTCCTTTCACTGTTCTTATTGTAATGAGGACTCCTTTTGAGTTTGTATAATCTCTAGTAGACAATAATTGTATTCAAACTCACAGTTATGTTTTGTCGTATTGTACACGACAGTTGTATTAGTAAGTTGTATTTGAATTTTGTACCATGTATCTGACGACCAAAGATGGGTGATGTATACCTAATTTTGGGGGCGTCATATTTTCTCTCTCATGGCTTGTCGCCGGAAAAATACTTCCGGATCATTCCGAAATTTCCACCACAAATCGCCGTTCCAATCCTACAAATAAAAATAGTTTCACTCTTGCAATTAATTTGCTTTGGCCACAAAACAAAATCGATGGCAGTGTTGTTCTCGATGGCCGATTTTATTTTTATTTGATTTTCATTTTGTTATTCTTTTAGCTTCTTCATCGCTGTTGCTTCTGAGTCGAGAGAGTCAACTCGTGGCCGGCTTCAGACAAGCAAAGCGCTCCTTGCTTTCATCTCCCAAATCCTCCACGAGAATCGCTTATGATGGGCAAATTGATTCGGCTGCTGTTGGGTTGATGTCAATCGACCCCAATCAATCCTATGTCTCCACCCTCCGACTTTCCAAATATTCGACTGGTGGGCCCGATTCCATGACACACTTTCGGTAACTTGACTCGACTCAGAGTCCTCGACCTCCGCTTCAATGGTCTCACCGACAACTCCTTCCGATTGCTTCAAACCTCAAATTCCTCATGCAGTCTCTACCTACAAGACAACTAATTTTTCAAATGAGTTCCCATGACTCTCACAGAATTAACTCGACTAACTCGTTTAGATTCCACCAACAACTTTACCAAAAAATTCCATTCTCGTCACAACAATCTCACCCACTTAACCGAACTATTCTTTGGAAAAACAATGAGGAGAGGAGGGGACGAGAGAGAGATAGGGAGGGAGGGTTTATGCGAAGTCGCAGGGGGAATCACAGTCGCTACTTTGTTTCCAGTATTTGATATGTTAGGACAAATTGGTCCTCTAATTTTAAATTAAGCGTACGCTACACCAAGTAGCGTAAGGGGCTTTAATCAATTCCGCGTACGCTAGACGATCCAACGTAAGGGTATTGTTATTTTTTAATCTTCGCCCTTGATTTATAGAATGGACGGATATGATGTTATTTGCCCAAATTTCTTCTATAGCAAATAATTGCTATGGATCATATCCCTATATATATATATATAGTTCAGTTCCAGTCCGGACGCTCGGATTTTAGTCCCGTCCGGACTTTTTTTTTTTTTTGCTTTTTTTTTAAACAACTAAAAAAAAATATTTAATATTTTATGGAATTGAAAATTTTCCATAATATAATATTTTGGGCGTGATTTGAGTCATATAATAAAAACATGTATGCATGATTGCATGCAAATCCACCACCATTTTTGGTATAGGTATCCAAATCACCCCAAAACATTAGACATTATGAAAAATTTCATTTCTATAAAATATTAAATATTTTTTAGTTGTTTTAAAAAACAAAAAATAAAATAAAATTGGGTCCATTTTTTATCGCTGTGTATATATATATATATACTGTATAACCCTGTATTTGTATATGTATTCAAATTATATTTAAAACACTATATTTTATAAAAAAATTTGTTAAAATAAATACTATATATTTTTTAAAAGTCACTAGAAAAAAAAATAAAAAATATCCAATAAACCTGCCTACAAAACCTCTGTGCGTAGCATTGCTCTTAAACTTGTGAGTAATAATTAATTATTCAAGGACCCAAAATGAATTAGAAGAGTGGGACCCACGCAACAAAGTGTGGTTGTACCCCGTACGTACCCTTTTCTGGTGGAAACTATATATATGCATGGCATGGCATGGTCCTATCCTATCCTATATAAATCCATCCTAATTAAGTAGTATATCTCTGCAATTAGTTAGTTAGTTAGTTAGTTAGTTAGTTAGGGTTGTTTCTGTGGTGGGATGACCAAAACGTTTGCTGTTAGCTACCGATTACTGGAGAAGGTGACCGTTTAAACCTTTGTCGGCACTTTCCCACCACCTCCTCCTGTTAATTTATATTTTAATTTTATATACATACATACTCTGCCTGCACCCTCCCTCCCTTTTCAAATTATTAAAAATATTTTTATAAATAAAACTTAATAATTGTCATATATTTTGAAAACTTATTTTTGACTCAACTTGGTGCAGGTGTACCAAGACCAAGGAATGGATGGTAGTAAAAAGTAATAGTATGCTATACCTATATATGGTAGGCTAGGCTTCCTTAAATAGGAATTAAGCTTGTTGGTTTTAATTGTCCCCACTGCCCTAGTTACTACGGGAGTGATTAGTATGAAATTTATTTTTAAATAAGTTGGTCAATTGATCAATAGAGTACTGACACGTAAAAAAAGTTTTATGTGTGTCAGTATTTTATTGGTCAATTAATCAACTTACTCAAAAATTAAGTTCATACTAACCGGATCCCTCTACTACTCCATATATGTTAACAATAAGTCTTGTACTGAGTTACTCCTATAATGGAGAGATACTTAATTATAAACTATAGAACAAATATGTTATTTAAATCAAAAAAAAAGATTAATCACTTTATAAAATTAATTTTGAGAATGGAGATCTAGCTAGCTAGCTACTACCTTATTATTATTACGAAAGTGGTTAGCATTAAATTTATTTTTGAATAAATTAATCAATTGATCAATAGAGTGCTAATACGCAGACAAAGCTCTACGTGTGTCAGCATTCTATTAGTTAATTAACCAACTTACTTAAAAAATAAAATAAATAAACTTCACGAAAAATCGAATCCTATTATTACAATGCAATGGTCCTCTTTCAGAATGCAAAAGTTTTGACACATTTAATATTACATTCAATGAATAAGAAATCAGGACTTCGTGCTATTGCTATTGTTTATGTTGTAACATCCACGTGTAGCCTTCCCATTGGGTTTTCCCTCATTAGCCTATATACATACATACAAGAATAGAATTCACCAAATATAACAAATTAATTTTGAGTCTTGACCATGGTCATGCCTTGGAGAATTAGAAATTTCTTATCATAAAAAGTGAAAAGGGTATTTAACTTAATTTATACCTACCTCATATACCAAACTGTTCCTTTTTATTACTAAGTTTTCATACTATTTACCAACGATTTTATGCTAATTAAAACTAAAAAATATGAGCAGTTGAAAAAATATATATATATTTCAATTATTATAATTAATAGCAGTGATCAACAACCTCAAAATAAATATAAAAAATAAAAATTATATACTCTAGCTCATATATATTTTAAAATATTGGTGTACGTTTAAATTTGATAAAAAGTCAATATATAAAAATTGGATATATACAACTTAGGTATACGGCATGCATGGACCCTGGCGTTTTCAAAAAATGGATTTTAGTAATAATTTTCTTTTCTTTTCCCTATATATAAATTTATGGAGTAGTGAATTAATGTTTGTTTTGAATTTGGGACGTGTAGTGAAGTGTAAGCAGGTGTAGGGTAAAGCCAAACATATTTAATTCCTTGTTAATTTACCTATGGACTATGGGTTATGAAGGAGGAGATGTAGTTAATAATTTTACATGATCATGATGGTATTGAGAGCAAAAGCTGTCGTAAATATCTTACAAAATCCAGCCTATACCCAACCCACTCTGGAATATTATGGAAGGACCTACACACCCATACTTAGGTGGTTGAGACCCATTATTTATAATACTAATAATGCTAATAATAATAAAATGCAACAAATTGCATTATTCCCCCATCCCATGCCTTAACAAAAAAACAACTTCTTTAGTTTAGTGACTTCACCAATGACCAAAAAACCAAACCAACCTCCAAATAAAACATGGACACACACTACTCATATTTGCACCCTCATAATAATCAAATGAGTTTATATAAATTATAATTTTAAAATTTCATAAATTATAAAAACTCTTTTTTGCCTAAAATTATCAACTCTTCTGTTAATTTCCCTTTAAAGGAAAGAAAACATGTTTATATAAATAAATAAAGTCAAAGAATTTAATTACAATGAAGAAGAATATTGCATAGGGGTAAGATTAAGGACGGTGGAATAAGAATGTAATAACAATTGCAACCATTGAAATAACAATCAAGGCATGGATAATCCACTTGTAATAAAAAGCCAGAGATATATTGAAAAAGACGAAATGATTGTTTAAAGCCATACGATTTTATACTAACTATTAGGAGTATATATAAATGATGGGATCATGTATATATATCAACATCTATCTCCAGTCCACTAGTAGGAGATAAAATTAAGAACAAAGTAGTACTACTACTCTATTATGTAAAGCAGCAAATAAAATAAAGATTGCATTAAATTAATATATCTACTAATTAAAACCGACCGCCCGAGTTATGGCACCCCCACCTTTTTGCTTCTTCGTTTCAGACAGGGATTAAAGCATATTACCTATCTCCTCCACCTCCTCACATGCACTATAGCCCAAAAGTGTTAAAAGAAACAAAACATATTCTTTGATCTATATATTAAACTATATAAGCATTCCTCATCTCATCAAGACCGACCCAAAAATAGTAATTAATTAAGCCAAAGAAAAGAGAAAGAATCTTGTATAAAGATGATTGATTGATTGATTAAGAGAGCAGTTAAATGATTGAAAATAACAAATGAAATTTCGTCGTTAATTAATTGGACAACTTAATTCACCATTGTTATATATCCTCAAGGACCTCAACAACAAGGTGATTCACTAACCATATATATATATTTAATAACTAGACAACATGCATTGGATACTAATTAATAAAGAACTAATCATACAAGCTGCAGCCTTTTCGATTACTATCTAATATACCAGTAAACATACTTATTTATCAGTCATGAAAATAGATTAGGAGGAAGAAGAAGAACCACTGCCATTAGTAACAACAACAGGATCAGGACTAACATTATCATTATTATGGTGGTGGTGGTGGTGGTGGTGATCCTGCAGCTGACCGGTGTTTTCTCGACTTACGCTGCCGCCGTTGTTTGCGTGATTAGTGTCATTGTTGTAAGTAGTACCACCATTGGTGTTAGCAATGTTATCTCTCTTACCAAGAGTGCTTTTATTATTATGCATCCACACCTTCAAAACCCCTCTGTCCACTCCAATTTCGCTGCACAACTCGGCAATCGCCGCCTCGTCTCGTTTCTGGATCTTCCATCCCACCCTTTCCGAGAATTCGAACATTTGGTCCTTCTGATTTTGGGTGAATTTTGTTCTAAACCGCTTCCGGCCATTTGGGTGTGGCGCAATTGGAGCTGTTGCGTGGCCTACGATTGGGTTGTTCTCCGGCTGCGCGCCCGGTAAGCCGGCGCTGAGGGCAAGCAGCATGTGGGGAGCGGAGGCCGGGTAGGAGGATGAGATCGGTGGTGGGGATGGGGAACTGGGGCTGCCGCCCCGCGGAGGCGGAGGGCGGTGGCGGTGGTGGGACTGGTACTCGATAACGGCGCTGTTCGGTGGCGGCGGGAGCGGATCCTCAGGCTCACGGCGGTGGAAGTTGCGGTGGCAACCGCAAGCCGCGCATTTTAGCGAGGTGGGGTCAGTACGGATGGCGGAGGGAGAAGGCATGAACTCGCCGCAGCCGTCCAAGGCGTGGCCGCCTAAGCTGGCGGCATGGTTCTTGAGACATTCCTTGTAAATGAGAAGAATAGGCGGTGGGTTGTGGTGGTAATGGTAGATAGAGTGGTGGCGCTTGAGAAGGCCGTTGGTGAAGGATAAGGGCTTGGTGGGTTGGAGCCGGGAAGGGATTTCTGTGTCTGATTCAGGGGTTTTGATAGTGGAGGGTGTTGTAGTAGCAGGAGCAGTACTAGTGGTTATGTCCATGGCTAAAACATCTAGTAGGGGGTGGCGTGGGGAGGTTAAGGGGCTCTTTAAGAGCTGATTAAATTTGGTGTTAGGGTTTTGAGGAAAATAGTCCATCTTTATCCATATTCACACACAAGTATTGTTGAGGTGGAGGTAGTAAAGAAGAAGAGAGCTTAGATAGATGATGTGAGAAAGAGAAATAAGAAAGAGGTTTGTTTTGGGTTTTGGTTTTGCTGATGATGATCAGACTGTAGATAATAAAAATCTGGGGTTTGTGGTTCTCCTTCTTAACCCACTATATATTTTTAACTCGGGTTCTTCTAATCTCTTCTCTGGTTGTGTTGTTGTCTAATCTTAATATATAAAATACTTATCAATTATACCGTATAATCTCTCAATTCATAATTAATATAAGTATATATATATGGAGTAGTATTAAAGTATTTCATGTGTACAATATATATATATATATATATATATTTTGTACTATATAGTATATCATTTAATTTCCTTCCTTGACTCGCACATTCATTTCACTGTACTAGCTGTTTTTTGACTCACCGGGCAGATCCATTCAGTTACGAGTTGTCTCCATGCTACTAGATTTTGGGACCATTTTTTACTAGTCTCTCTACCCTCAACTAAAAGTTAGCTAAGGTTGTGAAAACCAACTTGTAAAGAACAAATTAATTTCTGTGGTTTGAAACAATGTACTACGTTGGAGTGGAGTGGATGCATGCCTGTGTTATGGACCGAGTTAACCAGGTGAGTTGTAGTATTATTAATAATAGTAATAATATGGGTTAGCCGAGGTGATTTGTTTTACGTACTACTCCTACCGGCTAATAAATAAATTGTAGTTCCTCTGTTCTTAAATAACTGATATTTTAAAAAGCTTATTTTATTTTAAAATATTTGATGTTTTAAAAATGTTTTAAAATATTAAATAATTTTTTAATTTGTGTTTAACATCCTTAAATAATAAGTAATTTAAGAACAAAGTAAGTAATAAGAAAAGGGTGAAATGAAAACTGAAGCAAGCAGGACGTTCAGGTCTGAGGCATTTACTGAACACACACATTAATTTGTTAAAGTTTGCCAGTAAGCAGCTGCACCGCTTTAACACTCCACTCCACCTCCCCCCTTCCCTTCCCTTCCCTTCCTTTCTCTCTCCTCTTTAATTTCAACCCCCTGCAATTTTATTTTATTATTCTTACAAAACTAACCTCTCTTACTCTTAAACTTTCTCTCTCTCTCTCTCTCCAAATTTATTACTCCTCTTAAAACCCAAAACTACCCTTCCTCCACAAGGCTTTATGTTTACCATCCAACGTGTACTCTGAATCTGTGAAACGTAATTGTATGTTAATCAAATGAGCAAAATTGTCTTTCCACGTACGGCCCCATCCAAAAATACGAAAGCATTTTTGTCGGCCGATGGAATTTTCGCCTTGACACTAACACAATTAAACATTTCGGACTTCAATCAAACCTTAATTATTTCATATTCAAATCGACTCGATATAAACAACTTAATATTGGACTCGACTACTGACCTCAGTTTATTTCCAGCTATGTCTCGGCCATCTGAAACGACGCCGTAGTATTGGTTTTTTTGGATTCATGCATGAGCTAAGAGCTTGTTCGGTGGGAAGGGATGATAATTATCCCATTCTTTTGCTGATACGAGTTTGTTTTTGGAGTTTACTGCATGAGAAACGAGTAGTTAGCCATTAAATAATCGTACTTAGCTTTTGGAAATGTATGTTAAGTAATTGACACGTGTGATGCAGCAGGACACGTGGAACATTTTGCTCTAGCTGGCACGAACTACTGCTGCCTACGCTGTTAAGGTCAAATTGACTATTAATTGCCATTTTTAGCTAACAAGTTTTATTAAAAGAATAGTAGTAGTATTAGTGAAGAGAGTTATAATATCGTACTTGCTGCCCTACAATACGGTCTTACTTTCCATGAACCAAAACCGTTGAGTGCACTGAATTTGGAGTAGTATTTAAATACTACTAGTATTATTTTCTTTTTTTAAAAAAAATATTACTGGGTTCAAATTTTTAAATGTTTTTAAACAAAAAGTTTTAGAGATTTAATGACATCAGCTATCCAATCATACAGCAGCTAAGGTTTAATCATCGATCACTGTGTTTATCTCACCAACAGGCAACACTTATATCAACTAGTAAATCTTTATAGCGGAAAATGGAAAGCGGCCCACATAAAAGTTACTCCTATCAATTAGTGATAAAATATTAGAAATTATATTAATATATAAATTTGTTTTACTAAAAAATAATTCAAATTAGTTTATAAATTTAAATTACAAAGTTTAAAATCAAAATAAAACTGTTAAAGTACATATATAAATAAAAAATTAATATTTTCATATGTATTTTTGATATTTTTACACGATCTTTTGTATTTTATGAATATACAATAAATCCCGCTTAGTTATAACAAAAAAATATATAAAATTATCAAAATTACACGTAAACCTCTCTAAATATAGGCATATAGCTCAGACGTACGGGTGACAAGTAGACCATCCCTCACCTCACCATACCATGTGACTCTCTCTTTATATATATTTTACGTACTATAATTATTACTACTTCATCCAGGCCAGGGGGAGTGGAGGGGAGGTGACAATGGAAATGACAAGTCAAACATATTTAAATTTTATTTTTCCTATTTGTAACCGGACGTTCCTCTACCCCCATGCTACTCAACAGCAGATAGGGAGATGTCATATCCAATTGATTTATTAGTCTTTTTGTAAAGTAAGAGATCTTAGGTCTCGAATTAATAATAATAATAATAAAATTGTAATATTGTTATTAGAAATTGCAATATTATTTGTCCTAATTTCTGTCTTTATTCCGTCAATCGAAATAGCAAACAGTTGAGGATTTGATTTCCTATTTTGATCATCTTCATTTATATAATATATACATACTAACAACATGTCCTCAAGTTTTCCAAGTCTTATGAATGGTGGAAAGTTATTCTAAATTTTAAATACATTTTTACCTAAAATAATTTATTAAATTGAACAAAAAATTTAAAATTATTTATATTTTATTATATAGATTCTACATTAGGCAACATAAAATTTCAAAATGTAACATACGTTAAACGGACTTACCCAAGAGGGAATTTTTAGTTGTTTTCTAAGAAAACGGAATTACCCAAGAGACTAATAAATCATGTAAAGCAAAAATACACCATAAGTAGTACTACTCCCTCCGTTCTCAAATAAATGTTTTAATTGGTTTCGGTACGTTAATTAATAATATATTTTTTTATTTAAATTATTCTTTTGAAATATTTTTTAATTGAAGTATTTCTCCATTTTTTATGAAGTATTACTTCTTTCCATGTGAATTAGTTTCCTAGGTCATTCTTTTTGTTATTCACACATTCCTAATAAGTACTAAAAATTTGAATAAATAGAAAAAAAAATCTAGAGAGACATTAAATAAAAAACATAATTTACTGGTGGTAATATGAGAGAAAAGTGGTATAATAATTTATCAGTTCACAATGTAAACTATTTCTCATTTATTCAATTTCCAACAAAAGTTGAATAAAAAGATTATGAGGGTATCAATGAAAAAATATGATAAATATAATTACATAAATAGAAATAAGACATTTATTATAAAACATCTTATTACAAAAAAAAATTAGAACATTTAATACGAGACAGAAAATAATAAATTGGGCCCATTTGGAGGCTGAGAGTTGAAACATGCCCACATGCAAGAACATCCTTCCGTGATCTGTAGAGCAATTGCAACAGTGCAAAACCCCTCTATGGCTGCACTAGGGTGAAAATGATCTCGGATCGAGTCGAATGGTAATTTATTCATATTTTATTTGAAAATTTTATCAGGTTCTCGAATACGAATACAATTTTGTAATATTTACTCATATTCGAATTTGAACTATTTTTTTATACTCAAGTACTTGACTCAACACGTTTTTTAGTTGAGCTACTTGTGAGCATTTGAGATATACACAAATCAAAGCTGAATTAGCCTTGTAAAAAAGTAATGAGATGATATTACCACTCTGAAATTAATGGGTGAACGTACACAAGAAACATAAAAATCCCTTCCGCTTCTCAAAGTATATAGAGAATTTAATTGTGAAATACTACTACCTCCATTCCATAATAATTGACTTTTTAAAATAAAAAAAGTTGTTTCAATTTAATTGTCATTTACACATTTTTAGGAGAATAAATTATTTATTTTTATATATCATTCTTAACTTCTCTCATTGTCCCAAAAAAAAAATTTCTCCCTTGTATTAGTAGTTTTCAACTCCCCATAAAAAGGTAGACATGAAATTTCATATAAATTTTAAATATTAAATGACTTTTTTAATTCACGTGGATTAAGTTAAAAATGACTATTATTATGGAATGAAAGTAATATATGTTAAATAAATAGTATACTAAATATTGTTAATGAGTAAGTATCAACGAACATATATTGAGTATAGGTAAGAAAAATTCGATACTCTAAATTAACGAATATTATTCGACTCGTATAACTCAGTATAAGTATTCGAGTATGAAAATAAATTCACATTTGACTCGTTTAAGTACCGAATCAAAATCTCGCTCAAATTTATCTAATCGGGTTTCAAATCACTCGATTTTATTTTCAACCCTCGGCTGCATTTAGGACTCATTTTGTATAGTTGCATAAAGTATGGGCACGACAGTTTGATGTAGTATATTTTTCTCAAAGTTGAAATTATTTTAGTATTAATTTGAAACAATTTAAATTCGAAATTACTCTTATATTTTCACAAATAAGGGAGTATTATATAAAAATTCGATATTTTTTTTCTTAAATTATAGAAATAATATTAGCCCATCCGTCTCATAAAAAGAGTCTAGTTTTTATGGATAAATTGGCACCAAGTTTTCAAATAAGTTTAGCAGAAAAATATTTTTAATGCCAAAATTAAAATTGTTAGATTGACTATAAGTTTTGTTAATATCAGGTTATGAAGAATGAAGATGAAGGTCCAAATATTATCCTTAGATTATAAAGATAAATTAGTGTAATAAATTATTAAAAAAAGAACAAGTAGTTGAAATGGGAGATTTTAAGAACAAATAAAGCCCATACGGTTGAAAAGCCCAAATACACTGCAGAAAATAAACATCCCAATTCAATCTTCACGATTTCGTTTTTAGATGCGACAAAAGTTGAGTTTCCCGCCCAAATAGAATAGTTCATCGTTTCATATATTTACTCATCTGCTCACTCGATTCGTTTGCTGAATTGCTGCTAATGGTGGTCTGACTGCGAACCGATTTGGAGAGTCCAAATTTTGTTCTCTGGTAGCAAAACCGATTGAAACCTTATTTTTCGAAACAATCAGGAACGTGAAATGGGCATTGAGATGGAATCGACGACCAACGAGTCCATGGCAACCGACTCGGACTCAACTCGAGGAGGGAGATCTAGAGCTCCCAGGCTGTTTATTAGCAAAATGGAAATGGAAAACTTTAAATCCTACGCTGGTAAACAAATTGTCGGTCCTTTCCACAAGGTTAGGGTTTATATCTGTGTGGACGTGTATGCATCTGTCTACCTTAATTTAGAAATTCGATGCTGTTTTATATTTCTTTTGGTTTCATTGAATTGGCGAACAGAGCTTTTCGGCAGTGGTTGGGCCAAATGGTAGCGGGAAAAGCAATGTGATTGATGCTATGCTTTTCGTCTTTGGAAAGAGAGCCAAGCAGGTTAGAAATTTACTGCAATCTGGTTACTTTTCTCTCTTTATTTTGTCATCTTTGGCATTTTCTGGTGTTTTTACAGCTGAGAAATGAAATAAATTGATTGCTTTTGGTTTTCTAAATGTCACCATAAATTTAAACAAATTTATGTGCAGATGCGTCTTAACAAAGTGTCAGAGCTGATTCACAATTCTACAAACCATCAGAATCTGGAGTGTGCTAGTGTCACTGTATACTTTCAGGAGATCATTGATTTGGTAATTTTTATTGTCATTTTTCGGTTTAGGGCCTTCATTCCCCTCATTATATGGTGTGTAAAGAAGTTTCATTTCTTTTGCTTATAGGAGGACGATACCTATGAAGTTGTTCCAGGGAGTGAATTCAGTATAACACGTAAGGCATATCGAAGTAATAGCTCTGACTATTTTATTAACAATAGTTCAAGTACTTTTACTCTGGTTACAAAGAAGTTGAAAGAGAAAGGAGTGGACTTGGACAATAACCGTTTTTTGATTCTTCAGGTTTGCAGTTAGTTATGTTTTGTTGTAGTTTGAGTAAAAAGTTTTATCTAGTGTTTTAAATCATTATTGTTGGCTTTTTATTAGGGTGAAGTTGAGCAGATATCATTAATGAAACCAAAGGCTCAAGGTCCCCATGATGAAGGTTTTCTTGAATATCTCGAAGATATAATTGGAACTAACAAATATGTTGAAAAGATCGACAAATCATCTAAAGAGTGAGTTTTATGATTTATTTCAAACATACCTGTTATCCCTGTATATACATTTATCCTCTATCGTACATCATATGTATATTTTTGGTAACTGCACATAAATTGTTGTCACGATTCAATAAGTTCATTATAAATGGATGTGTTAGGAAGAGAAAATCTCCAATAGAGATGAACTAACATCATAAAACCAATGTTGTCAATTTTAAAGCATGCACTAGTGTTTAGTAGGACGACTGATCATATCTGGTCAAACTATTCAAATGCTGGTCACATGATTTATCTATATATTTGTATTCTTACACGAATAACTCTTCGTCACGCACTTTGATTTCTGAATGAGTTCATCTACCTTTTATGGATGCACCTCAAGTTTCTAACACATACAAGGTTTTTTCTCCCTTACTCATAGGCTAGAAGCCCTTAGTGAGAGAAGGTCTGGGGTTGTGCAGATGGTTAAGTTAGCAGAGAAAGAAAGAGAGAGCTTGGAGGTATTCTTTTGTTTATGCAGAGTTTTACATTATCCGTGAGTTGTACTTTACTTAATCAGACAACTTTTTTCATATCATCAGAATGTGAAGAACGAAGCAGAAGCCTACATGCTCAAGGAGTTGTCACTATTGAAATGGCAAGAAAAAGCCACAAACCTGTTTGCTGAGGAAAATACTGCTCAAATGAGGGAAGTACAAGCAAAACTTTCCTACCTGGAAGAAAATCTTAAAAGTGAAAGGTAGTCTGGATTATAAAAGAGTTGACAGATTTTGATAAAATTGCTTGAATTGAAGATTTTTTTCAGTAGTCGTTTGAATGTAAATTGGGCATTTATTCTCAGGGAAAAGATTAAAGTAAAACACAATACATTGAAGGAACTTGAGGCTATGCACTTGGAAAAAGCAAAGCTTCAAGAGGTATGCAGACATCGGTTTAAGTTTTTTGTGTGGTAGTGTTATTAGAAAACTTTGCATGGTATTTTCTAGCTTGTAGTCTCATGTGAGAAAATGCACTCATCTCTAGATCCCTATGGCATATCTTAGGCATGTTGTCATTTATGGTAATGATTTTTGCCTTAAATTCAGTTTGTCTTGGTTCAGATGTTCTGATTCAACTTTTGCAAGATGTGTTCTTAACCTTTTTTTTTTGGTTGGAAATCTAGGAACTTGATAGTGATCTTAGACACTGCAAGGATGAGTTCAAGGAGTTTGAAAAGCAGGATGTAAAATACCGTGAAGATTTCAAGCATGTGAAACAAAAGATTAAAAAACTAGATGATAAGCTTGAAAAGGCAAGTGAACAAGTGGTCATCACATGTATCCAACTGATTCATGCATCTTACTTTTAGATTTTGTTTTAGGATTCAGTAAAGATCACTGACATCACAAAGGAGTCTGAGGAGTCAACTGATCTGATTCCACAACTGGAGGGTGATATTCCTAAACTGCAAAAGCTTTTGGCAGATGAAGAGAGAATATTAGAAGAAATTAAGGAGAACTCAAAAGGTTGTCATTTTTTTTTATTGAAAGAGCTTTATATGTGAAATACTTAATCCAAGGTCCATAAATATTTCCTTGGATTATTTTCTAATTTCTATTGACTTGTAAATTTGTTAACTTTTTGTGTACATATTTTCTAATAGCACTACTGAACTTGTCCATATCCCATATTCCTTAAATTTTCGTCAACATATCACACCAAACATGTCCTGCCATTATACGTTTATCATTATAAGGTGTTGTAATTCATTTGAAATTAGTGTAGTGATGATGATATTTGCAAATTAACTTGGAGCTAGCAATAGGGTGTAAAATTTTCCAGATAAAATCAAGAACTAAGCCAACCAAACTAACTTTTGTTAAAATGGTTTGCCTTTGCATTTTTTTATTTCTGTTTTGGGTTATTAAAGAGAGAACCGATACTTTTGGTTGGTTACGTGTTAAATAGTTAGAATGCCAAATAACCCAATAACCAAGCCTCAATTGTGAGACCCCAGATTTTATTAATAAAGATTTAAATTTTGTCAAAATAATTTTTTAATATTATGGTGTGAATTTGAGATAATATTATAGTTGTGGGTAGTATTTATAAATTTTGCAAAGTATGCAAGTGGTTATATTATATTCGATTGGTCGGGGAATATTCGGTTTAGCAGGGAATATTCGCATAACTACCAATCATTGGTGGACCCTATGAAATTATTATCATTTGATTGAGAAAAACGACAAAAATATTTTATTAAAATAACGGCGGAAGTTTTACCGTAGTTCTTGTTGAACTACTTTCATTAGTAGTAAAAATACGATGTCGTGTGGTCAGATATAGTAACACGGGTATTGATTATCGATGCTTATGTGAGAAGTCACTCATTTGATTCCATTATCATCGATTAATAATATGAATTATTATAGCGATAATGACGTTTTGTTTTATTCGTATTATTAGCGTAATAAAATGCGAAACATCTTTTATATAAAATAGAATACTTTATTAAAGTTATTACATAAATAGAATATATTATATTTTATTATGCGTAGTGTTGCATAGTGTTTTGCATAGTATTGCATAGTGTTTGCATAGTAAAATATTTTATATAAATAGAATATATTATATTTTATTTAAAAGATTTTTCTTTAAATATGGACCGTCAGATTAAAGTAAATCAATCTGAATTGTTCAATGGATTAATTCTTATGCATTTCATTTTCCTATAAATAAAGCTCATTCCTTCATTATTTTTTCTTACGAATTCATTGAAACTACTAGAGAGAGAAATTATAGAGAGAAGCTATAGAGAAAAATAGAAAGAAGAAGAGTATTCTCGCTACTTCACTACTTCTATATTCATTTCTTTTACTAGAGGGTGTTATTCTTTCTTCTTGAAGAGAACTTACATTATTCCATTCATTATCATTCATTTGGAATAACTTTTGTAAAAGTGGCATACCCTATACATAACTTTGATACGCGCAGACCCTATACTTGGTGAAATCCTTATGTTATTCCATTGCTTATTATTCTGGCATTGGAATAACTTTACGTATCTTGATTTACCTATACTTGGTGACATTCTTCTATTATTCTCATTGGAACATCCTCATGCGTGTGTGTTTACACCGGACCGGATTCTGCTTTTTATTATTCTGTTGGAACATCCTCATGCATGTGTTTTACATCGGACTGGTTCCGTCTTTTATCATTCTCATTGGAATATCCTATCTCGTGTTTTTTACAGGATCCGGTTCCATCTTTATTATTCGTTGGAACATCCCGCTTGGTGTGAATTTCACCGACCGGTTCCGTTATTATTATTCATTGAATAACTCCGCTCATCTGCAGCACCGCATGCATGATGATTTCTTTTGTTATTCCATTCTTTATTATACCCAAATAGTTAAAACTTTGACTTCTATACTCCATGAAATTAGTAGAATATCCTTGATATTCGCGTTTCATCCAAAGATCTTTTCATGGAAATATTCTTCCGATCATTATTGAATTTTACTCTACGTAAACAATGATCGTGTTGACAATTTGGACGTTAATAATTCATGGATTAAATAATTCTTGAACTTGTTTTATTGAATTACTATGTCATCATATCATCCTCATGTTATATTATGTTATCTTTGGCTTACGTGCATAGATGAACTTAGTATGATTATGACCGAGGATCATTCGGTATAATCACGACTTGATATAAATGATGTGACAAAAGTCCTCGGTGGCTTTAATGCAATGATGGATAGTTTTTGGTATGATTATGACCAGGGGTGATTCGGTATAGTCATGACCATTGATAATTTGATGAAAATCCTTGACCGTGGTAATGCGGGATGATTAGATGTGGTGGTTTATTTATTAAAATTTGAGTCTCAAATGATAAAAATTGATGAAAACCTTTTTAAAACCTAAAAGATAGTAGACTTTATTCTCTACTTGATTTTTAATGGATTGCGATATTCATTGCAGCTTAAACCGGTTGTCTATCAGTATTTTATCGCTTTAACATTGTTGAAGGCTAATGATAATTTATTCGCATTATCTTAGTCATAATATTTCTTCTTGGGCTAGTTGAGCTCACCCTTTCTTTCACCTTTCTCTTGAGTGAAATGAGAACATAGTTTGGAGACGAAGTCGGGAACGCAGTAATGGTCCGAGAGGATAGCATTAGTAGTCCCTCACTATTCGTGAAATAGTGTGATAATAGTTGTAATGAGGACTCCTTTTGAGTTTGTATAATATCTAGTAGATAATATTTGTATTCAAACTCACGCTTTATGTCGTATTGTACACCCAACGCTTATATTAGTAAGTTGTATTTGAATTTATGTACCATGTAAGTGGCGACCCAAGATGGGTAACGTATACAAAATTTTGGGGGCGTCACATCAATCATATAAGTTTTAGTAATGTTTAAAATACTTATTTTTGGGCTATTTTGCCACTTCATTTTGCTTAGTTGTTTTTACTATGTATGTGCTTTAATTTTAGTTGTTTGCCACTATTGTGTTCATTGTGAGCATCATTAATCAAATTATGGTTGCCAAAACATGTAAATTATTTTATATTACTTTGAGTTTTTTGTCTTTCTTATATGATTTTTATTCGGGGGATGACAAGGAAGGTAGAGAACATACATTGTCCTTGCTGTATTGAACTTCAGAATAAATATTATAGTACTCAACTAATCAGAGACAATCCGAAGCTTGTGTTCAGCGGGTTTGGTTCCAATCACAGTTGAGCTAGTTAGGGTTACTAGTATAGATCAATCATATTTAGGTTTGATACCTTGTAAATGTCAAATTAAACAAAATTTATACAAGGTGGGTCACATGGTGTAAGTTCTTCAAAATTTTAATTTGTGTTTTTTCATTCCCGTGAAAATCAACTAATGTTGTAAGAATTCATCATTTTATCAGGCACTTGTGTTCAGAAAAGTTTATTTTTCAGAAGATTTTGAATAAGCCGATACACTTTTATAATTGTCTTACTATCTTTGTGGAGATGATGGATGAAAAATTTCAATTCTAGAATCTTCTTTGAAATTTTAGAGTTGGACTAACTTTGCAGTGAAGTTTGTGATTTACTAAAGTATTACCTTTTTACCTTGCTTCACATATGTATTTACACTGAGCTGTTAAATTTAACTGTTTATTCCTAATTTTCGTATACTGGCGACATTTAGTTACTTGAGATTTTAAATAATTGTGATGGGAAAATTAATTATGGGTTTTCAATTGGTGTGCAATACAGTGGAAACTGAGATGTACCGTAATGAGCTTGCAAAGGTCCATGACGAACTGGAACCCTGGGAAAAGCAGTTGATTGAGCACAAGGGAAAACTCGAAGTTGCATTCAGTGAGAGCAAACTATTGAATGAGAAGGTGAGATTACGAGATCAATATTTAATTGGAAAAATTCTTTTGAAAATAGGATAGAAGGTGATTGGTTCTTTGTTATGGTGATGAGAAGATTTTAAATGACTTTGTTGCCATCACATGTTAGAGAGATATTTCTATATTCTATATGGGGCCATGATAAGTGATGAAATTTGCTGTACTATGACAAATCATTGTTAATATCGTGAATAGAGGTGGCGCACACGCTGTGATCAATATCAACCTGAATATTCAAAAATTACTCTTGCAGGCTGACTATTAGCAGCTGAAGGTATTAATTTATTGCTTCATTTAACATCAGCACCAATTTGAAGGCCTTGATAGATAATAATTTGAATGGTAATATGTTTGCATAAAGTAATTTGATGCTACCTTTCCCATGGCCAAAGTAATTTTTTATTTGACAATGTCCAATCTCTATGGTCACCCACCCTGATAATACCTTTGCATCTAGTCTTGTTAATTGGGGTTAGTAAATTTGCTATTATGGTCTATGGTAGAGTTGTATGTCATATTTGTCTGAACTTGATTTGAATGTTCAGCATGAAGCTGGTCGTGCTGCGTATGAGGATGCTAAGAAGCAGTTAAATGACATAAATCGAAACATCGAAACAAAGACTTTGAGCATGGAAAATATGCAAAGTGAATCGGAGAAAAATAAGCTTGATTCTTTGGAAAATCGCAAAGTGGAACAGGCATGTTTTCTTAATATTTTGTTTATTGTATTACAATTTCTGTTTATCTTTTTCCCATCATTGGACATGGTGAGAATATTTGAGGCTTCGCAGGAATGCCTAAAAGAGCAAGAAGCACTAGTTCCTCTTGAACAAGCTACAAGACAAAAGGTTACAGAGCTCCTATCTGTTATGGAATCTGAAAAGAGTCAGGGATCGGTCTTGAAAGCAATAATGCAAGCTAAAGAGTCGAATGATATAGATGGAATTTATGGACGAATGGGTGATCTAGGCGCTATAGATGGTGAGGGTTTCGTATATACAGTGTCCATACAATATACATTCATCTTTCCATGGTTGAAAGCAAAAGCATTATGAGTCTACAACAGTGAATATATCAAAATTTTGAAAGTCTAATTACAAAACTTTTACACTGTTCAGTTCCAGAATTTGAGAAATGAAAAGAGACCTATAGACTGATTTAGAAGGTATAATATAAATATCCAAATTCTTTTCTTCTCTGTATCTTCTAGGAGCTGTCAGCATCCTTAGTCTTTGTTGTGCTTGGAGTACCCATTGTTGTTAGTTGGTCATATCTCTTAAAGGGGAGTAAATTGAACTTTATGGTAATGTGAACTCAGATTCTTCAAAAAGTTAGTCTGCAGATGGTTAAATGCATTCTAATATGAGAGCAATAAGTGAGTCACTTGTTTTTTCTTTTAGATTTATTGATGGGTCTGTCCAGTTATTTCATTGCTTAGAATATGATCATATGCCATTCTTATATCTGGTTTTGTGTATAAATGCTCTTTTCAGAATGGCTTGTAAGACTCCCCTCTGTCCCATTTTTAGTGCCATTGACCAAAAATAAAGATATAGTAGAAAATATAATATAATAAAAATATTAAAGTTTAATGTGCATGTATTTTGTCATGTTTAGGAATCCATGATGAATTTCACCAAAATGGGAAGTCGTATATTAATGCATTTGAGGCATGCATTAAAATTTCACCAATAATGGGAATTATGGGAGGGCGGGATAATTTATTCTGTGCTGACTATTTTTTTAATTCCATTGTTTGGCTGTATTTTTCCTTGCAGTAAAATATGACATTGCCATTTCAACTGCATGTCCTGGACTTGATTATATTGTAGTAGAAACAACTGCTGCTGCACAAGCATGCGTGGAGTTACTACGTCGGAAGAATCTTGGTGTTGCAACTTTCATGATTTTGGTAACTATTCTCCTATTAAAAACAAGATTCTCAGCACTACTCCTTAAATAAATCCTTTGTTTTGACTTTAACTGTATGGTTGTAAAAGCCAAATGTATCATTTGCTTGCTTCCTACATCACCAAACTCAATCATGATTTATATTTTACCTTCCTATACATGTGCATTCTTTCATTTTAACATTTAATGATCGTTGGCACACAATTAAATAATATTTAAACCTCTGGTTTTTGAATAACTAAAATCTTGACATGGGGAGGTTTCTTGGTTAAGTGATCTTTATGGACCCTTTGCAGGTACATGCTGACCTATGCTTATCTTTTGCTAATTTCTCTTGCAGGAAAAACAAGCTAATCATTTATCAAGACTTAAGGAAAAAGTAAGCACTCCAGAAGGAGTTCCACGCCTTTTTGACTTGATCAAGGTGCAAGATGAGAGAATGAAACTTGCTTTCTTTGCAGCTATGGGGAACACTGTTGTAGCCAAAGATATTGATCAGGTATGTTCTGCTTATTATACACACACACACACACACACACACATATATATATATATATATGTATGTATGTATGTATATATCTTTAGTTGATTTTTAAAGACCATTTATGGAATAAAAATGAGAATAATTTGTGCTTGGTTACTACCTGAAGGGCCAAAAAAGTACCATTTTTCCTTAATTCTGATATGAATTGGTGGCATTTTGGGTTTTGAACAACAGTTACTGAGCTGCTTATCAGTCTAGAAACATTCTGAGTTAGAATTTAGTCATTAAGCTGCTTATAGTTTAGGAAATATTTTTTATGCTTAATTGCTAGAACCACATACTTTATTATGCACATTTTTAATTGGAAAGCAGAGGTAAACTACGTAAAAGAGTATAAATTCTCCAATGCTGCTACACAAATGATGATAAAACTTACATCTCCAAAACAGAGATAAATGGTACCAATTGCTTCCCAGAAAAACTTTCAAAAATAGTGGAATGCATTCAACTCTACTCAGATTTGAGTTTGTTGCACGAACTTAATTGTGTAGTTTTTGTGGGTTACCTTTTATACTTCATATAAATCTCATCTTGGGTTTGACAAATTTTGTGAATTTTTAGGCAACCCGTATTGCATATGGTGGAGATATAGAATTTCGTTGTGTTGTAACATTGGAGGGTGCTCTTTTTGAAAAATCTGGTACAATGAGTGGTGGAGGAAGCAAGCCACGTGGTGGTAAGATGGGAACATCTATTCAAGTCTCCAGTGTCTCTAGAGAAGTTGTTGCAAATGCCGAGAATGAGCTCTCTGTGTTGGTTGCAAAATTAGATATGATATGCCAAAAAATTGCTGATGCGGGAAGACGTTTCCAGGCATTGGAGAAAGCAGTTTCACATATTGAAATGGATTTAGCCAAATGCCAAAAAGAGGTAAAACTTTGTATAAACTGTCCACCATTTTGGCCTTCTATATTAATGAGAGACTAATGTAGACAACTCTTTTATCACATGACAGATTGACAGTTTGACATCCCAACATGCTTATCTAGAAAAACAACTCGATTCACTGAAGGTTGCGTCAGAGCCAAAGAAGGATGAGCTTGATACATTGGAAAAACTCGCCAAAATCATCACTAAAGAAGAAAAGGAAATTGCCAGGCTCACACAAGGTTCTAAAAATCTCAAGGAGAAGGTAAGGGGATGATTACCTATCATTTGCATCACTAATTGACAGTTTTTAGAATTGTATATTACAGAAGTGGTTGGTCATTCTCCTTGGCCATCATGTAGTTGTATTATCATTATCTTTTCGAAAAGTTGCTTATTATTTCTTCAACCATCCATTCTAGGCTTTGGAGCTCCAGAATAAAATAGAGAATGCTGGTGGGGAAAAATTAAAAGGCCAAAAGTCAAAGGTTAACAAGATTCAGTCCGTAAGTATATGCTAGACTTGTTTATGCAAAGATTACGTAGATAAGTACTTCCACCAATTAATGTTGTCTGCTTTTCAGGATATTGATAAGAAGAGCACAGATATCAACCGTCACAAAGTTCAAATAGAAACAGGTAAGAAAATGATCAAGAAACTAACAAAGGGGATTGAGGATTCAAAGAAGGAGAGGGAACGAATTGTTTTGGAGAAGGAAACATTGCTTTCCACCTTCAAAGAGATAGAACAGAAGGCATTTTCCGTCCAGGAAAATTATAAGAAAACACAGGAGGTTGTGTATCTTTATAATAACTTTTTGCCTTTTGGCATCTACTAAGCTAATTTAGTTAAATGGGTTCCTCGCAACTTATATTTGATTTATCCTGGATTTTTGCAGCGAATTGATCAACATAAAGATGGGCTTGAGAAATCAAAATCTGAATATGAAGAATTGAAGAAAACTGTGGATGAGTTGCGGGCATCTGAGGTTTTATGCCAGTTAGATCTCTATTTGATACATTTCGTTGTCAATTTATTATGTTACACATCGTCATTAATGAACAGGTTGATGCTGACTACAAGCTGAAAGATATGAAGAAGATATACAAGGAGTTGGAAATGAAAGGAAAAGGATACAAGAAAAAGCTTGATGATTTGCATAATGATCTCTCAAAGCAAATGGAACAGTAAGCATTAGCCTATGACATATATAGGGAGGTGCACGATTCCTTAAAATTATATTTAACCTCCTTTTCTTTTATTGTTTCTGGTGTTTGGTTGGTTGCAGGATCCAGAAAGATTTAGTGGACCCGGAAAAGCTTCAAGCAACACTGGCGGATGAAAGTCTAGCTGAAGCTTGTGACCTTAGAAAGGGTCTTGAGATGGCGACACTGATTGAAGCACAATTGAAAGAGATGAATCCAAATCTTGATTCCATCTCAGAGTATGCATTCTGTTCACACATGAAGTAAGACTCTTGTGTTTTTTTAACTGTTTTACTTTGCTAAGGGTACTCAGTATGGCAGATATCGAACAAAAGTGTCCTTGTACAATGAACGAGTGGTGGATCTTAATTCTGTAACCCAGCAGCGTGATGATGTAAAAAGGCAATATGATGAATGGAGAAAGAAAAGGCAAGGCTTCCCTTTCAGCATACTCTCTGTCATCTTCTCTCATATATTGACACAATTATTTATTGATATTAACCAATTACTTCAGGTTAGATGAGTTCATGGCTGGATTTAACACAATTTCATTAAAGCTAAAAGAAATGTATCAGGTTTGCCCTCAATGTTTAATTCCTCTCTTTCTCTCTCTTGTTTGGCCACAGAGTTTCAAATGGTCATGCATCTCCCTTTTGTTTCTGTTCAGTTGGGATTGCAATGGCTGAATTACTAGAATCTGAATCTATAAAGTTTTTGTACCTAGTGGGTGCATTTTATCCTTTCCACCTCCCCCGTGGGGAAAAGAACTTACTCCTTTCTTAATTCTTTACGACTTATTTATCAGTTCTGTTCATTTGCCCTATTTCTGGTGGTCTGGTGCTTGTAGTTCAGAATTCCCTATAATCGGTTTTGTCAAGCTGTCCTTTCCTTTTTTGTTATGCCATAATTGGTCAATGACTAGAGTTATCATCTGTCGACAGATGATCACGCTTGGAGGTGATGCAGAACTTGAGCTAGTGGACTCTTTAGATCCTTTCTCTGAAGGTGTCGTTTTCAGTGTCAGACCACCTAAGAAGAGCTGGAAGAATATTGCAAACTTATCTGGCGGCGAGAAGGTATCCTTTGAAAACTGAAAAGCGTTGATGGCTCTTTGGTCCTTTAATTTGTATTATAACGTGAGTGGCTTATTGATTTCAGACTCTCAGCTCATTAGCTCTTGTTTTTGCCCTTCACCACTACAAACCTACACCACTTTATGTGATGGATGAGATTGATGCTGCTCTTGGTGCGTCTTCATGGTTTATATGTATTCATTTTTTGATTTTTTTTTTACCCTTTATGTGGTTTCCCTAGTCACAATTTACTTTTTTTGGTTTATATGGATGACAGATTTTAAAAATGTTTCAATTGTGGGGCATTATGTAAAAGATCGTACAAAGGATGCCCAATTTATAATCATAAGGTATGTTTGCTGATATTTTGGTGGTTGTAGTATGTGTTTATATTCAACTTGTTTTTAATATTCCAACTGAAGTGCAGCCTTAGGAACAACATGTTTGAGTTGGCAGATCGACTTGTTGGAATTTACAAAACTGACAATTGCACCAAGAGCATGACCATCAACCCAGCAAGTTTTGTGATTTGTGAAAAAGCTGTATAAAGGAAGAGTTCCTTAATTTGCATTTAAGTTCACTCCCATGTCCAGTTGTAGTTCACTGCTAATTTTGTGTTAGTGTATTTGTTAAAAAAACATCAGTCATATGAATTATTACAGCATATATATATTTATTTATGTGAAGGATGTATATAAGTTAGGAAATTTGCATTTGTAATTGTTCAGTGACTGTATTTAATGCAGCGTTTGTGTTCTGTGACTCGTGCCTGAGAACAAAGGATTGGTTAAGATGGTAAACAGTAATGAAAGGATTGTTGAAAAATTTATCATAAAGAAGTGTAGCTGTGTTTTTGTTGAGGAAAATAATTGAAGTTGGGGCTGTAAGCATCTTCTTGGAACCAATTTTAGTACAGAAATTTGAAATTTGTTTTATGATGTAGTGAAATTTGAATCGCAATAATCATTATTAGTATACTACTATTTGTTTTTGTTTGCTGGTATATTTATTCAACGGTGGAAATCCGTGTCACTTGCTTTTGTCGCTTCCAAAGTCTTTTCATTAGCACCATATGCATCTATGTGCATCAGATGAGTGGTTAAACGAAGGCTGCCTAAATGCTAATTAAACGAATGTTAAACACTTGGGTTGGGTACAAACTTTGCTCAAACAAACATGTTTTGCTCCGGCCTCCATGGAATGGAATATATATATATATATATATATATATATATATATGACGGATTTAGAGCAGTGTTCTTAAATAAAGTTTTTTTATTAAAATTACGTAATTTTAGAGATTTTTTTAAATATTTCCTCTTCTTTTTTTTTTTTGTTGCCAAAAGGTTAAAATGATTAAAACACAGACTAATAAAAAACTATATTTACACTCTTTTTTTCCCTTGCCTGGTTGGAAAAAAAACAGTAGAGTAATAGAAGAACAGCAATTTGACATGTGAAATTTGAAACCTTATCCGAGCGAGCGAGCGTCTTTTATGGTTTTTGGCAAAGAGAGGGCTGTAGCGAAATAATTTAGCGAGGCTAACCAGAAGCCCCCTTCCATGATTTTCAATCTAGTGGGACCCAATTTCCAACGAACCTCCAAACGGAGACATTCCGGTCGCTTGTCGCTTTGGTTTTTCCATTTCCATTTCCATTTCATTTCCATTTCCATTTCAAACTCTAAACGCATCTTCTTCATCGAATCTGTTTCTTCTTCAATCCCATTACCATCACTTGAGCTTTTTAATTTCCCAATTTCCTCAACTTGGTTTCCTTTGGTCTCCACTAAAATCATCTCTTCTGTTATGTTGTGTGAGATCCTAAACTATAACTAGTTCTTTGCGCCAAAAGATCGAACATATAAATGGCATCATTGGCTTCTCTTCCGTTTTCGGTTGACACTGCCATGGAAAGTTCTATTCTTCTTCATAGTGGGAGCTATGGTCGACTAATGTTACCAGTATCTGTTTGTCGCCCTAGAAAATCTCTTGATTTTTGCACTTCAAATGATTTGACAATTGGCTCTTTCAAAGTTATGGGTGATGATTCGTCCAAGTGGAAGATCAAACGTCTGAAGGCAACGGGAAAGAGCTCAGGGGAAGTTGAGGATGGGGAAGATCCAGAGGATGCTCTTCAGGCCACAATTGAAAAGAGCAAGAAACTCCTAGCCGTGCAAAGGGACCTACTTGATCAGGTTTTTCTTACTATATTTCTTCCTTCAGTGAATCTACTAATAACTTTTTCAGTTTTCACTATGTTATAATTGTTTAGTTTGTGTGGTTATTATCTTTTACCGGTACAATTTAAGGGTGTTTGGTAATAGTTTGGATATCTGAAATGTGCTGAATTGTGGGTTTATTTGCTATTCTTTAGACAAGTTGAGCTGTTGGATCTCTGTTGTTAAGAGTTCAGTCGGTTTATTAGTCCAAGCTCCTATAATTCTTGGTTAAAATCAAGTCTCATCGAATTTTGATAGCCTAAAATCTTTACAGGGTTACTATATGTTTCTCACCGAGTAGAAAACAGGTTTATCCACTAGTCTCTTAAGGGTGCGTATATGTTTATTTCCTTCTTTTTGTAGCAGCTTTTGGTCTAAATCACTCATCCACTTTGACCCTGCTAACTCCTCAAATAGATAAACTCGTTATGATTAACTAGCAGGCTGCCAGGCTCTGGTCTAAAGAACATTTGGCTGTGTGCAAATTTGAATCTATGGCTTAGTTTTGTTCTTACCAATTCTTTAATCTCTCCAAATTCCTACTTTAGGTTTTGTTACTTGTGGCTGTGTGGAGTTCAACTGGTCAGTCTAATTCAATTTCCTTATCTTATACGTCTCTTTTCATCATATGTTGAAGAAAATGCACTTACTCAACTTCATTTCGGATTGCAGATTGCAGAAAGAAGGAAACTGGTTTCATCTATAAATAGTAGCATGATTAATGCAAAAGGCGATGGAGTTTCTTTAGAAGAAGGGGATGAATCTTTTGCAGCTATAGATATTGCTTCAAATGATGTTTCCGATACTTATGAACACTATGATCAGGGTTTTCTATCTAGTAGTAGTGTTAATACAACAGTAAATGAGTTGCAGGAAGATCTATCCCTAGCTATCAATGAAGATTTATTTGAAGATGCAAAACATGAAAAAGGATTGCCCCTGAAAAGCTCTTCGGATTTGGATTCCTCCAAACAGTTGATAGCCACTGCTTCAAAGGTCGTAGTCTCCGATGAGTTGCCTGCCTTTCTTTCGGCTTCCACTGCCACATCAAGTCTGAAGCATGAGAGTTATGAAAATTTGAAAGAATCACGTGTAGAGGAGGCCGGTCATGAAGCAAATGCTCCCAAATATGAAGATGTAAAGCCCCCTCCATTGGCTGGGGTTAATGTGATGAATGTTATATTGGTTGCTGCAGAATGTGCCCCTTGGATTAAAACAGGTACTCTCGTTAAAATAGTACTGGCTGCTTATGCACAGATGTCCTAGTGAAGAGGTTTCATAACCTCCATTCGTAAGAAGTAACTATATTCTAGTGGAAAGTAAGAAACCAATATGCGTATTTTATTTGTTTCTAATATTCTTTCCTTTTCCCTTGAAGATGACTGGAGAATGAACCGGCTAATAATCAGTGAAGTAACAAGTTTGGTGTACAGTTTATGATTCCCTTGGGGAATATAAGAGAAATTAAGAACAAATCTTGGAGAGAACATATGTAAAAAGTATGAGAAAGATTAACTTGAACTGTCCTTTTCAAGGTAAAAGTGATCACAATAAAAAGAAATATAAAGAAAATATTGATGTTTATCCATTTTACCATGAAGCTAGGGGTTATAAACTTACAGTCCCTTTTGTGGCGTTGGCGATCTAATTTATGGTCTATTTACCTTTTGTGTTGCACGTTCTCTTGGTTGTTTTCCAAGTTTTATGATTTACACTTATATTTGTTTTGAAGAAATTGAAATCTCGCAATAATATATAAATAGATACATAGCAAAATATTATTAGTGCCTATTGTAAGCCTTCAAGCCTGTATATATATATATATATATATATATATATATATAAATTTGTGTATGTACATTTTTATTATTTTCAGTGCAACTATAATAATAACTTTCAAAGAGTTCTCTTAGGTGGGCTTGGAGATGTTGCTGGGGCTTTACCAAAGGCGTTAGCTCGGCGTGGGCACAGGGTTATGGTAATTCTGTAATATCTTTATTGTTAGCAACATAGTGGTAGGGTAAAGTATCTTTGCATAAAGCAGCTTATGGTCAAAGTTAAAATTGGACTGTAAAAATTTCAACTTAGGCAATTATTTAAGCTTCACTGGACTGTGTGTATGTTTCTATTCGCATCAATTTCAATCGTGTCAATGATAATATTCTTATTAAGTTGATCTTTATTCCATTAATGTGTATTTCTGACAATATGATGAAGTTGACTTCTGTCAAATTGAAAGACATCTAATTTGATTAGGGAATTATGAAATGAAACGCATATAAAAACAAAAATATGGACATGATCGACACATTATTTCTTTAAGATACAAATTTTGGATATGTAGAGGATACCACAGGATGCACGCACACGAATATTATACTCATTTTATTATTGGTAATCTCAACATTCTATTCATATTCTTTTACTGAAGTCTTTCGTTGGTCATAATGTTGATTGATATACTATTTGTTTTATTTTTTATTTTTTATTTTTGAAAATAATATTTGTTTGGCATAAAAGAATTTTAAAATGCTATATGTTAGATTCAGAATTTGTTTATGGCTCTGTAATGAGTATCCAAGAATATGTATGAAGTATCGGTATTCGTCGATTCAATACCTGTCCAATATGAATATGTTGCGATCTTATAAATGTTCATACTTCCCAAGTGGCCAAGTCATGAAGGACTTTCAAG
The DNA here is from genome assembly GCA_020205615.1 of Panax quinquefolius. Classification (NCBI taxonomy): domain Eukaryota; kingdom Viridiplantae; phylum Streptophyta; class Magnoliopsida; order Apiales; family Araliaceae; genus Panax; species Panax quinquefolius. The sequence continues at coordinate 21,953,913 of CM035169.1, read as the reverse complement.
TGACACACCTTACACCGTTTATAACCTATGAGTTTTTCTATTTAATTGAGTTTATCATATTTATTGATTATGATATATATATATATATATATATATATATATATATATATATATATATATATATATATATATATATTTAAACTTATAGGTCGTGGCACCTCTCTATGGCAATTATGCTGAACCTCAGAATACAGGGATCAGGAAAATGTATAAGGTAGATGGGCAGGTATGCGACCTATTGAAGCACTTAATGTGCCTCATTTTGTACTATTGTATGATCTACTTAACTAAATTTTTATTGAAACAGTGACAAAGTTTGGCTTTTGTAGGATATGGAGGTGACTTACTTCCAAGCCTATATTGATGGGGTGGATTTTGTGTTCATTGAAAGTCCTAAGTTTCGGCATATAGGAGACAATATATATGGAGGGAATCGTACGGTAAGATATTTTGAAACTAGCTCTAACTAATCTTCATGACAGAGTCTGGCTGGTTGATGATCTCAGATTTTCTAATCAATTGGCATCACTCATTATATACTGTGGTCTCTTGCCTTAAACCCCTCATTGTTTGCCTCCCACTAGAATGTATATCTTTCAAGTTTCAAAACCTTGATGTATTTAACCTTTCACTTTCCTAGAAATTTTACCTTCACCACAACTTAATGTTGAAGAAGAGTAATCAATCTCCCATTACATTTGTTCTTCCAGGTCACATCTTGAATCTGTTTACTGGAAGTTGCATTACCTGATATGTACTAGTTAGACCATAGATCTATATATTATAGAGTATTTGGCTATTTGCTAATATCTGGTCTAGTGGGAATAATGTCTTCATTATTATTTTTCTAAGCTTCTTAACATAATTTTGTTGCTCACTCTTGCAGGATATTTTAAAACGCATGGTTTTATTCTGCAAAGCAGCAGTTGAGGTATGACTTAAGCTGTGCCATGTTACACATAGTTTTCCAGGATAGCCATTCAGATTGCTTTGTTCTTGTTAAATAAGGTCATGAGTGGTTAATGATATACATTAAAGGAATGCTAAAAAATAAGTATACAGTAAAATGGGAGACGATGAAATTTGATTAGCATTAATTGTTGGATTTTTGACAAGTCCAGTAATAGCTTAACCGTTTGTTCCACACTTCGCATGCACTTGTTCAATTTCTTATACAATTTCTGATATTCCGAAATGCCATATAAAATGGAGAACTGGTGATTTTCAGGTTCCTTGGTACGTTCCATGTGGTGGGGTCTGCTATGGAGATGGAAATTTAGTTTTCATCGCAAATGATTGGCATACTGCCTTGTTGCCAGTCTACCTAAAGGCATATTATCGTGACAATGGATTGATGAAGTATACAAGGTGCATCCTTGTGATTCATAACATTGCCCACCAGGTTTGTTCCACAATTTTTATGAGCTTGTCTTTTTTTTATTTTGTCAAATATTGCATAAATCCGCGTTGTGCTGCTTGTGGTAAATCTTCTCTAAATTTGTGCTGACTGATTCAGTTTGATTTTTACTTTTACTATTTTCTGTACTGTTTTAATAGGATTTGCTTATATTTGTCTGCGATACCTCGCATTTTTATTAGTTGCTGCCTTCATATACTTGTACCTACTGGACATGCCAACCTATTGAAATTTTTAGGATTTGATTATATTAGTCTGCGATACTTATTAGTCCCTGCTTTCATATATTTGTACCTGTTCATGCCAACCTATTGGAATATTTATCCTTCTATAACTGCTTGCGCACTATTGGAGTGCTGTATCTTACTATTTTAATAATGCTTACCCTCCAGTTATGTTTTCACCTGAACTGTTGAAAACAAAGCAACATATAAAATTGCATAAAGTTTGACCTCACTGGTACGAGATCTATTCCTAGAATGATGCATCTATTTCCAAATCATGTTTAGTTTTCTCTAAATGTGTCCTTGAATATTTAATTGTTAAGCTTCAAACACAAAGCAACCACCATAAAACTGCTGTTCTCAGTTGAATTTAATATATATCGTCTCAATCTTCTTTAAACCATATACTTCTTGTATTTTTAATTCTCTTTATCTTGTAATGCTTTTACACTGCATCCATCTTGTAATGTTTTTTTACACTGCATCCAGGGTCGTGGTCCTGTGGATGACTTTTCCTTTTTGGATCTTCCACCACATTACTTGGACCTTTTTAGAATGTATGACCCAGTAGGAGGCGAACACTTCAATATATTTGCAGCTGGTTTAAAGACAGCAGATCGTGTTGTTACAGTAAGTCATGGATATGCTTGGGAGCTGAAAACACCTGAAGGTGGTTGGGGTCTGCATGGAATAATAAACGAGAACGACTGGAAATTAAAGGGAATTGTGAATGGGATTGACACGAAAGACTGGAATCCTCAGGTGGATATTCACCTGACTTCCGATGGTTACGCAAACTACTCTTTAGAGTCCCTTCAGACTGGCAAGCCACAATGCAAGGCAGCATTACAGAAGGAACTTGGTTTTCCCATTCGTAGTGACGTCCCATTGATTGGTTTCATTGGGAGGCTTGACCAACAGAAAGGTGTTGATCTGATAACTGAGGCAGTTCCTTGGATGGTAGATCAGGATGTGCAGCTGGTCATGTTGGGCACTGGGAGGCCTGACCTAGAGCAGATGCTCAGGAAAATTGAGAATCAGCATCATGACAAAATTAGAGGATGGGTTGGCTTCTCTGTGAAGACTGCTCATCGGATAACTGCTGGTGCTGACGTATTGCTGATGCCATCAAGATTTGAGCCTTGTGGCTTGAATCAGCTTTATGCAATGTCATATGGGACTGTACCAGTTGTACATGCTGTGGGTGGATTGCGAGATACTGTACAGCCGTTTAATCCTTATGATGAGTCGGGGGTTGGGTGGACATTTGATAGGGCTGAGGTGGGACAGCTAATCCACGCATTGGGAAACTGTTTACTGACTTACCGCCAGTACAAGAAAAGTTGGGAGGGGATTCAGAGACGGGGGATGATGCAAGACCTCAGTTGGGATAATGCCGCTCAGAATTATGAGGAAGTCCTTATTGCTTCTAAGCACCAGTGGTGAGTTTTGGTGGAGTAGAATCGGGTGTGGCAAGTAACCAAATGCATCTGATTATTCTATTCGGATTCATCTATACTGAAGCAATTCTGATGCACAGGTAATTTCTAGAAAAGGAACTGCAGTATTCTACTGGTTATCAAATATTGTGTACTGTTTCCTTTTTCTGCAATGGTTGGTAACAGTAACATGAATCCTTGGTTCCTTGACACTATTCATTTTATCCACCTATATATTGTCTTGTACAATGACCAAATTAGTTTTAGTCAAACCCCCCCCAAAAAAAAAAAAAAAAAAAAAGAAAAAAAAAAAAAGAAGTCAATTTCCCGAATCTTGTTTTGCCAAATCTTTGGGTTGACATGACGGTAATTGTAACGTGTTGGTTGGTGAAGTGATTACTAAAATTGAGTTTGCAATCGTTTAGGTTTTATCTTATGTTGTTTCAAGGTAATAAAAAATCCATGGCCATCTACATATTTTCCCCTGTTCGAGTAGTTTTGCCAAAGGGAGTATTTTGGAAGTAACGTAATATTTATTTATTAAAATAAAAAAAGTTATATCTGTTTAGTGAAGATGTTATATTTCATGTTGTTTGTTTGTAGTGTACATGCATATGCAGGAGTCCTGTCTGTCTGCCGCACACGTGGTGGTGGGAGATCAACTTTTCTCCTTTTACCCTTTTAAATAAATAAAGCAGGCGAACAGCAGCCACTAAACTAAACTAGATTCTTGAGCTTTTTCCTTTCAGCCAGGAGCTGAAGCACACGTGTAACAAGACAGACACGTGAACACACCTGATACGGTTTTTCTCACTTTTTTACTAGTACAACCTTTTTAGGTTGGAATATGGTCTGACGTGGTGCGCAGTTAAGGGTCAATGTGGGGTCCATTTACAGCCTATGTAGATGTAGATGTCCTCCTCGGCCTTGGTTTTTTCTCCTCGGAGACAGACAGGTGGAGGAATTTTTTTTATTTTTAAACCCAAGGAAATCGCCAAATACTTATAATTGAAAGAAGATAGTAAATCAAATACTCTACTAAAAAATTACTACTACTTTAATTGTCTTCTTTAGACACCGTTTTTGACTTCGTAAACAAATTTGAAACCTAAAAATGAATATAAAAGTAGTCCTTTGCTTTTTCAATTTTTTTAATAATTAATACTCTCCGTTTTTAAAAGATTATCGTTTTAGAATAAAAAATTTGTTGTTTACAATTTTCGAGGAGAATAAATTATTTATTTTTTTATATTACCTCTACCTTCTCTCATTGTCCTAAAAAATTCTCTCCCTTTGTATTAATAGTTTTCAATTTTTCATAAAGGGGTAGTGATGAAATTATAAATAAATTTTAATTGTTAAATGATAGTATTGAATGACTTTCTTAATCCATGTGTAAAAATTTTAAACGATAATATTTTAAGAACGGAGATAATAATTCATAACAAACAAAGCATTAAAGTCTACTTTTCTTTTCACTTTTTTTTTTAATTTTACAAGTAGACATTAGATTCTAAACAAACAGTCAAAATAGACTTGATATCACTGTATTTGTTTTTTTTTTTTTTTTAAAATGAATGAAAAAAAGAAAATAGACTTAATATCACTATATCAATATTATGAGATTAATAAGTGTAAAGTAACATTCACCAGAAACTAGGATACACTAACGGTGAATACACGAGCATTGGTAAAATTATGATACATCATTAAAATAAAAGATAATGATAATAAAGTGTTATATACACTGAACAATGCATGAAAATTTTAATTTTTAAACTATAAATATTAAAATTAAAATAATATATATTATGAATATTTACGTCGATTGTCAGATATTACTGGTAACATTTTAAAAGATGTGTATAATAAGTATTAAAATTATAATTTTTGTATGACCAGTTGACCACTATCTCTTTATCTCTCTCTCTCTCTCACACACACACACTAACTAAGAAGTAAAAAAAACTTATTTTATGTATTAACTTAACATTCTTGGTTACTCTTCCTTTTGGTTTACAACCCATGAATCACGATGCCTAATTTAAAATCATTAAATTAAGATTACTTATCCGGATGGATGTTCAAAATCTTTCCATAAAATAAAATTAACTGCATTAGGTTTGCCACTTTTTAAAATTAAATTGACTATTTTTAAATTAATAATTAAGCATATATAAATATATTCCTAAAATTATAAAAATTAGGATTAGTAATAAATTGTATATACTTTCTTTTGGTTATAATCTTTTTGCCTATATTTTAGCAAAAATAGTAAAAAAATTAGTTTTAAAAATGGTCAATTTGACTTTAAAAAATTAAAACTGAACAATTAATTTGGGACGGAGGGACTAGTAAATAAAAAAGAAAAGATTACTTATCCGGACTATGTGGCCTGGTGTGACTGACCAGATGAAAAGAAGCAGCGAGTTTTGGAAAGGAAACCATTGGGTAGGATTAGGAAGGAAGGAGACTCCAAATTAAATTTAAAGCACAACCATTCTCGTCCACATAAAACCTCAAAAAGCAAATATTCATACATTTTATTTTAGAAGAGAATTGTTAAATTTATAACAGAAAATGTTATTTTTATAATAAATGTGTTGTTATAAATTCTATAGCGACGATTTTTACCGTCGTTATATATCTACAACGATACTTTTGTTATAAAAATAACAAAAAATATTATGAATTTAACATTTTCCATTTTAGAATACTATTCCAGTAAAAAGTACGGCAACTTTTTGTAAAGGAAAAAGGGGTAGCCGAGGAATTGGCATTGCTTACTCATCTCCACTTTATGCATCAACTTGTTAAATTGAGAAACAAAAAGTGGAGAGAGAGAAAGTGCAGATCTCAAGACCACATAGAACTTGTGGCTCACAATTGATTTCTTCTGCGGACGTGGCTATCCCACCTGGTTAGACTACATCAAGAAAATGTACAACAAACCAAATACTCATGTACTCTCTCTCTCTCGGAATTCGGAGTCCCAACATCCCCAACCCAAATCATCCAATCCAACTCAGTGACTGGCCCAAATCCCTAAATCTCCGGATTAATAGTGTCTCTCTAAAGTTAGTATCCTTCAATAACGGAAGACTAATGTCGGAAGCCAAAGATCCTGCAATAAAGCTCTTTGGAAAGACGATTCAGCTGCCGGAGATTGTGGCGCCGCCGGTGGGTTCTGGCGGGGTTAATCCGTCTTCTTCTGCGGAAGCTCCTCTACATGACGGTCCACCTAGTGAAGATCGTCCTTCGTCGCCCAATTCTTCAACTGAGGAACATAACTCCGACGGAGTTGGGGAAGACCAAGAAGCAGAGAAGGTATGGTTTGGATTGATTGTTTTTAGTTATAAAAATGACCCATTTCTTCAAACATGGAAAGGAATAATGGGTCGATCTTAGTTTTATGTAATTTGATAAATCTTTGACTTTGGCTTTAAACCCTGTATTTGGAAATTTAGGGTGTAATTTGGGTTTTTGGATGAAGTAGTTTTCTCAATTAAGATGGAAAATATAAAGCTTTGTGCTGAAAACTAGAATAATTTGGTACGTGTGGAAAGTAATTAAGGTTTACTTTATCTGAGCTCTCCTAATTTGTAGTTATACTTTTTAGGTCCTCTTATGGATTAGTTCTGAACAATCACAACGTTTCAAGCAGTAGTCCCGATCTGTATACTATATCTAGAAATTGTTTAATGTCTTCAACAGTTGAAGTTGATTATAATTTCCTCCATACACTTGATTGAGTTCTTTTTCATTCTTTGGCTCCTGTGTAGTTTGGTTTTTGCAGTTTTGCTGTTAAGGATTTGTTTGACTTGTGTAGTTATTAAAATTTTTTGCTCGTAACCTGCTTGCTCTTTACGGATTATTTTGAAATTTTGATAGAGATAACTCTTTGTTTTTTTACTATAATTGGGAAGTTTTGTTTGAATTCTATATCATGGCTCATGATTTTTAAAGGGAATTTGTTGTGTTTTTTGTTTCATGAAATTAACAAGTTGATCAAATTTTCCCTGTATGAGTTTATGATAATTGACTTTGTACTGCAGATAGTTGTGATAAGCTTTTCTTTATTAACTTTTGGTGTTGTTTCTTCTGTTGTTACTACACTCCCTGAAATGGGATGAGGATGTTTGGGGTTATTCTCAATTGTGTCCTAAATAAAGAACTGTGTCAATTTCTTGGTGATCATCAATTAGATGAATTGGTTGCGGCTCAGTATGCTACAAATCCTGTCTTGTACATTTCTACATTTTCTTTGTGCCCTTTTAGCTTGTCATGAGACTGAGTAGAAAGAATGACACTATAAATACGATAGTGGAGAGTTTAATCCCTCCCTTGTTATTACAGTATTTAATATTAATATTTCATTCTCAGATTTATCTTGCTTAACAGCTAATCTAAAGCTTGGCTGAGATGAATTGAGTTCTGATTTTTGAACGAAAAATTTATATCGAATTCAATTCTTTAAGTGGATTAGTTTCTCGTTATCTGTTCTTGTTATTCAAATTAGATGCACGCATATGTTATACTGAATTTATTTGTCATATTGCAAGAAAAGAAAATCTAGCCAATGATTTATCAATTTAGTAGTTACCCTTGTCATTCTATAGAACTCTTCGGCAGGCTAATTCTAACACTTGAACGGATTCATTTCAGGATATGACAGCGGAATCACTGACCGATACTAAAGAGGAGGATGAAGCCCAACCTATGATGTCGGAGGAGTCTAAAGATCCAAATACAACTCCAATTGTAAACGAGAACACCAAACCACGTGATAGTGAAGCTGCAGATGTGGATTATCCAAACACTGAAGAAGCACAGAGTGAGACAAGTAATTCACAAGAGAAGACACTGAAGAAACCAGACAAGATACTCCCATGTCCCCGTTGTAATAGCATGGAAACTAAATTCTGTTACTACAATAACTATAACGTTAACCAACCCCGACACTTTTGCAAGAATTGTCAGAGATATTGGACAGCTGGGGGGACTATGAGGAATGTGCCTGTAGGTGCTGGTCGCCGCAAAAATAAGTACTCAGCCTCTCAATATCGCCATGTAGCCGTCTCAGAAGCTCTTCAGAATGCCCGAGTAGATCTTCCAAATGGAATCCACCATCCTGCTCAAAAGACCAATGGTAATGTCCTTACATTTGGCTCTGACACACCCCTCTGTGAATCGATGACTTCTGTTCTGAAAATTTCTGGAAAGACAATGCTGAATGGCTCACAGAATGGCTTCCACAAACCAGAAGAAGTCAGAATTCCTGTTTCTTACGGACCTGGAGAAATTGTGGATGATCACTCAAGTGGATCTTCAGTCACTGCACCAAATTCAAAGGACGAGGTTGGTAAACCAGGGTTACAAAATCCAGTAATTCAAAGTTGTCAAAGCTTCCCGCCTCAGTTACCATGTTACCCTGGTGCCCCTTGGCCTTATCCATGGAATACAGGTCAATGGAACTCTCCTGTAACCCAAGTATCCCCACCTGGTTTCTGCCATCCTGGTTTTCCTATGCCATTCTACTCTTCTGCACCTTATTGGGGTTGTAATGTACCAGTACCAGGCCCTTGGAACGTCCATTGGCTTACCCCTACAAATTTGTCTCCAAGCCAAGCTGCTCCTTCTGTTCTCAATTCCCCAACATTAGGAAAACATTCAAGGGATGAGACCATGCCTAAATCAACTGGCTCCTTTGATGAGGATTCAGTAAAGGAGAACAATCCCGAGAAGTGCCTTTGGGTCCCAAAAACATTGAGAATTGATGATCCAGGAGAAGCTGCAAAGAGCTCTATATGGGCGACATTGGGGATAAAAAATGAAAGAGCCTATGTAGTTAGTGGAGGAGGCCTCTTTAAGGCTTTCCAATCAAAAGAAAATGAAAAAGGCCATATCTCCAATCCCTCCTCGGTACTACACGCCAATCCGGCAGCAATGTCCAGATCACAAAGCTTCCGTGAAAGCACATAAGCAGGTAGGTATGTTTGTACAGTTCTATACGACTTGTGGCAATGAAAGGACAAGGCCATCAATTCACAAAGTTGTGCATGGATGTCCGCCGTTCTGATTCATTAGCCCCGAATGTAAAAAACAGTTTTTGCACAAAGATCATCAGCTGGGAGCAAGAGCAGGGGAATCCTGCACCGTCTTTTCAACAGGAGAGATACAATTGATTAGTTTAAATAGCCAGTAGCCACTGACTTCTACTTCTCTTCAGGTAAAAGATTAAATAGTTGGATCTTGATTTCAGATGGATGGTTGTTTCCAGTTTTGTGTTCAAAAATTAATATGTAGAGAGCATAACAAGTTTTTGTACCATAAGCCATGTGTACCGTACTATAAATTTCTACTTTTGTTCTTAATAATTCCCATTAAATATTAATGATCGATGTCTTGGTATTTTCTTTACATAGAATTTTCATAGCAAAACATCTTTAAGTTCACTGCTTGTTTCGAGGAAAACAAGTTCAAACACGTTATCGATGCAAATAAATCTGATACTTAAAAGATCCATTAGTTTAAGGTCCAGAATCTTGTTACAAGATCTTTGCCTACGGATTAAAATTGAGTTTATTTATTTTATTATGAGAAGTTTTTTTTTAATTTTATTTTATGTGAAGTTTGTTTGTGAAACAACCTGAATCTTAATTAATGTCTCATCTTGCATGCCAAGTGCCAATTACTCCCGAGATTCATGCTTTGATTAGTGTACGAATCTATTCCAAATTTTATTTTATTCATAGTCAACTCATTAGTCCAAGTATAATAATTTGATAGTCCATAATTTTTTTGTGATTTTCATATTTTCTTGGTCCTAAATTTTAATATTTACAAAACTCAACAACTAAGGTCGTAAAATGAGTTAAACAATTCGAGTTAAATTTGTACTCGTTCGATTAAAAGTTTCAATTCGAATTCGACTCAAAATATAAACGATTTCAATATGAATAAATTTTAAAGTTCGATAAATTATTTGAATCTCTTTAAATTGTAATTTTCTATTAATATTCGAATCATATTCGCTCAAAAAGTACAAATTTCTTGTCTTTCGTTTTAGAGTTGTCTTTCATTTCTGGTAGTAAATGAGAGTCGACCAAACTTTATTTCATATTCGATAAATGTTATGAACCAAATCTGAACAACCCAATACTTGTTTCGACTCAATTTATTTACACCCCTATCAACACCTCAAAAATTAAGTTTCTCACAAAATTCTAGTACATTTTTATTATTATAAAGATAAAAGGTATCATTTATTATTAAGAATTGAGAAAAAATAAAAGTATTATTAAAGATACTAAGAATTGAGCAAAGATGAGAGGGAAAAAACTTAACGTATCATTTGGTATTAAGAATTGAGCAAAGATAAAGGAAAAAAAAAATTTGGGGTACCAAGTCATCAAATTTTTATAAGTAAATTTGATAGTTCCATAAGTTTTTCTCTCACATGAGTTAGACTTCACTTATTATTCATGTGAGAAAAAACTTGTGAAACTATCAAATTTATTTGTAGAAATTCATAAAATATTGCTCAAATATGTCATATTTAAAACTTAGTTAATAAGTCATTTCTAAGCTCTCGTACTTTGCATGAGTTATTGTTGGTCGTATTTCGCTATCAATATATGCGTGTCAAGTAATAAAGAGTAAGTAGAATATCGCTCCCACAGAGAATTATTTAATAAAAATCATCAAACACTAACCCATAATGTGACGCCCCCAAAATAGGTCCATTCCATCCAACCCATTCTGAGTCGCCAAATACATGGTACAGAAATAACTACAACTTTATTATTACAACATATATATAATTGTGAGTTTAAATACGAGATATTGCCATCTGTATAATATCCACACGCAAATAAATCCCCATCATAATTATTGATACATTATTTTACAAAAATGTTGAGGACTACTAAACAACTCTCTATAACCATCATTCCATACCCAGACTGCGTCTTTCGCTACATTCTCGCCTCCCGAGAAGAAAAATGGAACAAAAAAAAAGAAAAGGGTGAGCTCAACTAGCCCAAGTAAAGAATATTATGACTAAGATAATGTACAACAAATTATCGTTAGTCTTCAACAGAGAAAATCTAATAGAATACAATAGACAACCAGCTTTTAAATCAATCTTCGCAATGAAATAATAATTCATTAGAAGAGTTAAGTAGAGAATGCAAACTACTATCTTCTATATATGAATTTAAAAGTTCATCGTTGATATTTTATCCTTGTAACATCAATCAATATATATCCGGAATCAAATATTCATCTTTGCACTACAGCCAAAGATATTCATCACCGGTCATGTCCATCTAAACACTGTTCATCTTTTCACTACTGACGCCAAAGATATTCATCACCGATCATGTTCATCTCAACACTGCTCATCTTTTACCTACGAGCCAAAGATATTCATCAAGAAATCATTCATCTTTTTGCACTACAAAGCCAAAGATATTCAATTATATCATCATTTAAGACCGAGGATGATGAAAAATATTTTAAAGAAAACGAATCCAAAGAAACAAAAGAACAAATATTAAGGATTAAGTACTTTAAACAATCCAAGTTCAAAATACTTCATAAATAACGAGTGGAGTAAAATTCAAGAATGATCAAAATATGGATACAATCAAAGCTAGTATCCATAATAGATATTTTGACGAAAATGAAAATTTAATTTTTCGTGAATAAAGTCGATTCGTGAATGAATAGTCAGATATCGTGAATAAAGGTCGTATATCGTGAATAGTAACTCCACACCAAAAGATAGAAATTTCACAAAAACATCATCACGCTTAATGAATAGTACTTTCGTGAATAAGAACTCGTGAATAGTAACTCATGAATAGTAACTCGTGAATAAGAACTCATGAATAGTAACTCGTGAATAAGAACTCATGAATAAGTAACCCCATACATGAAAAAGTTTCAAATTTGATAAAATTTCCAACCAATATTTCTAAGATAATGATATTGAAGAAATAATATCATTTTCGAATAAAATAACATCCCTTACCTCGAAAGACAATCTTCTAGTTGAAACACCGATATAGGCTATGACTTGAACTTGCACCGTAGATAGCAATACTCAAAGTATACTCAAAATACTCACAAGAATACGCCCGATAATATAGAGAGAGAAAACTTCAGTTTCTGGTGTGATTTTCAATTCTAATCTAAACACCCTATTTATAGGAAAATGCTTAGAACACCAAAGCAGAAAATTTAATATAATATTAATATATATTTTCCAAAACCTCATACGCACACTTGCCAACTAAATTCAGCTCCTACACATGTTAAATGAGGCCACCTAAACATTCCAAAAACGTTTTTGTTAATTAAAACAATTAAAACTTCCAAAAATTAATTATTTCGGAATTTTGGAACTTCAATAATTCATAATAAATAGCTCTTTTGTCAGAAAATTTGTATCTCGCGCCTTTTTATAGGAAATTCAATTCTCTACAACTTTGCAGAAGAAAGTTTTTCCAAATTCCAAATGAAATTGAATAAAAATCCACAAACGGAAGATTTTACAAGTTTATAATCAAATTTCAACCATCGAGAAATGTATCCACCAACACACAAAATATGTGTTAAACATTTAATGCCACAAAATACTCTTCATCCTCATATACTCATATATCCCACATTCATTATAAAATATCACCGTTAATATATTATTAAAATAATATATTTAAATGAATTATTTTATCGTAGAAAGATAAAATATTAATTTTCAACAATTGTCACATTAAAATTTTCTCCATCTATATCAATATTTTCCTTATCATATAAATCAATAATTAATTATTCACAAATAATATTACTGAGAATCACAAGATCTTGTGACGCTAGTTCTGAAAGAGGGGGCTTTCAATAAGGATCTCTCACTTCTTGGCGGCCATTGATTAGGTGACCAAACCTCTCCTTGAAATGTAACTTTCTAGACATTGCCAATAATGTTTTCTAATAATATTATTCAGATAATATGAATTATTGCTCACGATAATGGAAAATACTTTGTAATGATAATTTATTGAAACAACAAGAATATAATATATCAATGCAAAGAATTATTGAATCAATAAAATAAAATATTTGAATAAGTATTTAATCGTAACAATTATTGAGTAGTGCCTTCACGTAAGAATCAATAATTGGTGCAATACTGCGCCTTCTTGCTCAACAACGTATTAAGTGTGTTTTAACCACCGGTATTCCAACAAGATAATTGTAATAACTACGCCAAGTATTTATAAACAACTTATATTTGTCATTTTCTTCATCCAATTGCTTTCCGCATGGGGCCCATAAAAGATCTATGGCCGTCGTATTTAATATTCCCCGACAATGAAAGAATATTCCACGACCAAACGAATATTCCCCGACAACAATGAATATTTTATAACCACTTGCTTATTCAAATATTTGCGATTTTACCCATAACTATCCACATTAATCAAATCAACCCTTACTATTTCAAAATAATAAATAGAGGAAATTCCATTTTATTAAAAAAAATTCGGGGTCTTACACATAACCAATTTAATCTTATTTAAACGAATGATTTAGTATTTTGAATTAAAGTAATTAATTAAACTAATACTAACTATCCTTAGAATGAAACTAGATAATGAAGACTTGATACTATAATTTCACTTATTATTTCATTTAAATTAATACACTTCCTGTTAAATCAAATTAATTATACTGGATTGTTAATCAAGAACATTAAGGTAAAATATGATCATCTCTCGATGTACCATATCCATATCACACTAAATTCACAGTTAATAGAATGAATGTGAACACCCTAATTAACTAATCCACTATATCTCTATGTGAATTACAATTAAAGAAGGTTGAAGTACAAGTTCTAAACAGTTTGCATGCAGTGCATAGGTATAGCTATATCCTAGGCACGAATTATGAGTTCCATCACCATGTAGAAGACACAAACACATGCTATTATGATAAGATTTAAACTCATAATCCATCTCTCAATTTCATATGGATTATCACGGTAATTGATAGCTAGACAATTAAGCAATTGAATACAAATCATAATAGACAATCCAATAATGATTAACAAAACTAACAAGGAGCATATCAAAATAAACTACACAACAATATCTGTGAGACCCCAGATTTTTTCAATAAAGATTTAAATTTTGTCAAAATAATTTTTTAATATTATGGTGTGAATTTGAGATAATATTATAGTTGTGGGTAGTATTTATAAATTTTGCAAAGTATGCAAGTGGTTATATTATATTCGATTGGTAAGGAATATTCGGTTTAGCGAGGAATATTCGCATAACTATCAAATCATTGGTGGACCCTATTAATGTAATTATTGTCGGATTGAGAAAACGACAAAAATATTTTATTGAAATAACGGCGGAAGTTTTACCGCGGATACCGTTGAACTACTTTCGGTAGTAAAAGTCTGATGTCGTGTGGTTGCGTAGTAGAAGACACCACCTGTATTGATTATTGATACTTATGTGAGAAGTCACTCGGGTTTGATTCCATTATCATCGATTAATAATATGAATTATTATATAATGATAATGACGTTTTGTTGTATTCAGATTATTAACGTAATAAAATGTAAACATCTTTTTATATAAAATGTAATACTTTATTAAAGTTATTCTATAAATAGAATATATTATATTTTATTATGCATAGTTTTGCATAGTATTTTGCATAGTGTTGCATAGTGTTTGCATAGTAAAATGTTTTATATAAATAGAATATATGATATTTTATTTAAAAGATTTTGCTTTAAATATGGACCGTCAGATTAAAGTAAATCAATCTGGACCGCTCATGGATTAATTACTATGCATTCTATTTTCCTATAAATAAAAGCTCATTCCTTCATTATTTTCTTTTAATTCAATTGAAACTCTGTAGAGAGAAATTATAGAGAGAAGCTATAGAGAAAAATCTATAGAGAGAAAGAAGAAGAGTATTCTGTACTTCACTACTTTGTTATCCGAAGTTGTCTTTTACTGTAGGGTATTATTTGTTGTATTCGTGTAAGTGGTGTTATTCTTCTTATTCATTATTCATATTCCATTCATTATATCTCGTTCATAACTCATTAAGTGGTATACCCTAATAACTTTTAAAAAAGTGGTATACCTATACATTTTCATGTTTATATCTTTGTGGCGCCCAAAATAGGTATACATCACATTACGAATGTCGATACATAATTCATTAAGAGAAGCAACTACTACTATCTTTTAATTACACATGTAAGATAGTAGTTTGATTTTAAACTCTTCTAATAATTATTATTTCACATGCTAATATTGATTTAAAATTTGTCATCCTCATCACATTCTATTGATTTTTCCCTTTACAAGACTAACGATAATTTGTTGATATTATCTTAGTCATAATATTCTTTATTCGAGCTACCATGAGCTCACCCTTTCCTTTTTGTTCCATTTTTCTTCTTGTGAAGCGCTTAATATAACAAAAGGAAAAGGAAGTTTGGGTAAAGAATATTATGAAGGTTTTAGAAAATTATCGTTATAGAGTCCTCACCATTTTGTAAAATAATGTATCAATTTTAAATGTGATGAGGATTTATTCGAGTATAGATATCGTTTGTAAGATAATATTTGTATTTAAACTCATGCTATTTACATGAGTAATAATAAAGTTAGAGTTTGCTTCGTACTACGACGACAACCTCGTATTATGTGATGTATACCTATTTTGGGGCGCCATGTACTGTATCGTAGATTAGGGATATGATCTCTGGCGGAGATCGGGGAATAGAACTAGGAGGGAGAGACAGAGTAAATCCTTCGCTAAGTGTGTCCTACCTAAGCTTAAATTTTTAGTTGGTCAAGATATAGGATATTATGTGATATATTGATTTCCTTAATTAACCCTTGTTTTATGACAAGATTTTGAGAATGTCGAATTGAGAATATTAACAATGGAAATGAGACCGTGGAGACGCTGTACTCACCAACGAGGAGAACGCGTAACAACAGTCAGCAATGTTCCTCCCGTGAACAACACCACCGAAAGGAGATGATGAATGAGGGATGTTTAGAAGCTTTTTGCGCTCACGCAAAATCGCATTTGAGGAGACTCGTGTTCAAAATACGAGAGGAAATGATAGCAATTCACGGGTTGTCACATGACCAAGCGATTCAAAGAGTTGGGACCACGAATTTAAAGAAAAAGCCGATCCGATCATGGCGGAAACATGGGTTAAACAAATTACCAAGATATTCGATGTCTTGGGATGCACGGAGAACAGAAGGTTCCATTCGCCACCTTTATGTTTTTGTGGCGAAAGTGACTATTTGTGGGAGTCTCATGAAGCGTACCATCCAAATCCGTACTTTCAAAGATGTCTTGGGAAACGTTTGAGAAAATATTTAATGACAAATACTTTCCGAAAGTGTTCGTCGTATGAAGGAAGTGGAGTTCATCGATTAGAGCAAAACAACATGACGGTGTCTCGAAAGACGAGGCAAAGTTTGCGAGTTATCCGTGTTTGCACCTCATTTGGTGGAGAATGAGGAACGATGACGCGGATGTTTCTTAGAGGTTTGAAACCCAAAGATACGTCGAGATCTCATTTCTCATAAACTTTCTCTATTCGGATGTTGAAATGTGGCTCAATTATTAGAACGAGATAATGAAATACGGTCCAACTGAGGACCACAACCAGATCGTACCGGAGATAGCGATCAATGCAGAATAATGATAACCAAATGGAGAAAGAAATGCGGACAAAAATGGTAACTAATCTGGTGGTAATCATGGCCATGAAAAAAATGAAGAAGCGAGTCAGAGGAGATTTTAAAAGAGGAGATTTAACAACGACTATATGAAGACAGCGGTCTTAAGAACAACTCGGTTCTAAGGGAGGAGAACGACCACCGGTCATATCTTATAAATGCGGAAAGAGGGACATATCGACCAAAATGTCCACAATACTTCAAGGTATGCTATAATTGTGGAAAGGAAGGACATATTGCTCGAGATTATACGCAGTAGCAAAACCTAGTTCAATGGGGACGGTGACTCAAAAGATCGTCCCGAAAAAGTCAAAAGTCAACGATTCCGGAAGGCGTTTGTTGTGATCGGTCATAATGCGAGGAACCCAAACGAGGTGATCACGGGTAAGCTATTTATAAATTCTTGCTAAGTTTATACCTTACTTGATCCTAAGTGCTACCCATTCATTTATCTCTCCTGCATGTGCTCAACGCTTAAACTTGACTCGGAGAAATTAAACTTTGACCTATCTGTGGAAACTCCGTTAGGAGAAACTTTCATCACATCCATCGCTTATAAATCTTGTTTGATTCAAGTTGGCACCTCACCTTACCCGTTGACCTTATCTCTTTAAAGATACTTGCTTTTGATGTGATTTTAGGGATTGATTGGTTAACTACTCATCATGCCAAAATTGATTGTTTTCGTAAGGTTGTTAGTTTTCATATTCCTAACCAACCTTTGTTATGCGAATTCAAGCAACTAAACCATTAAAATCAATCACCGCTATATCTAATCATAAAGCTATTCGTTTATTGAAAAACGGATGTCAAGCTTTCTTAGCCCATGTTATGGATTTGAATAAAGACATGTCAAATTTGAATAATATTCCCGTTGTTATTGACTTTCTGACGTATTTCTGAAGAACTTCCCGTCTACCCCGAACGTGAAGTTGAATTCTTTATTGATCTTGAACACGCATACAAAGCCCATTTCTAAAACCCCATATCGAATGGCTCTATTGAACTTCGTGGAGTTAAAGGTCCAATTACTGAAATTGTTGGACATCGGTTTCATTCGTCTGGTACATCTCCTCGGGGTGCTCTGCTTTATTTGTAAAAGAAGAAAGCGGGAGTATGCGACTTTAGATTGACTATCGGAATTGAACCATGTCACCATCAAGAATAGGTATCCTCTACCTCGTATTGATGACTTGTTTGACCAATTCTGCAGGGGCACAATTCTTTTCAAAATCGATCTTCGCTCGGATATCATCACCAAGATTAGAATCGAGGATATTCCAAAGACCGCCTTCGAACTTCGGTATGGGCATTATGAATTCTTAGTCATGTCTTTCGGACTAACTAATGCTCCTCGCGGCTTTCATGGATATGATGAACCGAGTATTCAAGGAATATTTGGATCGGTTCGTTGTTGTCTTTATTGATGACATCCTTATATATTCCAAAAGTTGTGAAGATCATGAGCACCATTTGAAAATTTGGTACTCCAAAGGCTTCGTGAAAACAAACTATATGCCAAATTGAAGAAATGCGAGTTACGGCTTGAGGAAGTAGCATTCCTTGGGCACGTGGTGTCGAAACATGGAGTATCTGTTGATCCGTGAAGATTGAAGCAATCAAAGTTAGAAGCAACCAAGTCGGTGGATCAAGTGCGTAGCTTTTGGGCTTAAATTTGGTTATTATCGGAGATTCGTGGAAGGGTTTTCTCGAATCGCTACTCCATTAACTCAACTAACTCGGAAGGATACAAAATTCGTTTGGAAGCGAAGAATCGTGAAAAGTTTTCAAGAGCTTAAGAGAGACTTATTTCAAGACTGCTCTAATAATACCATCTGGTTCGGATGGATTTGTTATCTCAAATGATGCTTGAGCAAAGAGTTAGGATGTGTTCTCATGCAACGTGGGAAAGTCATAGCCTTTATGCCTCGCGATAACTTAAAGAGTATGAGAGGAATTATCCTACTCATGATCTAGAGAGTTAGCGTGATCGTTCCGTCTTAAAGATATGGAGGCACTATCTATATGGGGAGAAAGTGGAGATATATTCATACCATAAAAGCCTTAAATATTTCTTCACTCAAAAAGAACTCAACATCTTGCAGCGTGACGTTGGCTCGAACTATTGAAAGACTACGACCACACTATTCAATACCATCCTAGTAAAGCGAATGTGGTGGTAGACGCGTTGAGTAGAAGATCATATCACGAGAACGAGTGCGATGATGTCAAGTATACGACAGTAGAGCCAACTTTAATAGAAAAGTTAAGGTTGCTTAAGCCACCGAATCTTGAGATGTGATCGTATGAAGAAGAAAAAGTACTGAGAAGAGTTATTAGGGCGAGAATTGATGAAGAAGGAATACTTGAGTCCACTTCTGAGACTTTGTGTTTCCTAACGACTCGATTTGAAGTACAAGATTATGATGGAGGCACACAATACACCATTTGCAATCCATCCGGAAGTACTAAAATGTATCGTGATCTTCGACATACATTTTGGTGGAACAATATGAAGAGAGAGATTGCAAAGTTTATCTCGATGTGTTTAACTTGTCAACGTGTAAAGGCGGAGCATCTAGTACCTAAGGGTCCGTTGCAACCACTTGAGATTCCGAAATGGAAGTGGGAACATATTACCATGGATTTCATTCGGTCTTCTCTCCTACGGTTTCTCAAGGCATCAATGCTATTTGGGTTATTGTTGATAGATTAACCAAGTCTGCTCATTTCTTGCCGATACGGAGACTTATTCCTTGAACGTCTTGCTAGTATATGCGTGAATGAAATTGTGAGGTTGCATGGCATGCTGTATCCATAGTTTGGATCGTGACCCAAGATTCACTTCAAGATTTTGGGTTAGCTTGCAAAAAGCTATGGGCGCAGGATTTGCGATTTAGTTCGACATACCATCCCCAAACCAGACGGACAATCGAGAGAGACTATTCAAACTCTTGAAGATTTATTAAGACTACGTGTCCTGACTTCAAGGGCGGTTGGGATAAGTATTTACCATTGGTGGAATTCTCCTACAACAACGAGTTATCGAGCAAGTATAAATTGTGTGGCTCCATTCAAGCATTATATGGGCGAAAATGTCGTTCTCCAATATGTTGGGATGAGGTGGGTGAAGCAACATTGTTGGGACCCGAGTTAAGTCGTATGACTCACCGAAAAGATCCAAATGATTCGACAACGATATACAAACCAGCACAAGATCGACAAAAGAGTTATGCGGATCTTCATCGAAAAGACATGGAATTTAGTGTAGGGATCATGTATTGTTGCATGAGTTGCTCCATGGAAGGGAGTTACAAGATTTGGGAAGAGAGGAAAGCTCAATCCACGATTTATTGGTCCATTTCAAATTCTTGACCGAGTAGGAAATGTAGCTATATAGACTCGCGTTACTCCGAGTATGTCTCGTGTTCATAATGTGTTTCACATATCATACTTTGTAAATATGTGAAAGACCCGAATCACGTTATAGAGTTAGAACCAGGACGAGATAATAGAAGACTTAACGTGATGAGAAGTACTGTCAAGATTTTGGATAGGAAGGAGCATGTCCCACGCCAAGAAAGGTCATACCACAAGTTAAAGTTTTGTGGAGGAATCATGCTTTATAGAAAATGACACGAAATTGGAAACGGAAATGAAAGCGAGGTATCCTCACCTTTTCAAACACACAGTACGTCACGTCCAATTTCGAGGACGAAATTTCATAAGGAGGGAGGTTGTAGACCCCAACTTATTATTAATGAAATTTAATTTTCTCTATTTATTATTTTAAAATAGTAAGGGTTGATTTGATTAATGTGGATAGTTAGGGGTAAAATACGCAAATACTTGAAAATAAGCAAGTGGTTATAAAATATTCATTGTTGTTTCGGGGAATATTCGTTTGGTCGTGGAATATTCAATCTTGTCGGGGAATATTAATGACGACGGTGCGACCATGTGTGGGCCCCATAACTGAAAGCGATTGGATGAAGAAAAATGACAAATATAAGTGGTTTAAAAATAATCACAGAATAGTTATTCAAGTATTATCTTTAAAAAATACTTGGTTAAAAACACAAGATTATTCTGCAGTATTGCACCAATTATTGATTCTTACATAAGAATGCACTACTCAATAATGGTTACGGTAATTCTTGCTTCGATTATTTTATTGAGTTAATAATTGCCGCGTTGATATTTTATATTATCAGTTGTTTCAATAATTGTCATTATACAAGATTTTTTATTATCGAAGCAATAATTCATATTATCCGAATAATATTATTAAATAACATTATTGGCAATTTCTAGAAAGTTACGTCTAAGGAGAGGTTTGGTCACCTAATTGCTTGCGCCATGAGGAGAAATTCTTATTGAAAGCCCCTCTTTCTGAGGAACGCACGGTTGTCAATATTGTGATTCTCGTAATATTATTTGTGAATAATTAATTATTGATTCATATGATGAGGAAAATATTAATTTTATGTGGATATAGATGGAGAAAATTTTTAATGTGACAATTGTTGAAAATTGAAATTTTATCTTTTTACGATAAAATAATTCATTTAAATATATTATTATATTTTAATAATATAATAATGGTGATATTTTTACAACGAATGTGGGATATATGAGTATACGAGGAGGAAGAGTATTTTTTTGTTGTAATAAATGTTTAAAACATGTTAAACATGTCGGTGGACCCCATTTATTATCGAAATTTGATTATAAATTGTAAAATTACCCGTTTGTGGATTTCGGTCAATTTCTGTTTGGAATTAGGAAAAACTTTCTTTTGCAAAGTTGTAGAGAATTGAATTTCCTATAAAACTCATGAGATTTGAATTTTTTTTGATGAAAGGGCTATTTATTATGAATTATTGAAGTTCAAGTTCAAATAATTGATTTTGGAAGTTTTAAATATTTATATTCACAAAAACGTTTTTGTGTGTTTGGTGGGCATCTTTAACACATGTCATGTTGCTGAATTCAGATGCTTGATGCGTGGGAGGATGTAGAAAAAATTATAATATTAATTTATTAAATTTTCGCTTTGGTGTTAAAGCAATTTCCTATAAATAGGGTCTTGGGTTAGAATTGAAAATCACACCGTAAATCAAGTTTTCTCTCTCTATATTATCGGCGTATTCTTGTGAGTATTTTGAGTATACTTTGAGTATTGTTAGACGGTGCAAGTTCCTTGAAAGACTATACACTAGATTCCAAATTTAAGTCTTAATCTTTTCGAGGTAAGGGATATTATTTTTTTCAGTAATGATATTATTTCTTCAATATCATTATGTTGAAATATTGATATGAAGTTTTTATCAAATTTGGAACTTTTGGTGTCTGATTACTTATTCACGTATCTGACCTTTATTACGTATATCTGACACTTATTCACGAATCTACCTTATTCATCTAAAAAATGAAAATTTCTTCTTTTGTCCAAAATATCTATTCGGATATTAGCTTTGATTGTATCCATGTTTTGATCATTCTTGAATTTTACACCACTATGATTATTTTTGAGGTATTTTGAACATGGATAAAACAAAGTCGAATCCTTAATCCTTAATCCTTGTCATTTTGTTTCACCGGATTCGTTTCTTTAAAAATATTTTTCATCATCCTCGGTCTTAAATGATGATATTATTGAATATCTTTGGCCCGTAGTGCAAAGATGAATGATTTCTGAAGAATATCTTTGGTAGTAGTGCAAAAGATGAGCAGTGTTTAGATGAACACTGACCGGTCGATGAATATCTTTGGCACGTAGTGCAAAGATGAATATTTGATTCCGATGTATATTGATTGATGTTACGAGGATAAAAGATGAGCGATGAACTTTTAAATTCATACATAGAAGATAGTAGTTTGCATTCTCTACTTAACTCTTCTAATGAATTATTATTTC
The DNA here is from genome assembly GCA_020205615.1 of Panax quinquefolius. Classification (NCBI taxonomy): domain Eukaryota; kingdom Viridiplantae; phylum Streptophyta; class Magnoliopsida; order Apiales; family Araliaceae; genus Panax; species Panax quinquefolius. Next base: position 21,931,105 of record CM035169.1, on the reverse strand, counting down.
ATTGCGAATATTGATTTAAAATTTGTTATCTATTGTATTCTATTAGATTTTTCCTGTTGAAGACTAACGATAATTTGTTGTGTATTATCTTAGTCATAATATTCTTTACTTGAGCTAGTTGAGCTCACCTTTTCCTTTTGTTCCATTTTTCTTCGGGGAGGCGAGAATATAAATGAAAGTGCGAGTCGGGGTATGGAATGAAGGTTTTAGAAAGAATTGTTTAGTAGTCCTCACCATTTTTGTAAAATAATGTATCAATAAATGTGATGAGGATTTATTTGAGTATAGATATTGTCTGAAGATAATATTTGTATTTAAACTCACAGCTTTCTTTGTTGTAATAATAAAGTTGTAGTTGTTTACGTACCATGTATCGACAACTCGAATAGTGATGTATACTATTTTTTTGGGGCGTCACATACGTGCATAGATGAACTTAGTATGATTATGACCGGGATCATTCGAATAATCATGGCTTGTTATAAATGATGTGATAAAAGTCCTCGGTGGCACAGAATGCGGTGATGGATAGTTTTTGGTATGATTATGACCGGGGTGATTCGGTATAGTCAATGACCATTGATAATTTGATGAAAATCCTTGGCCGTGGGTACGGGGATGATTAGATGTGGTGGTTTATTTATTAAAAAGTGAGTCTCAAATGATAAAATTGATGAAAACCTTTTAAAACCTAAAAGATAGTAGATTTTATTCTCTACTTGACTCTTTTAATGGATTGCATATTCATTGCAGATTAAACCGGTTGTTACATTGTATTTTATCGGTTTAACAACATTGAAGGCTAATGATAATTTATTCTACATTATCTTAGTCATAATATTTCTTCTTGGGCTAGTTGAGCTCACCTTTTTCTTCACCGTTTCTCTGAGAAATGAGAACATAATTTGGACGAGTCGGGGAACGGAGTAATGGTCGGAGGATAGCATTAGTAGTCCTCACTATTCGTGAAATAATGTGATAATAGTTGTAATGAGGACTCCTTTTGAGTTTGTATAATATCTAGTAGACAATATTTGTATTCAAACTCACGCTTTATAAGTATTATACCACACACGTGCTTATATTAGTAAGTTGTATTTGAATTTATGTACCATGTAAGTGGCGACCCAAGATGGGTGGCGTATACCTAATTTTAGGGCGTCACATTTGGTATCGAGCTTAGGGATATGATCCACAGCTACGAGGTGAGAATAATACTAGGAGGGAGGCAGAAATACCTTCGCTTAGAATGACCTACCTAAGTTTATGTCTTATTTTATTGGTCGGTAGAATATAGGGATAATTTGTTACACGTCAATTAACCCTTGTTTTGTGACGGTGTTTGAGAATGGCATCCGAAAATCTTTGAGATAAGCAATGAAACACATGAGAGTGTTGATTCAAATTTCAAACAAAAGGTAACGACCAACAACACCATAATAATCATCTTTGGGTGGCATGCTATCGAAACAATGATAACCATCGTGGGGAAATTATCATGCTAAGAATGGTAACCACTTGATTGGTAATCATGGCAAAGATAATAAGTGGAAATTTCAAGAAGAGAGGTCATTTAGCTCGATTTTGTCGTATAGTGAAGTCAAGTCCAATTGGGATAGTGGCACCAAAGGCGGATCTGACATGAAAACAAAGTCGATGGTTTCGGGAAGGCGTTTTTTCGTGACTTCTCAAAAGTGGGTAACCCGAACGAAGTTAAGACGGGTTAGTTAATTATAAATTCTTGCGAAGTCTATACCTTATTAGATCTGGGTTCTACCCATTCTTTTATCTCTCTTGCTTGCGTTCAACGTTTAAATTTGACTCGGAGAAATTAGACTTTGATTTATCTATTGAAACTTCGTTGGGAGAAACCTTCGTTACCTCTCACATTTTTATTAATCTTGTTGTTTTAAATAAACACTTTCACGTTACTGTCGATCTTATCTCTTTGAAAATACTTGCCTTTGAGGTAATTTTTGAAAACGATTGATTAACTACTCATTATTCTTTTTGTAAGGTTGTTAGCTTTCATATTCTAACTAACCAACCTTGTTATACTGAATTCAAAGTAACCAAATCCTAAAGTTAATCATTTGTTATATCGAAGCCATAAGTAAAAAGAGCCCGATCCTTTCGTTGTTGACTTCCTTGTGTGGAATGCACCGCCGGACTTTACAGTAAGGCGACGTCGTGGATCAAGATGGCAAGTTGATAGGTATCATTGTGAGGTCTTATCCAGTTAAGGGATAGAAGTCACGATTGGTATTAATGTGACGTCTTATCCAAGTCTTGGACGAGAGTAATAGATTTTGAATGATATTTTTATCATTAATAAATTTCTTGGCGTATTCTTGAAGACTTCTAGCCTACCCTAGAGCGTGAAATCGAATTTTGTATTAACCCGATCTGAAAACCCATTTCTTAAACCCTCAAATATTTCTTCAACTAAAATGAATAGCTTCATAGTTTATGATGAAAGTCATAATAAAAGCATTGGACTAATGAAAATCATGGGTATTACGTGGTATTAGTAAGTGTTATGATGAGTTATGTTGGTTAGTATGTGAAAACATGAAAGTTTCTTAGAAATCACAAAGAGTTGAAAATCGATTTTGGTGAAAAGCGTAACATGAAATTCAATTGACCAAATCTCTTATTATATTTTGAATTTTTGAGTGTGGTCAAGTCCTAGAGTTAGATCTATGAGTTACCTAACTAATCCAAGTGGAATTACTGGAAAAGGTGTTGTAGATTTTTGTGTGGACTGATTTTAGCAAAGGAGTGCAAAGCTGCAAAACCAAAAAAAATTTGCTACCATGATTTTAGAGGGGCTGTTTCGGCCACTTAAATTATGAGAAAAATTCTGGCCTTTTGGGACATGAAGGTATATGGTATAAAGTACCTCCTGTCCAAAAATTAGCTCATTCTGACTTGAAATGAGCAAGTTATGACTATTTCAATATTTAGGTTTTTCGAAAAAACGCTATAACCTAGAAAGTTCTATAACTCAGATGACCATGAAATTTAATTTGGAAGCTCACGTTAACATGTGTAAGGTCCTGCCAAGATTTGGGAATTTTTGGAGTTAAACTTGAGGTAGCTAATTTCTTAAGGAATTAATTAGAAATTGATTTTTAAAAAATAGTAAATGAATTTTAAAAATTCCGAGAAAAATATATTTTCATTATGGGACTATATTATGCTAAATCCCAAAAAAGAAATATTTTTGGGACTGATTTGGACATATGAGTTAAATATGTTATGTGAAGTAACAAAGTTGAAAATAGGATTTTATGGCTAGAAAATCCTATATAGAGTATATGCATATTTTTTTTTTGATGAGGATTTGATAATTGGTGATGATATCTTATGAGTATGGCATTTTTTGAATGATTAAATGCATTATATGGTAAAGCGTAAACAATTGAGATAAATTGTTTATAAATTTAAGAAGTGATTAAAATATTGTTATAATATTAATGATATTAGATTATGAGATTATTAAGTGATTGATAACATGGGGATATTCTTGAATCTGGATAAATTATATTATAAATGTTTAATATTTATCCTTTATCTCATTTGATTGATTCTTTATATCATTATCCTCATGTTTATATTATGTTGAAAGTCATCTCATGGCACAGAAGTGCATAGATGGACTTAGTATGATTATGATCGAGGATTGTTCGGTATAATCATAATCGTAATTGAAAACACGATTATCTTTGGTAGTAGTGCATGGATAATTTGTGGTCGTGATACTAATGAATACACGATTATCTTTGGTCGTAGTGCATGGATAATTTGTGGTCGTGATACTAATGAATACACGATTATCTTTGGTAGTAGTGTATGGATAATTTGTGGTCGTGATACTTAATGAATACACGATTATCTTTGGTAGTAGTGCATGGATAATTTGTGGTCGTGATACTTAATGAATACACGATTATCTTTGGTCGTAGTGCATGGATAACTTGTGGTCGTGATGAATGAATACACGATTATCTTTGGTAGTAGTATGGATAATTTGTGGTCGTGATACTAATGAATACACGATTATCTTTGGTAGTAGTGCATGGATAATTAATTAATTATGTCGTGATACTTAATGAATATCCTTGCTTGTGTAGCGAGGATGATTCGATGATATGGATTAATTATTGAAATGAGTCTCAAAGAATGAAATATTAATTCATGGATGTGGTAAAAGTCATCTTTAGTAGTAGTGCATTGATAGACTTGGTATGATTATGACCACGAGTATTGAAGATAATCATGACCGTAATTGAAAACACGAATATCCTTGGCGATGGGGCATGGATAATTAAATGGTCGGATAATCTTATTAAGGCTGCGTCTCGGCATTATTGGTTTTATGATTTGTATATCTTTGGCATGTAGTGCAAAGATGAATTGTTAATGAATATCTTTGGTAGGATTGCAAAGATGAATTTAATGTTTTCAACGATAAAGGTATTCAAGGTATCCTCACCTCTTTATCATACCGTGCGTACCCTAATTTGGGGCGAAATTCCATAAGGAGGGAGATTGTGAGACCCCGATTTTATCAATAAAGATTTAAATTTTGTCAAAATAATTTTTAATATTATGGTGTGAATTTGAGATAATATTATAGTTGTGGGTAGTATTTATAAATTTTGCAAAGTATGCAGTGGTTATATTATATTCGATTGGTGGGGAATATTCGGTTTAGCGGGGAATATTCGTATAACTACTCAATCATTGGTGGACCCCAACGTAAATTATTGTCGGATTGAAAAACGACAAAATATTTTATTGAAATAACGGCGGAAGTTTTACCGTGGATCTTGTTGAACTACTTTCGGTAGTAAAAGTATGCGATGTCACGTGTGGTTGCATAGTAGCACACGGTATTGATTATTGATACTTATGTGAGAAGTCACTCGGTTTGATTCCATTATTGTCGATTAATAATATGAATTATTATAATGCGATAATGACGTTTTGTTTTATTCGTATTATTAACGTAATAAAATGTAAACATCTTTTATATAAAATGCGAATACTTTATTAAAGTTATTCATAAATAAAATATATTATATTTTATTATGCATAGTGTTGCATAGTGTTTTTGCATAGTGTTGCATAGTGTTTGCATAGTAAAATGTTTTTATATAAATAGAATATATGATATTTTATTTAAAAGATTTTGCTTTAAATATGGACCGTCGATTAAAAGTAAATCAATCCAGACCGTTTCATGGATTAATTACTATGCATTCTATTTTCCTATAAATAGAGCTCATTCCTTCATTGTTTTCTTTTACGAATTCACTTTGAAACTCTGAGAGAGAAATTATAGAGAGAAGCTATAGAGAAAATCTATAGAGAGAAAAAGAAGAAGAGTATTCGGTACTTCACTACTTTGTTATCCAAAGTCTTTTCTGGTGAGGGTATTATTTGTTGTACCCATAAGGGGGTGTTATTCTTTCTTATTCATGAAGAGAACTTACATTATTCCATTCATTATTATTACGTGGAATAACTCAGTAAAAGTGGTATACCCTATACATAACTTTATATGTACGGCGTACCTATACTTGGTGAAATCCTTATGTTATTCCATTCTTATTTATTACATTGGAATAACTTTGTATCTGCGAAATCCCCTATACTTGGTGATCTTCTTCATTATTCCATTCTTTATTATTACATTTGGAATATCCATGCATGTGTGTTTACACCGACACAGGTTCCATTGTTTATTATTCCGCATTTATTATTACATTGGAATATCACATCTGTGTGTTTTACACCCGACACAGTTCCATTGTTTATTATTCACATTTATTATTCATTGGATCATCCTGCTTGGTGTGAATTTCACCGACTGGTTCCGTTATTATTATTCTGCTGAATAACTTTTGTCTATCTGAGCACTCTGCGCGTCGTGGTGATTTCTTTTGTTATTCCATTCTTTATTATACCCAGTTGGTTAAAACTTTGACTTATATACTCCATGAAATTAGTAGAATATCCTTGATATTTGCGTTTCATCCAAAGATATCTTTTCATGGAAATATTCTTCCGATCATTCTTGAATTTTACTCTATAAAACAGATATCTTGTTGACAATTTGGGCGTTACTAATTCTCGGATAAAATAATTCTTGAACTTGTTTTATTGAATTATTATGTCATTGTCATCATCCTCATGATATATTATGTTATCTTTGGCTTACGTGCATAGATGAACTTAGTATGATTATGACCGAGGATCATTCTAATAATCATGGCTTGTTATAAATGATGTGATAAAAGTCCTCGGTGGCACAGTAATGCGATGATGGATAGTTTTGGTATGATTATGACCGGGGGTGATTCGGTATAGTCATCGCGACCATTGATAATTTGATGAAAATCCTTGGCCAGTGGTGCGGGGATGATTAGATGTGGTGGTTTATTTATTAAAATTTGAGTCTCGATGATAAAAATTGATGAAAACCTTTTAAAACCTAAAAGATAGTAGATTTTATTCTCTACTTGACTCTTTTAATGGATTGCATATTCATTGCAGATTAAACCGGTTGTACATTGTATTTTATCGGTTTAACATCATTGTTGAAGGCTAATGATAATTTATTCTGCATTATCTTAGTCATAATATTTCTTCTTTGGGCTAGTTGAGCTCACCTTTTCTTTCTTTTGTTCTCTTGAAATGAGAACATAGTGAGACGAGTCGGGAGCGGAGTAATGGTCCGGAGGATAGCATTACTAGTCCTCACTATTCGTGAAATAAAGTGATAATAGTTGTAATGACGACTCCTTTTTGAGTTTGTATAATATCTAGTAGATAATATTTGTATTCAAACTCACATGCTTTATGTCGTATTATACATAGCGATTATATTAGTAAGTTGTATTTGAATTTATGTACCATGTAAGTGGCGACCCAAGATAGGTTACGTATACCTAATTTTGGGGGCGTCACAATATCCATTATAATCTCAAAATGGAGTTTAATTCATGATTGAAGTGAAATCCAATATCCATAATTGTTTATACATTGAAAGATAACAATTAGAAGTAAGAGAAAGTAGGAATTAAGAAATGCAATTTGCTTCAGTTTTGAATTTCCAATGATCTCCAATTGTTTCAATCTTCAACTCTAATCTAATATAGGATTTTATCTAATCTACTATAATTTAACCTAATCTAAATAGAAAAGTAGAATTTCTAATGATGATATATACAAGATGATCCCAAAAGAAGGAATATATGCTTACATACTGATATCCTTCTATATATAAGTCCTAATTGACCCCTACTTCAAGCTACAACTCAATTGATCCATTAAATGAAAGTCAAATTGCTAATCAAACTGGTTTGGCGCGATTCTTGTTGCCCATAGGCCATTTAGGGCGCTTGATTCTGTAGTCTGTTGATCTCGTTACCTTTGTTCTTTTTGTAGAACGGCCATAACTTTTGATCCAGGAGGAGTTACGAAGCCTGTCAAATTGAAGATCTCGACGAGCTCTACAACTTTCATTCTTTGAGATTTGAGAGATAATGGACAGATGAAGGTTGAAATTGGGTTGGAAGTGATTGTTATATAAATGAATGACAACTCCAAACTTTGAGGTTTAACGTCCGTTGGTACAAATGTCATAACTCTCGCATCCGAACTCCGATTGGAATGATTAAAGATGTTCCGGAAAGCTAAGAAGTAGCTCTACATTAAAATCCAAGTTCCAAGCCAAGAACATGAATGAACATGAAATCCAAGTTCCAAACGATGTCTGGATTGCATTTCCTTGCTTTTTCATACCAATAGTCGCTCACACAGTTCCCAAGCATAAGATATACAAAATAAACACAAAATGCATGAAAAGTAACTATGGAACATAGGTTTAAACAACTAATTCTCGGATAAGTAGGTATAAAAACTACTTATCAGTTATTAAACTTGTATCCACAAAATACCATTCTTTAACTATCAACAAATAAGCTCGAATTTGGAGAATAATAATTACTTTCACTTTTATAAAATGATTTTTTTTTCTAATCAATTTATGAAATTTTAAATTGAAATTTATTGTGAATTTGTTTGATTTAAACGCAATAGTTAAAATAAATTCATATTAAATTTTAAAAATTAAGAATTTGTGAATTAATTATGATCGAACAAAGTCAAAATGGAGCAGAGGAAATAATAAGTACACGGAAAAAATAGATACAAAAAGAAATGTGCGATTTTCATATTTATAAAAATTCATGAGACCCAATTGCGACGGATCCCGAGCGAGCACCATTTTGAGTTATGACTCTCGCCTTATTTTGGCGGAATATACAAATAAATGGATTGGCCTACGAAACGAAACGGTGGAAAAATGCGTACTACACCGCCATTACGCTCCAGCGCGCTTCTCAACTTAACAGCCTCTTTTCTCTTCAAGCCGAACAATACTCATATGCCCTTTTCTTTTAAGGACACTATCAAGTTCCTAAAAGATTCAGCTGACGCTAAAAACCTCAAGTTTGGTAAAGTTATTCATGCCCACTTGATTATATCAAACCAAGCCTCTCAAGACCATGTGTTTCAGACAAATTCTTTAATCAACCTTTATTCCAAATGTGGTCAGCTCAAATTTGCTCGTCACCTGTTTGATAGATTGCCCCAACGGAACATAGTTTCTTGGAGTGCGCTGATGACGGGGTTTCTTCAAAACGGGTTTGCTTCGGAAGTTCTTAAATTGTTCAAAACTATGGTTTTAGTGGATCATATTCGTCCAAATGAGTACATTTTAGCTACGGTTCTATCTTCTTGTTCTGGTGGTGGGAGGATTTTAGAGGGCCAACAATATCATGGGTATGTGTTGAAGTCTGGATTAGTGTTCTATCGGTATGTCAAGAATGCACTTCTAAGAATGTATTCGACGTGTTCGGATATTGGAGGAGCTATGGGGGTTTTGTACTCTGTGCCTGGTTCAGATATCATAACCTATAATTCGATTATAAATGGACTTTTGGATCATGGGTATTTAAGTGAAGCATTAGATGTTTTGAGTAGGATAGTGGTTGAGTGTCTGACATGGGATGAAGTCACTTATATAACCATTTTTGGCCTTTGTGCCCGACTTAAAGATTCAAATCTGGGTATGCAAGTTCATAACCACTTATTGAAGAGCAATGTTGAGTTTGATTTGTATGTCACTAGTGCAATTATAGACATGTATGGGAAATGTGGCCAGATTTCATTTGCAAGAAGAGTTTTTGATGGGTTACATACTCGAAATGTTGTCTCATGGACAACAATCATGACTGCTTACTTGCAAAATGATTACTTTGAGGAAGCATTGAAACTATTCTTACACATGGAACTTGAGGATATTGTACCTAATGACTACACCTTCGCTGTGGCGTTGAATGCTAGTGCTAGTTTATCAGCATTGGGGTACGGTAACTCATTACATGCATATGCCGAGAAGTCAGGATTTAAGGGTCACGTTATTGTCGATAATGCTTTGATCAACATGTATTCAAAGTCTGGCTGCATTGAACTTGCTAATAAAGTGTTTACAGATATGATATATCGAGACTCCATTTCTTGGAACTCAATGATATCAGGATATGCTCATCACGGGCTAGGTAAAGAAGCTTTGGCTGTGTTTCATGACATGCTTGCTGCAGAACAGAACCCTAACTATGTAACGTTTATTGGGGTTCTCTCTGCTTGTGGACATCTTGGTCGAGTACAAGAAGGATTGTATTATTTGCATGAATTAATGATACAGATGGGTATAAAACCTGGGTTGGAGCACTATACTTGTATTGTTGGACTTTTTAGTAAGGCTGGACTACTCAATGAAGCTGAAAATTTCATGAGGACCACCCCAATCAATTGGGATGTTGTTGCATGGCGTACTTTGCTTAATGCTTGCCATGTACATCGGAATTATGGTCTAGGAAAGCAAGTTGCAGAAGTTGTCTTGAATATGTACCCCCATGATGTGGGTACTTATACCCTGTTGTCTAATATGCATGCCAAGGCAAAGAGGTGGGATGGAGTTGCAAATGTTCGGAAGTTGATGAGGGAAAGGAACATAAAGAAAGAACCTGGATTGAGTTGGACAGAGATAAGAAACAATACCTGTGTCTTTGTTGCAGACGACAAAAGCCACCCAGAGTTTAATCAGGTTCATGAGAAGGTTAAGGAACTTTTGGATAAGATAAAACATTTGGGTTATGTGCCAGATATTGCTACTGTACTTCATGATGTGGAGGAAGAACAGAAGGAAGAATATCTTAGTTACCACAGTGAGAAGCTGGCCATAGCTTATGCTCTGATGAAAACACCTCCTGATGCACATATCCGTGTCATTAAGAACTTACGTATGTGTGATGATTGTCATTCGGCTGTAAAACTTATATCAAAGGTCACAAATAGGATTATAATTGTAAGAGATGTCAACCGTTTCCACTGTTTTCAAGATGGTTGCTGTTCCTGCCGAGATTACTGGTGACAGTTTCTGAGGATGTATAAGTTGTATAATGGGTGACCAGAGCATAAATTGAGTTTTTGTTATAATAATGGATGAAGTGGTACCAAAGAGAGTGAAGGGGAAAATGCAGCAAATGGTAGATCATTAACTTAAACTAGCACCAGAAACTAAATCTCTGCCACCCAGTTGTGAAAAGAAGTCTGGATATAACTTACCCTCAAAGCCAGTAAAGCAAACTGTAGTTTGCTAGTTCGTCAGCTTCACCAACACCTTCTATAGATGAAAATCAACTTCCAAGAGCCATCTGTGTTAACGAGAATCTACAATCTTCAGTCTGGGGTAAGATAGACCCGTGAGTAGATAGAAGGTTTTATAGTTTGCATTTACTGCAATCAGGGAGTCTTCTTCCAGAGCTACATGATACCCAAGCCATAGGTAAAGCTCAGATCTTTGGTTCAATGAGAGGCTGTCTTCAAAACATAATCAAAACCTGAGCAGTCCCCTGCATTGCAGCAACACCAAACTTTTCTTGAACTCCCTCTGTCCAGCAACAAGTGTACCATTTTCAATAAAATTACTAAGAAAGTAGGTCTCTTTTTTTCCCCAACAATTTGGAATGCAGGGTGTATAAATTTAACTTTATGGATTCTTCAGAATTTAGATACCAAACAATCATAGTTAAGGAGAACCAATTTGTTACTTGTTGGCCCTGAGTCTGCTGATTTTATGACCATTGCTATAATCATTTACTATGTAGTATGTACCAAATTCTTAAGCAGAGACTATAAGAAGGTATAATCTAGATTTTTGTTACAAGTCACTTCTCTATTTTACTTGTTTATGGGATCGAACTTTAGTTTCTTTTCCTACCACTATTAAGCATAGGCAATTAGGCATGTAATTTCCCGACCATATTGGAGCTAGATATGGATCGGAAATAGATGGTTCCTCTAATTATTTTTGAGGTTATTTATTTATATACTTGGATAAATATGAACGTAAAGGTGATAATAATGAAATAAAAATAACAAAGAGACGTGCTGAGATGAATGTATTGAATTAAAGTTGAGGTATGTTCTGAATCTCAAGTCTTTCAGAAAGAATAAAATTCAGCAGAAGCAGTTCTCCATTAATTTTACAAATTCTTGGAAATCTATCCTCCCATCTCCGTTTTGATCAAACACGCTGATCATCCGCTTGCAGTTCTCCATTTGTGATCTGTCTTCCGATCCCAGAGCACTGAGAACTGTTTGCAACTCCCTTGCATCAATAAAACCATCTCTGTTTTCATCAAACACATCAAAAGCTCCCTTCACCTCATCCAAGCTAGGCTCTTTCTCTTGGAATAGACGAGAAAATTCATCCGAACCAAACCTCTGCTGAAGCTTTGCATCTTCATTAGGGTGGCAAAAAATCCCAAGCCTTCCCATCACCATCTCCACCTCTTCTCCACGTACACTCCCATCATCATCTATTTCTCTTTCGTTTAAGCAAGGCCTCCTTTCGGACAACACAACCACATCTTGCTTCCTTTTCCCCACATTATTCGTATAACTATCCGATAACCCGAGTTGATACTCGATAAAAAAGTGAGATCTTGAGAAAAACTTGTAAATTCTTGCTACCAAGTTGATAATAATTTGGAAGAAGAAAAACTCAACCAATCCAAGAATCGATAGCTTCTCCACCGGAAACTGATTTAGATAGCTGATCATCAGAGCCATGGCTAATGGTGTGTGTATATATATTAATATATGTATATGTATATAAATTCCTTGCAAATTAAAGAACAAAAAAGAATGGTTGGTTTCCCAAGTAATGAGATTTTCTCTCTCTCAAAAAAAAAAGGACTTTGAGTTTGCTTGGGATTGTAAAAGAATGAATGGGTTATTTATATATAGATAGATAGATATGAGTTATGAGTGTGTGAAATGGTCAGCTTTCATTGTAAGGGAAAGTGCAGAGTATTTGGAAAGCGGTGGGAAAAGAAAACATGAAGAAATGGTCGTGAAATGCCAGAGGAAGTTCTCAACTCCTACATTGTAGGAGGCGTTTGAGAAAAATTTAGGACCTGTGGCCGGCTTTTCTCGTCTCTTCTTTCCAGGTTATTATCTTATTCGACCCGACTTTTTGGGCCGGTATTTTGTGTATTTGTGAGTACAAACCAACAAAAAGAAAGATCCTTAATTTATTTACCAATTAACACATGTACTATCTATCTATTTTGCCTTTAAATTCTTTATACATCATATTTTATAAAGATAAAATGTGCATACATTTAGCTAACTAAATCAAAACATGATCCTCAATCATATACCAAAACTAATTATTATATTAAGTTATTTATTTCTTAATTAAGAGCATTCTTTTTTACATTATAATTTATTTAAAAATTAAATTAAAGACTAGAATACATAAAATAAACGACATTTGGTGGCTTTTAATTTTTTGTTAACTTGTAAAAAAAAATTCATATCAAAACGACGTCGTTTTGATACACAAACAAAAAAAAGAGTTGTGATAGAGGATCCGGATCCAAGTTGATCAATTGACCAATACAGTGCTGACACGCAGAGAGAGATCACTTTTCGATTGGCGTATTGACTCTATATTGATTAATTGACCAAAATTAACTTCATACTAATCACCTATGTTGGGCCATAATCCTTTTCTTTATTGGGCCGAAATTATTGGGCTCCTCCCTTGGATCATGTTATGTTAAGTCATAGTTGGATCTGGTCACTTGGGTCATTCTTATTATTTGGGCCTAGTCATTATATTGGCCCATCATACAAATTATCACTTAATCCCAATTTTGACCAGTAATCATTATGCCAAATGACGTTTGATTATTATATACTGCCACTTTCTTTGCGTGGCATTAATGAGGATGGGACTCGGATATGACGTGTGCGGTGGCAAACGTGATGATGAGAGGGGTGAAAGTAGGCTGCTTTACTTTTCTAATTTGAAGTGATGGAAGTAAGGAAAAAAGGTGTCGGGGAGGTGGTGGGTGGTACGATGGCTGGATAAATGGAGTATCGTGGGGCTAAGATCACGTAAGAGAGTAAATAACACATACATTTTTCATTAGAATTCTTATTCTATCCTCTCGGACACTAGATAATATTTTCTCTCCATTGTTGACCTTGTGATCGCTTTGTCTTGACTCTCACGCCGGGAAGCTATCCCTCGACGGTCGGTAGTCAAACTTTTTGTGTTGACTTGTTGAGCTATGCGGGATATTGGGCGCGTCTCGGTGATTGGGGCGTGGAGAAAGATCCTGGCGTTAACATTAAGCGCTTAGAAGGAGGGGTGAGTTCTAGTGTCACGAATATTTTCAATCACAAACCGTGTTTGTTCTACGTCGATATTCATGGTGAAGAGTAGAACACCTACACTTAAGGGGGCGGTAGAAATCGCCGGTGAATCGACACCCCCAGAGTGTATGCAGTAAGGATCGTTTGGGATAAATGATAAGTGTTCATGCAAAGACACGTCCAAACGATCCACGAAGATTTTCAATTGAAGAAGATGGGTAAGGTTAAGCGTGGGTTAGTCTACCCTACTTGATAAAAGCTTGTCGCCACGATTCGAAAGCGAGTAGAAAGCGCCGCTGGAACTCGATCTGAGAAGACCAAGATGAAAAGGCTTCACGACTAGCAAGATGGTGATGAAGCGGATAAAGCTATGGAGGTACTTGTGAAGCAACGACGGGATATATATTTGAACAGATGGCCCGAATAGATGAGTTGAGAGATGAAGAACTTCGGTTATAATCGGTCAGAAGAAGCGGACAACACAAGCGGAAAAGAACACGTTCATTCGGGACGAGAGTCTCGGTAGAAAATCGAGAAAGAAGAAGATCCGAAGCCCTACTCCTCAAAGATCGAGGAGGTACATCACCCCGTCGATTCTAAGGAGCGAGGTCGGAGGAAACGAAGAGGTCGGTCCAGGGATCGTACTCTGAAACCACAAAGAGAGCCCTTTATTGTTTCACATTCTCGCCTCGATGCAGAAACACAAAGACGAAGCATATCTAGAGATTGTACTCCAGAGAGTCTCTTGAGGGTACACCATACTGTACACACTCGTCATGAAGAAGCCCTTCAGAGTTGAAGGTTCATTGTAAGAAACCCGAATACCTCATAGGAGAAAGGAATCATCGGAAAAGGAAGCATCGTCTCTGACGGAAGGGAGTAGATTATTTGGTTAAAGAGTTAAAAGAACTTGAAGCAACTTGCAGGAAATCTGAAAGACGAAGGACACTTCGGGAAGAAGGAATCCCTTTTTCCGGAAATTCTTAGAGAAAAAGTGAATTTACCAAGAAGTTACCCCATATGGAGAGTTATGATGGATCGGGGATCCTATGACACTGATCGGGCGTTCGATGGTGATGGATTATTATGACTTTAAGCGATCTTTGCTAAGTGTCATACTTTCGTCACAACACTTAGAAAGGATGCCCGGCAGTGGATGGGGACTTTGCCCTCAAATTCAATTTCATCTTGGGCAGACATGTGCAGTAAATTTCATGCTCGCTTTGGAAGCAACAAAAGAAGGGGAAAACCAACTGGTTCATTGGCTCAGGTTCGACAGTTTTCGAATGAGTCTTTGGGCCAATATGTGAAGAGATTCCGTGAAGTAGTTAGGCGGTGACAGACTTGAATGATCTACAAGCCGTTGGATTGTTTCAGAATGGGTTAGATCTGGTTAAATCCAGAAAAGTTAGTGAAGAAGTTGATGTTTCATCACCCAAGAGTCTTCTTGAGGCCTTTGACAAAGTGAAGGTTATATCGTGGTAGAGGAAGCTATGGATGACCTTAAACGTCCCCGCTTGAGGCCAACTGAGGAGACAGACGGGACGAATCGATAAAGATCGGAGAAAGAATGAGGGTAATAAAGACCAGATTATGAGGCGGATGGAAAAAGTTTAATAATTGGAGCGAGGGTGGAGGACGTTAAATCAAACTCCAAAGACAACGAGTGAATAGAACGTACACAACACTTAATACTGATACGTATAGGTACATTATCTTGGATCAAATTAAGAACCAACCTATTTTCGAACCACCTCGAGATAACATTAAGCTGGAAAGGGAATTCTCGTAAGTATTGTGATTATCATCAAGCTTGGTCATGATCTGAACGATTGTGCTAGTTTGAAAGACTTTATTGAAAGGAAGGTACAAGCGGAGCTTTGATTGAGTATGTGGTGCGTAACCAATCAACAATGAGAGACGAGGGCCTGCTTCCGTAGCTCAACCCGATTCAACAAGTGTTACCCGCTTCCCGAGCGGCTGCAAGAAGGCATGTGGTAGATGTCATCACCGGGGTACTTCGCAGCGAAACTTCGTTGGAAAGAAGCACAAAACTACTTGGATTCGGCCACGATGGCGGTACCCTCCCGAAGACCGATGACCTTATCCGAGTTCGGTAATCTCTTTTCGATGAAGACTACCCTTCGGAAATTATCGAACCGCATACGAGGATCATTGGTGTTGATTTGCATGAAGTGGTTCGGTGATATAAAACGGATGATGGTGGATAATGGGTCTTCAGAGATATTCTCAGTATGCCCACGCTTATCGGAGAATGCACTTAGATGGGCGAAAAGATGGAGTTGGGACGAGAAGCTCCTTTATATGGTTTTAGTAATGACCGGTTAAGGTGGTTGGAACTATTGAACGCCAAATCATCTTGAACGACCCAACGGTAGAAATTATTTACAAATTTTATGTTGTAAATGTAGATTCTGCTTATAATGCTATTTTGGGAAGGCCTGCTTTAATTGCTTTGCAAGCTGTGACCTCTATTCCTCATTTCAAAATTAAATTTCCTACTACTCATGGGGTCATGAGGTGAAGGGGGATTTGGATCTGGCCAGAAGATGTTATAGAAATGCTGTGATCACTTCGGGAGTGGGAATATCAAAGCAGAAGCATGCTATGGCAATAGAGATCGAACCTTTCACAGAAAGTAGTTCTGAACCATTGGTCATGCCAGCTGAAGAAACAGAGGAGATAGAGCTCATCCCGGGCAAAGCAAACAAAACGGTGAAAATAGGTTCGCATCTGCCGGAACCTCTCCGGACGAACCTCATGGAGCTCTTGCAAAGCTATGTTGATATTTTTGCCCAGGAGCCTCGTGGATATCTTAGGGAGTAGCGGGGATATTCTTGAGCATCGGTTGGAGGTAGAACCGTCGAAGAAGCCAAATCGAGCGAAGAGAGGAGGATTTTCGCACTTTTGAGCGTCGTGAATAATTGATGAAGAGATTACTGGCTGCATTAGCAGCAGATTTCATCTTTGAGATTGATTACCCGCATGGATGGCAAATGTGGTCTTTGATGCGAAGCAAAATGGTAAATGGCGAGTCTGCATCGACTATCTTGATTTAAATAAGGCTTGTCAGAAGGATTTCTACCCTCTACCCCACATTGACCAACTAATCGATGCCACTTCGGGGTATGCTTTTGTGACGACCCCAAAATTAGGTATACATCACCCATCTTGGGTCGACACTTACATGGTACATAATTTAAATACAACTTATTAACATAACTGCTGTAGTATAATATCGACATAAACTGTGAGTTTAAATACAAATATCGTCTACTAGATATTATACAAACTCAAACAAAAAGTCCTCATTACTGATTATTATCACACTATTTTACGTAATAGTGAGGACTACTATCTTATCTTCGGACCATCACTCGTTTCCCAGACTCGTCCCGGCTATATTATCATTTCACGAAGAGAATAATGAAAGAAAGGGTGAGCTCAACTAGCCCAAGAAGAAATATTATGACTAAGATAATGCGTAATAAATTATCAATAGTCTTGATAATGTTAAACCGATAAAATACAATGATAAACAACCCGTTTAAGCTGCGGATGAATATCAATCCATTTAAAAGAGTCAAGAAAATAAAATCTACTATCTTTTAGGTTTTAAAAGGTTTTTCATCATTGTTTATAAATGAGACTCGACTTTAATAAATATTCCACATCATCGAATCACCTACACTTGCTACTGACGAAAGATATTCTTTAGTATCACGACCACAATTATTCATGCCTACGGGCGAGAATATTTGTGTATTCATTAATGGTCATGATCATACCAACAAGCATCCATCAATGCACTACGGCCACCGAGGATTTTTACCACATCATTTGTAACATTACGGTGTTGATTACCGAATAGTCTCTGGTCATAATCATACCAAGTCCATCTATGCACTACAGAATACGAGATGACTTTAAAAAAATATAAACATGAGGATGATGACAATGATATAAGAATTCAATAAAACAAGTTCAAGAATTATTTTATCCGGAATTATTAACGTCCAAATTATCAATATGATCTTTTGTTTTGTAGAGTAAAATTCAAGAATGATCGGGAAGAATATTTTCATGAAAAGATCTTTGGATGAAACGCAAATATCAAGGATATTCCACTAATTTCATGGAGTATAGAAGTCAAAGTTTTAACCAACCGGGTATAATAAAGAATGGAATAACAAAAGAAATCACCATGCATGCGATAGATCGCATGACGAGTTATTCCAATGTAATAATAAATAACGGAACCGGTCGGTGAAATTCACACAAGCGGGATGTTCAAATGAATAATAAAGATGGAACCGGATCCGGTGTAAAACACACGAGATAGGATATTCCAACGTAATAATAAAGATTTTAACCAGTCCGGTGTAAAACACACATGAGCAGGATGTTCCAACAGAATAATAAAATTTTAACCGAATCCGGTGTAAAACACATGACGGGATGTTCCAACGTAATAATAAAAGCGGAACCGGTCCGGTGTAAAACACACGACGGGATGTTCCAACAGAATCATAGAAGAATGTCACCAAGTATAGGGTAAATTAAGCGTATCTGAGTTATTCCAACGAATAATAAGCGATGGAATAACAACAGCTTCTCTTCATGAATAAGAAAGAATAACACCCTTTACATTTGGTAGGAGATTGAATCTGCAGCGATGTAGTAACAAAATACTCTTCTTCTTTCTCTCTTATTCTCTCTATACTTTCTCTCTATAGCTTGAATGAATTAAGTGAAAATAATGAAGCCCTAGGCCTCTATTTATAGAAGATTTCTAGCTTAGCACTTTTCTTGAGTGTGAAAAGCGCAGTGGCTTACGAATGGTTTGGCGCTTTGTAATGTGAAACGACAAGTGGTTCGGCCTTTTGTAATGTGAAACGACAAGTGGTTCGACGTCTGGTAAAGATAATTACTATTAACGAAGGTAAATACTATTGACGAAGGTAAATACTATTCACAAGGGTAATTACTTATTGACGAAGGTAATTACTTATTGATGAAAGGTAAATACTATTCACAAGGGTAATTACTATTGATTGAAGGTAATTACTATTATTGAAGAAGGTAAATACTATTGATGAAGAGACTCTTAGATGATGACATATAGAGCCCCATATAAAATAATCAAACTTATCACAAATCATTTTTTTTCATCAACACATATTTAATCTTTCAACAATTATTAATCATTTATAACTTGTCGTCTCAATTATTGATTTAATACTATAACATATTATACGGATGATCTTGTGACAATAATTGAATCAATAATATAAGAGATATGATCAAAGAATTATCATAGCAATAATTGAAGCATAGTGAGTGACTTCTCACGTAAGCATCAATAATCAATACTGGTGTCTACTACTGTGACTCTGGCGACATTCTTACTTTTACCATCGGGTAGTTCAACAGGTTTTAACGGTAACACCTCCGTAGTTATTTTTATAAAATATTTTTGTCGTTTTCTCAATCCGATGAATAATTACATTATGGGGTCCACCAATGATTGAGCCGTTATGCGAATATTCCCTAACAAAAGAATATTCCCGACCAAACGAATATTTTATAACAACTTGCATACTTTGCAAAATTTATAAATATTACCCACAACTATAACATTATATCAAATTTATTCCATAATATTCAAAAATAATATTTATAGAAAAATTCATCTTTATTTATAAAAGTTGGGTCTTACAACCTCCCTTCTTATAAAATTTAAGCCCTCGAAATTAGGGTACGATACTGGTATGTCGAAGAGGTAAGGATACCTTGATTTCATTTCGATTCTAACTCCCAAGTCATTTCCTCAACATCGTGGTTCCTCCACAAAACTTTGACTTGAGGTATAACCTTGGGCGTAGAATATGTTCCTTCTTATCCAAAATTTGAACAGGGAACCTCTTCATACGTCAAATCTTCCGCTATTTCGTCCGGTTCTAACTCAATAATATGGTTTGGGTCTTTCACATATTTACGTAACATAGATATGTGAAAACGTTATGAACACGAGACATATTTGGCGGTAAAGCGAGTCTATAGGCCACGCCCTACTCGATCGAGGATTAAAATGGACCGATGAATCGAGGGTTAAGTTTTCCTCTCTTTCCAAATCTTGTAACTCCTTTCCATGGAGCAACTCTTAACAACACATGATCTCCTATATCGAATTCCACGTCCTTTCGATGAAGATCGGCATAACTCTTTATCGATTTTGTGAGGTTTTTATCGTTGTCGGATCGTTTGAATCTTTTCCGTAGATCATACGTTACAACTCCGGTCCCAACAACGTTGCTTCACCCACTTCATCCCAAAGATTTGGAGAACGACACTTTCTTCCATACAACGCTTGAATGGAGCCATGCGATACTTGCTTGATAAGCTGTTGTTGTTGAGGAAAACTCCACCAATGGTAAGAACTTGTCCCAACTCCCTTGAAATCAAGGACACAGAGTCTTAATAGATCTTCAAGAGTTTGAATAGTCCTCTCCGATTGTCCGTCCGTCTCGAGGATGATATGCCGAGCTAAATCGTAAGTCTGTGCTTATAGCTTTTTTGAAACTAACCCAAAATCGTGAAGTGAATCTTGGGTCTCGATCGGAAACTATGGATCTTAGGCATACCATGCAGTCTTACAATCTCGTTTATGTACATACTGAAGCAAGACGTTCAAGTGTATAAGTTTCTCCGTGTCGGTAAGAAATGAAGCGGACTTTGGTCAACCTATCAACAATGACCCAAATCGCATCAATGCCTTGAGAAACCTTAGGAAGACAGTAACTTAAATCCATGGTAATGTGCTCCCACTTCCATTCGGAATTTCAAGTGGTTCTGATGGACCTTTTGGTACTTGATGCTCCGCTTTAACTCGTTGACAAGTTAGACACCTTGAGATAAACAGTATTATCTCTCTCTTCATATTGCTCCACCAAAATGTATGACGAATATCATGATACATTTTGGT
Organism: Panax quinquefolius; assembly: GCA_020205615.1. Classification (NCBI taxonomy): domain Eukaryota; kingdom Viridiplantae; phylum Streptophyta; class Magnoliopsida; order Apiales; family Araliaceae; genus Panax; species Panax quinquefolius. The sequence goes on along the minus strand of CM035169.1, from coordinate 21,910,290 downwards.
ACTCCCGAGATGGATTGCAAATGGTGTGTTATGTGCCTCCATCATGATATTATACTTTAAATCGTGGTCGTTAGAACACAAAGTGCGGAGTTGACTCGAAGTATTCCTTCTTCATCGATTCTTGCTTCGGCGTAGCACCTTCTTGCACTTTCTTCCTCATACGCGCGCCGACCTCCAGTGCAGTAGCTTGGCGCAGCTTTAACTTTATCAATTAAAGTCGGTTCTACTCATATACTCGCTATCATCACACATGCGTCCTCAGAGTCTTTAATTCTATCTCCATCCTTTGCAAGTCACACAAAATGGGCCTTTCGTTGACAATATCGCACTCGTGCTTGCGTATGATTTTCTACTCAATCGTCCGCCTACCACGTTCGCTTTTCGAGGATGGTATTGGATGGTATGATCATAATCTTTCAACAGCCAAACCAACGTCGTTGTCGCATGTTGAGTTCCTTTTGAGTGAAGAAATATTTGAGGCTTTTATGATCCGTAAAGATCTCCACTTTCTCCCCATACAAGTAATGCCTCCAAATTTTAAGTCTGAAGACAACAAATTGCCAACTCTAGATCACGAGTAGGATAATTCCTCTCATATTCTTTGAGTTGTCATGAGGCATAAATATTACTTTTCCATGTTGCATGAGAACACATCCCAACCCTTTGCTCGAAGCATCATCAGATGACAAATCCCTCCGAGCCGGATGGTATTGTCGAGCAGTCTTGAAATAAGTCTCCTCTTGAGTTCTTGAAAACTCTTCTCACATTCTTCGCTCCAACCGAACTTTGTATCTTTCCGAGTCACCGAGTCGATGGAATAGCGATTCGAAAAATCCTTCCACGAATCTCCGATAATAACCAAATAAACCGAGAAAGCTACGTACTTGATCATCGATTTAGGTTGTTCCCGACTTTGAATAGCTTCAATCTTTCTTTGGTCAATGAGATATTCCATGACTTGATACCACGTGCCCAAGAATGCTACTTCTTGACGAACTCGCATTTCTTCAACTTGGCATAAAGCTTATATTCACGAAGCTTTTGGAGTGTCGACCTCAAGTGTTGCTTTCATGATCTTCACGGCTTTTGGAATAAATAAGGATGTCATCAATAAAGAAAGGCGACCACAAAGTGATCTAAATATTCCTTGAATACTCGGTTCATCATATCCATGAAAGGCGGCGGGAGCATTAGTCAATCCAAAGGACATGACTAGAATTCATAATGCCGTCATCAATTAAAAGCCGTCTTTGGAATGTCGGTGATTCTAATCTTCAATTGGTGATATCCTAACGAAAGATCAATCTTTGAAAAGAATTTGGCTCCTTACTGGTGGTCAAACAGTCATCAATACGTGGCAATGGATACCTATTTTTGATGGTGGCGTGATTCAACTCCGATAATCAATACAAAGTCGCATACTCCCATCTTTCTTCTTGACGAATAGAACAGGAGCACCCCAAGGAGAAGTACTAGGGCGAATAAAGCCAATGTCTAACAATTCCTGCAGTTGGGTCTTTAACTCCACGAGTTCAATAGGAGCCATTCGATATGGGGCTTTGGAAATAGGTTTTATCTTCGGGTTCAAGGTCGATACAAAATTCAATTTCACGCTCTGGGGTAGGCCGGGAAGTTCTTCTGGAATACGTCGGAAATTTATTAACAATAGGAATATCGTTTAAAAGCGGCGTATTTTTATTTAAATCATGACATGAGCTAAGAAAGCGACATCCGTTTTTCAATAAGCGAATAGCTTTATGGCTTGAGATGACCGTGATTGATTTTAATGGTTTGGTCGTTTGAATTCGCATAATAGGTTGATTAGGAATATGAAAACTAACAACCTTACGAAAACAATCAATTTTTGAATGATAAGTAGTTAACCAATCAATCCACTAGAATCACGTCCAATGCAAGTATTTTAATGAAATAAGATCGACGGGTAATGTGAGGTGCCGATTTGAACCAAACAAGACTTATAAGCGATGGATGTAATGAAGGTTTCTCCCAACGGAGTTTCCACAGATAAGTCAAAGTCTTATTTCTTTGAGTCAAATTTAATCGATGAAAGCAAGTAGGAGAAATAAAAGAATGGGTAGAATCCCAGATCAAATAAAGTATAGACTTCATTAGAGTTTATGATAAGCTTACCCGTGATGACCTCATTCGGATTCCTTGCTCTTTGGGAGGTCACAACAAATGCTCTCCTTGCAGACTCACGGTTTTGAATTTTACGGGATGGCCTTTAGTGCCTCCATCCTAGCAATTTGTCTTGATGGCGACAAAATCGAGCTAAGTGACCTTCTCTTCCATAATTATAACATGCTTTGAGACGGCATGGCGCAGTTTGACCGATGTGTCCTCTCCTCCGCATTTAGAAGCATATGATAGGTTTGGTCTTTCTCCTTCCTTAACAATGGGTCTTTGGTGTTGGCGTCTTTCCATCATTGTTGAATCTCCTTTTCTTGAAATGTCCATTCTTATTGTTTTGTACCTGATTACCACCGAAGTGGTTACCATATCCGCTGTTGATTCCTCCACGCTTGTTGTCACCGCCTCGATGACTATTCTCATTTGGTATTATAATTTTGCAATTTGCTCTCTTTTTAGTTGCGTTGACTCATTATAGCTCCACTAATCGAGCCTATTTACAACATCCGAATACAAACACGGTTTATGAGAAATAAGATGTTGACGTATCTCCCGCTTCAAACCTCTTACAAACATTAGCGCCATTCTCTCTTCATTATCCACCAAGTGGGGCGATGGCTGTGATAACTCATGCAAATTTTGCCTCGTATTGCGACACGGTCATATTGTTTTGTTCCAACTTGATAAACTCCACCTTCTTCACGTATAGCGAATACTTTCGGAAAGTATTTGTCGTTGAACGACTCTGGAACTTCTCCCAAGATATCTTGATGCAAATTTGGTTGAGTACGTTTCTGGATTCCAACCAAGAATCCGCCTCTCCAATGACATAAAAAGCGTGAAGAAGGAACTTTGATCCTCGGAGCATCCCAAGACATCAAATATCTTGGTAATCTGCTTTATCCATGCTTCCGCCGTGAAGTGGTTTTGGCTCTCCTTAAACTCCGGTGGTCCCAGCTCCTTAAATTGTTTAGCGGTGACCGCAAGAGTTTTCCGTGTTTCCACCTCGTTTTGGGCGAGAGTACTTTCTCTCCTCATTGTTGCATAAATTACATAAAGCCTCTGAACATTTGATCATTCGTCATTTGGTCGGTGTTGTTGTTTGCGTGAGGATTATCGCCTTCTACGATGCACATTATCCTCGATTATTGATATGTGGTGAATCAACAATCGCTGCGCTCCATTCTTATTCTCAACATTCTCGGATGTCATTTTGAATCTTGCCACAAAACAAAAGGTTAATTGACATGTAACAAATTATCCCTATCTTCCGACCAACCAATAAAATATCACATAAACTTAGGTAGGTCATACTAGCGAAGGTATTCCGTCTCCTCCCTCTAGTACTATTCTCACATCTTAGCAGGGGATCATATCCCTAAGCTCGATACCAACTGCGACGCCCCAAAATTAGGTATACATCACCCATCTTGGGTGAACACTTACATAGGTGCAAATTTAAATACAACTTATTAACATAAGCGTAGTATACAATACGACATAAACGTGAGAGTTTAAATACAAATATCGCCTACTAGATATTATACAAACTCAAACAAAAAGTCCTCATTACAGATTATTATCACACTATTTTACTGAGAATAGTGAGGACTACTAATGCTATCTTCGAGACCATCACTCGTTTCCCCGACTCGTCCCGGTATATTATCATTTCACGAAGAAACGGTGAAAGAAAGGGTGAGCTCAACTAGCCCGAAGAAATATTATGACTAAGATAATGCGAATAAATTATCAATAGTCTTGATAATGTTAAACCGATAAAATACAATAGACAACCGGTTTAAGCTGCGGCGAATATCTGATCCATTTAAAAGAGTCAAGTAGAAAATAAAGTCTACTATCTTTTAGGTTTTAAAAGGTTTTTTCATCTTGTTTATATACCGAGACTCGACTTTTAATAAATATTCCACATCATCGAATCACCCCCGCACTCTGACGAGGATATTCTTTAGTATCACGACCACAATTATTCATACACTCTACGGGCGAGAATATTTGTGTATTCATTAATAGTCATGATCATGCCAACAATCGTCATCAATGCACTACTGACCAATCGAGGATTTTTACCACATCATTTGTAACATTACGGTTAAATGATTACACCAATAGTCTCTGGTCATAATCATACCAAGTCCATCTATACACTACAGGCCCATGAGATGACTTTAAAAAATATAAACATGAGGATGATGACAATGATATAAGAATTCCATAAAACAAGTTCAAGAATTATTTTATCCAGGAATTATTAACGTCCAAATTATCAATATGATCTTGTTTTGTAGAGTAAAATTCAAGAATGATCGAAAGAATATTTTCATGAAAAGATCTTTGGATGAAACGCAAATATCGAGGATATTCCACTAATTTCATGGAGTATAGAAGTCAAAGTTTTAACCAAACTTGGGTATAATAAAGAATGGAATAACAAAAGAAATCACCATGCATGCGATAGATAGCCCGCATGCACGAGTTATTCCAATGAATAATAAATAACGGAACCGTGTCGGGTGAAATTCACACAAGCGGGATGTTCCAAAAGAATAATAAAAGATGGAACCCGGATCCGGTGTAAAACACACGAGATAGGATATTCCAATGGAATAATAAAGATTTAACCAGTCCTAGTACAAACATGCATGTGAGGATGTTCCAACAATAATAAAAAGATGTCGAGTCCTGGAAAACACCTGCGAGGATGTTCAACAAATAAAAAAATAAAACGGTCCAGTGTAAAACACATGACAGGGATGTTCCAACAGAATCATAGAAGAATGTCACCAAGTATAGGGTAAACAGCGTATATAAAGTTATTCCAATGAATAATAAGCGATGGAATAACAACAGTTCTCTTCATGAATAAGAAAGAATAACACCCTTACATTTGGTAGGAGATTGAATCTTTGCGGAGTTGTAGTAACAAAATACTCTTCTTCTTTCTCTCTTATTCTCTATACTTTCTCTCTAAGCTTGAATGAATTAAGTGAAAAATAATGAAGCCCTAGGCCTCTATTTATAGAAGATTTCTAGCTTAGCAGACTTAGTGTGAAAAGCGAGTGGCTCGACGAATCGGTTTGGACGCTTTGTAATGTGAAACGACAAGTGGTTCGGCGCTTTCATAATGTGAAACGCGACAAGTGGTTCGACGTCCGGTAAAGATAATTACTATTAACGAAGGTAAATACTATTGACGAAGGTAAATACTATTCACAAGGGTAATTACTATTGACGAAGGTAATTACTATCGATTGAAGGTAAATACTATTCACAAGGGTAATTACTATTGACGAAGGTAATTACTTATTGATTAGGTAAATACTATTAATGAAGAGACTCTTAGATGATGATATGAGCCCCCATAAAATAATCAAACTTACCACAATTCATTTTTTTCATCAACACATATTTAATCTTTCAACAATTATTAATCATTTATAACTTGTCGTCTCAATTATTGATTTAATACTATAACATATTATACGATGATCTTGTGACAATAATTGAATCAATAATATAAGAGATATGATCGTGATTCTTGTAGCAATAATTGAGCATAAATGAGTGACTTCACGTAAGCATCAATAATCAATCTGACCGTGTGTCTACTACGCAACTACACGTATTCATCGTACTTTTACCAACGGGTAGTTCAATGGTTTTAACGGTAACACCTCCGCCGTTATTTTTATAAAATATTTTGTCGCTTTCTCAATCCGACAATAATTATTTTGCTAGGGGTCCACCAATGATTGAGCCATTGTCACGAATATTCCTAACAAAAAGAATATTCCCACCAAACGAATATTTTATAACAACTTGCGATACTTTGCAAAATTTATAAATATTACCCACAACTATAATATTATATCAAATTTATTCCATAATATTCAAAAATAATATTTATAGAAAAATTCATCTTTATTTATAAAAGTTGGGGTCTTACAACTTTATTAAGTTTCATGGATGCATTCTCTGGTTACCATCAAATTTCCATGTGTAAAGAAGATATACCGAAGACGGCGTTCATTACGCATCGTTCGGTATATGCTTATAAGAAAATGACCTTCGCCTCATCAATGCCGAGCCACATATCGAGAATGATGAACCATGTTTTCAGATATTAGCTGGGTAGGAATATGGAAGTGTATGTAGACGATATGATTGTCAAAAGTATGTTGGTACATAAACATCTGGATGATTTGGAAGAATGTTTTCGACGATTAATTCGACCACAATTTGAGATTGAATCCCACTAAATGCACCTTCTGATCTAGAGTCGGCAAATTTAAGGGATATCTTGTCGATCGAGAGAGAATCGAAGCCAATCTCGAGAAGATTCAAGCGATCATGAACATGAAGACTCTCGGTCATTTAAAGATGTTCAACGTCTGATCGGAAGGATTGCGACTTTAAGGAGGTTCATATCCCAAGTCGGCAGGAAAGATGTCTCACCGTTCTTTGATACATTGAAAGGTAGAAGAATGCAAAGACGTTTCAATGGACTTGAATGTGAAAGACGCCTTTCGAGTATCAAGTCCTATTTATCTTGGCGCCTTTGTTGGTGAAGCCTGTTCTGTTGAACCTTTATATTTGTACTTAGCAATTAGTTCATTGGCGGTAGGAAGCGGTTTTGGTGCGTGAAGTTGGGGGTGCATGACACGGGTTTATTATGTAAGCCATGTCCTTCGGGATCTTTGAAACAAGGTACGAATATTGAAAAGTTTGCTTTCGCTTTAATAACAAGCTAATGAAAGCTTAGACAATACTTCGGGTAGATTGGTAATAGTATATCTGATCGACCTTTAAAGAAGATTATGGGCAAACCCGAGGTATCGGGAGATTAAATTGCATGGACGATGGAGTTGTCACAATTTTTCATTGAATATCATCCCCGAATCGCCATTAAAGGACAAGCCTTGGTGATTTTGTTGTTGAATGCTCGTTTTAAAGTTTATGAAGTTGTAGCGAAGTTGAAGGATCGGACCTGACGATTCTTGATTCTTGACGAAGCGAGAGTTAGTTGGGACGCCGATGCAGATGGGTCTTCTACCACAGACGTCGATGGAAGCGGTGTTATTCGACGAGTCCGGAGGATTCAAGGTACAACAAGCCATCGATTTCGGTTAAAAGCGACAAACAACGGTTTGAATATGAAGCGGTACTTGCGAGGTTACGGTTGGCAAAAGAGTCTTGAAGTCAAAGAATAATCATCTTTAGTGATTCTCGATTAATCGTTAAGCAACTTTACGGGAATATGAAGCTCGAGGCCCAAAATGATCCAATATCTAATGAAATTGAAGGAAGCAACTTGATATTTCCAATCTTATGAGTTTCAAGGATCGAGCGTAATAACAATTCAATTGCCGATGCATTCTCCAAATTAGCCACTACGGATGTTAACATCTTTGATGGGTCGGTTTATTTAGAAACTTTGCAACATCCCAAAGGTGTCATACCATATGAATCGGTGATGTGCATTGACCAACCAACCATTTGGTTGACTCCATATATAGAGTATCTGGCGATGATGGCGTCTTACCTTCTGGATCGGATGCTTCGCCAAAAAAGTTAAGTATAAAAGTGCTAATTTTGTTACGATTGATGGAGATCCATTCAAGAGCTTTCTCATCTCCACTATTGAAATGCTTGACTCCATCCGGTCGACTATGCTCTTGGAAATGACATGAAGGTATTTGTGGTGACCATATGCGGCTAAGTCATTAGCTTTATAAGGTACTTAGCGCCAGGTACTATTGGCCTACCATCTTTAAAGAAGCAAATCGAAAGACGTCAAGTCATGAAAAATCAACTAAACAATCAGATCCCATTATCACCACCGTAAGAGCTATACTCGATTTTATCTCCTATACCCTTCATTTGTTTGGGGGTTGATATCTCGGGTCCATTACCGAAAGCTAAAGGTCGACTTAAATGCCGTCGTAGTTCTTTATTGATTATATGACTAAGTGGGTGGAGGCAAAACCACTTGATCCAATAACGGAAAAGGAATGCCTAAAGTTTATAAAGGAGTCTGTGGTGTTTCGCTTCGGGATTCCTAAGGTGTTGGTATCGGACAACGGACTCCAGTTTGTGGGATCGAAATTTGAGGTATTCTTGAAAGAACTAGGGATTCAACACGAAAGACCTCGGTGAGCTCATCCACGGTCGAATGGACAAGTTGAAGTGACCAATGTAAGCGTTGTTGAATGGGATCAGCGTAGATTGAATGAAGCGAGGGCGGATGGCGGAAGGAGCTACTTAGCGTGTTGTGGGCTTATCGAACTACTCCAAGGACTACAACAGAGATTCACCCTTTAGATTGGCTTACGGCATGCGATGCCTTAGTTCCAGGTTGAAATTGGATCTCCCGGTCTTGGTCACCAATTCGGAGAAATTTATAATGAGGAAGGGCTTAAGGCCAACCTTGATTTACTTGAAGAAGTAAGAAAACAAATTTAATCGGGTTGGCGACTTTTATCGTGAAGAGTGGCTAAACATTATAATAAGGGAGTAAAATGTCAAGGTTCGAGGTGGGAGATTTTGTCCTCGGAAAGCAAGCATCTACACCTCGAATATAGGAAAGGCGATGCCAAACCGGGAAGGACCGTATGAAATAAGCTGAAGTGTCAAGGCCGGAACTTATCGATTGAAAGCATTAGATGGGTCGTGAATTAAGAATACTTGTACGCATTTGGCGGGCTTAAAAATACTTTCATGAAAATGATGTATGTATACGTGGGAAGGTCAGAATATTTATGTCATCATCAATAAAAGTTCCTTTTTCTCGAACAAATTTTGTCTTCATTCTTGATCGAGTCGTCCGTCGAAGTTAGGAGGTTCGGTGGACTCATTTGGCCATTCGATGGCGACCTTTTTCGATGGAGTGGTCTTTATGAGTTTGTCGAGCCCTTCGTGGTAGCCAAACGTCATTGGTGTTAGGAGGTTCGGGTGGACTCGTTGGCCATTCGATGGCGACCTTTTCGGCGAGTGGTCCTTATGAGTTTGTCGGGCCCTTCGTGGTAAATGCAAACGTCATTGGTGTTAGGAGGTTCGTGGACTCACTGGCCATTCGATGGCGACCTTTTCGGTACGGTGGTCCTTATGAGTTTGTCAGGCCCTTCCGTGGTAAATGAACGTCATTGGTGTTAAGAGGTTCGGGTGGACTCGGCGGCCATTCGATGGCGACCTCTTCTTACGGTGGTCACTTAGACCTTGTCAGCCCTTCGTGGTAGGCAAGTGTCATCTTTAAGACGTTGTCGAGCCCTACGTGATAGGCAATTGTCAACACTTAGACCTTGTCGAAGCCCTTTGGGGTAGGCAAGTGTCATCCTTCGAACCTTATCGTCGCCCTTCGGGTAGGCAAGTGTCATCTTTAAGACGTTGTCAGGCCCTACGTGGTAGGCAATTGTCAACACTTAGACCTTGTTAGGCCCTTCGGGGTAGGCAAGTGTCATCCTTCAGACTTTGTCAGGCTCTTCGAGGTAGGCAAATGTCATCTTTAGGTTTTGTTAGGCCTTTAGGGGTAAACAAATTCCTAACGGCGAGATATGTCTCACACTTCGGTAACTAATAAGTATTCTTTTACTTTATTACCTAAAATTTTTCTAAGTGTTGAGTTCAGAAAGTTTCATTCTTACACTTCATCTGTTATATGGCATGTTTAGTTGTTACTAACAGCCTCGTGTTCACCCACATGAAGGGGTTGGTGCATTTTTTCACTTAATGAAATATTGGAGTATTGGCAGATAATAAACCGAAGTCATAAGGAATAAAGCCATTTTCATTCAATATTTAATTTAATTACACTATTGACTATTTTTACAGATGTTGTAAATTAAAGACAGAAAAGACATAAACAATGAACATCGACTTGAGACTCCATCTTCGTGCGAAGAATCGAGTAAGGATGGGTCCAGATTGGTCTGCAGACAACTTCTCCTTGCCACGACTTCTTAAAAGCTCATAACTCTCGGAGTATATCTTCATTATTTCTCCGTTGATCTCGTCTCGAAGTTCAAGTTTTTCGCGATATTTGTTTGCGAAGGTCGCTTATTAATGGAGGCCCAAGGTCCCGAAGAGCCTTGAGTTCTCGGATATCCTCCTCAAGTTTGAGCCGCTTTACTACTCATGTGACGATTTTCCACGCCTCCAACTTATGGATGGTCTTGGTCAAGATCTTTGCATCGACCTTTTAGCTCTCGATCTTTTCCATCCTTATCTCGCTCCTCTAAAAGCAAGTCAACGTTCATTTTCACGATCTCCTCGTCTTTGTGCTTTGGTTGACTTCAATTCTTCCTTGAGGCCTTCACATCTCCTTTGGCTTGGGCTAACTCTTTTTGAAGACCTTCATTTGTATGGAGAAAGGCATTCACGTTGAGTTTTCTCCTTCGCCAAAGCGAGACTTCACGATGGCATTCTCCTTCCTCAAGATCTCTTCTTCCGCTTCACTTGAGAGACCTTGGGCGAAGACGTCCAACACCGTTGCATTGCCTTGCACATGTATTTTCAATACTATTTGATCGGTTTTCGGATATCAAGTATGCGAGATAAATTGTAAATAAAGAAGATACTCGTTTACCTTCGCCAAGTAGCTCATGCCTTCACTAAGTAGATCTCCATTCGAACTATTCCCGAACCGATGATCGTCGGTTTCACGAACAAAAGTGTTGAACAGTTGGAATGGAAAATGAGCATTAGTCGGGGCCACATTGTTGGAGAAGCCATGGCTTCCGATCAATCTCGGTGGTTTGTTCTCTTGGTGGGGAAGGTGGAGGTTCTTCAGCGAAGAGGTGAGGGTCTACGTGTATGGTTTCGGAGAAGGAGATCAGGCGGTGTGCGTTCGAGAGTGGGCGAGGAGGGGAGATGCACCGAGGTGAATGTCGATGGTTGCTTTCTTTTTAGGGAAGGCGTGTGGGTTGGTTCGGTTGGTTCATTATCGTGAAGCAGGGGTTTACGTGGATATGATTGGAGGAGTGACAACCAAGAGGTAGGGACTCAAGCTCTTCGACGGTCAAAGGAGTTATTTTAGTTCTTATTTTCTTTACACGAAGGACCTTGGCCCGATCGATGCAAAGGAATATCGAGAAGGCTTCTCTCACCGGGATAGGTTCGGAGGTTGGAGGATTGGGATTAGTTGAGGAGGTTGTTTGGGGGTTGCTTGAGGGGACTATTTCGTGGATCACTCTCGGGGTTTGTTTACGATTGGGTGATTTTGGTTCGTTTATGCGGATCTTTTTCTTGGTAGAGGTCTAAGGTTTTCTTGGGAATATTGGGTTAAATGCGTTACGAGGTTCGTCGGTTTGAAGGGAAGAAGTTGGAGGATCGACGGTGGGAGGTTAACACAGGAAGATCCTTGGTACGGTCTTATTCACTTGCATCAAAGATTTTCCTCGACCAAAAAATCTTCCATGTCTCTCACCTCCGGAGAAATCGGTTTGATCGGAGATCTTGCAAAAACCACACATCGAACATGTATCACTTATACAAATTTCGAAAATTATATTGCGAGATTAAATCAAAACTTACATTTGTGGTTATATAACCAAGCTTGTTTGGTCGGAAGTGTAAAACTCCATTCCTTTGGAGGAATTTTCCTCAAGAAGTCCGCCATCTCCTCACCCGTTCTTCTGATATATCTCCGTCGCAGAGACTTAGTCGAGAGGTGGTCCATCTGGAAGGAAGAAATCTCGTGCCCCGTGATGAAAAACCACTTCTCATGCCAACCTTTGTTCTTTGGAAGGAGTGTTCATCAAGGTCTCTCTCGAACCTAGTGTTGGGTCGAGGAGATTGCTTCTTCAATACTTTGAAGCCCTGTTCTCGAGACCTACCAAAGCAGAGAAGAGGTGAATAAGATGTCAACGAGAGGAGTAATCCCAAGTTCGTGGCGTAAAGCAATGAATGCCAAGATGTGGATGTAGGAGTTGGGCCTTTAGTTGGGTGAAGCCCACTCCTATAAACCCTAAAAGGGTAATGATAAAAACATGAAGAGAAGACGAACTCCCTTCTCCAGAAGAGTGACCGGCATGGCGACCCAACCGTCCGGTCGTTGATACATACGCTCTTCAGGAGCAGGGGCCCTTATTGCATACATATCAGGAATCTGATAACGACTCCTGAGCATGCAAATTTCCGATTCAGAGACCGAAGAACGGATGTTGGCATTAGGAAATTGTTCCCGTCTTTGAAGAAGTCGAAATAATAGAAGAAGTCGGAGAAGGTTTCCCCCATGGTGGATGATTGAGGGTTGGAGCTTGAACCCTCTTGGTTAGGGTTTGAATTGGGAGAAACGATGCTGATGGGAGTTGCACGCAAAGGAGAGTTCTGGTTAGAGGTTTCAGTCACCATTGTTTCGATTTTGTGAAGTAGAGGAAGAAATTTGCAGAGAAAACAAAAGCTCTAAGGTTCAAATTTTGAATTAGCGGTAAAACCGTCATAATTGGTAAAGTTTACCTTTTATATCGATATTTACTTGCACGGTAATTAAAGGCTGCACATTTAATTCATTGCAATGATGATTGAATGGGAAGGGTTTCATCTGCTTTAGACCTAAATATCTTCACTTTCGTGGGCTTGCATCTATTGGGTTTCTCACTTCTGTACCTGATGACAATTTGGGCTTTGGCAAGTTTCACTCTGGATCTCTTATGATTTTTTATAGATGGTTACGTCCTGGGCCTATACTGTTTATAGTCTTTCATTAAACACTGCTTAATATAAGACTAGGGGGTAATCATGTCAGCCATAATCCTTTTCTTTATTTGGTAGAAATTATTGGGCTCCTCGATTGGATCATGTTATGTTAAGTCATGGTTGGATCCAGTCACTTGGGTCATTCTTATTATTTGGGCCTAGTCATTATATTGCCCATCATACAAATTATCACTTAATCCCAATTTTGACCAAGAATCATTATGCCAAATGACGTTTGACTATTATATGCCACTTTCTTTGCATGGCATTAATGAGGATGGGACTCGGATGACCGTGATGTGGCAAGCGGTTGAGGAGAGAAAGTGAAAGTAAATTTATTTTACTTTTAATTTGAAGTAATGGGAAGTAAGGGAAAAAGGTGTCGGGGAGGTGGTGGGTGGCACGATGAACCTGGATAGTGGAGTATGCATGGGGCTAAGATCACATAAGAGAGTAAGTAACACATACATTTTTTCATTAGAATTCTTATTCTATCCCTCTCAAACACTAGATAATATTTTTCTCTCCATTGTTGACCTTGTGATCGCATGTCTTCGACTCTCGCGAGAAGCTATCCCTCGACTATCAAAAGTCACAAACTTTTGTGTTGACTTGTTGAATCGCCAGCGGGATATTGGACGCGTCTTGGTGATTGGGACGTAGAAAAAGATCCTGGCGTTAACAACCTAATATATCACTATTAAAAAGAAAACACCCTACTTTCGTGGAAGCTGGATTCTTACTTTCTTAGCAGACATCCCTATTAGGGTGGAGTATGAATTTTCCACAAAATTTAATACTTATGAGGATTTAAATATAAGTCTCCCAATCTTATCTTATATTTATGATTATTAAATTTGAATGTGTTACACACATAATGAAAGCAAATGAAGAAGTTTATGAAAAGTTCAATTTTTTTTTATTTAGGAAATTTTCAAAGGATTAACACTGCTTTTAGAGTTTTGAGCGAAAATAAAAGAATAAAAAAACTTAAATTAGAAACGAGAAAAGAAAAGAATAGAAAACTTTAAAGTTTTCCTTTTATGTTGTTTTGAGTTTTAATGGAAAATAATAGAAAATTTAAAATTGAGGACGTGAGTTGTAATTTAAAATTTATTATATTAAAAGTTGAGGATAATATGAGAATTATAAAATATTACTTATTCTAATTTCTTTTCCATCCAAATCATGCCAATTTTGAATGGAAAACTTTAAGAGAAAAATGAAAGTTTTCATCCATTTCTTTTCTTTTCCGCTTATTAAAAACTCGAAACATGTAAATTTGAAAAAAATTTAAATTTTTCGTCTATTTCTTTTTTTTTTTGTCTATTTTAAAACTCAGAAACAGAACGTAAATAAAAGGGGGGAGGGTCCTAAACTGGTATCATTATTATTATTATTATTATTATTATTATTATTATTATTTATTTTGTATACTTTTTGGCAAGGGAAAAAGTCTTGCCCATTATTTGGAGTCAAAGTATCGAACCAAAAATGAAGAAACTACTGCGGCATTTCCACTCCTACCTTTGATGAAGACATTAATCCACCCCCACTAACTCCTCATTGCCATGCTGCTTACTTCAGTGACTGACTGAGTGACTGCAATTCAACCTATCATATCTAAATTTGGTGATTGAAAATGAGGGATCTGGTTATTATGAAGTTTATTTTTTTGGTAAGTTGGTCAATTCATCAATAGAATCTTCGATATGGCATAGAAGCTTACCAATTAGTATCAATCAATGGCTACAAAAATAAAACTTCATCTAACCAATTCAAAAACAAGAATAACAAAATACTTTATTTGTCGCACAAAAAAATTCTACTTTTTTTAAAAAAAATTGATAGAAACGCTCTCTTTTTATTGTATATAATTTAAAATGTCACCATGTCATCAAGTTTATCATCATAATTTCATTATCATGTCATCACAATTAAGTTATAAGTCGATTATTATTCTGAAGATAAACATGATAATAAATAAATAAATACTTAATGTTTTCAAAATTTATAAATAAAACTATTTTTGTGCAACAATTGTAGAATTAGATACACATGCATTCTCATGATATATAGTAGTAGTAGAAATATTAATTAGTAGTAGATTCAGCTCAACTTAGCTGATTACAATGACCTTACACAAGAACCACCTCTTTTGAGATGACAATGTCATCATACATTATACTATTAATCACTATACTATTAGTTACTATTATACACTAAATAGGAAAATACTATTTTTACACGAGTTCTTTCTTCTCATACGAGAGAAAATTATATAGAAATATTAAAACATACGTAAAAATATAAGTTTCCTTTTTAATATTTCAAATCAAACTGCCTGCTCATCGATATCATGGAAATACCCTCCCTCCCTCCCTCCCTCCCTCCCTCCCTCCCTCTCACTCAATCACTCAATCTCTCTCTCTCTCTCTCTATATATATATATATATATATATATGTATGTATATATATAGATATAGATATACTATATGGTTATGAAAAAGTGGCATGCATGACTGGTTTTTAAAATTGGGCACCAGAATAGGTCTGCCCGAAAGACCAGCCAGCAGGGGCAACGTTGTAAGAGACCACACTGCGGCCATCACTTGTGGTGACCCTGAAAGATAGGCTCTGTCCATTGAGGTAGCTGTTGCTCTGCCAATTTTGTCCCCAATTCCTTGACATTGGTTGCCACCGAGTTGTTGAACCCTTTATATATACTGAATTTACATCTCCAGCCCCTCCAACGTTGGTTATTAGAACTAGGTTGAAGTAGGAGTGACCATTAATGGTAAACCTAATACCTCCACTCCTCATGCAGGGTACCCTACAAATCAATACGTACATCCATCAACTAAATGACCTTACACATTTGAGTTTATATGACACCTACATGCAGTGGGACATAAAGCATTACTCCTCTACCTAATTTTGAAACTATACCAACCCATAGATGCATGTTATGCTAACCAAAGTGAAAAGGGTCATTAAAATAGTTAGGTACCTTCTGTAAGCAACGGGGACAATCCCAGCTCTGTATTGAGCAATGCGAAGGAAAACAGGCTCAGAGAGATCAAAGTGGTGGTTCGGAGGGTCGCAACAGCCGCCCGGCGGACAGAAGTTTGTGGCGGTGACTGTGATTATACCGCCAAGGCACCACTGTGGATCATTCACACACATAAGCTGAAAGCATGCTCCACAGCTCAATCCATTGTTAAACAGGGCTGTGCTCAGTGCTGCTGTATTTGTCCCATATCCCTGGCTGTAAAGATTTCCATACCCACAAGCCCCACCTGCATATATAAATATGACAAATTACCATGCCATAAAAAATGTACTATAATAATGTAAGGCTATTGATATTGTGAGAGCTAAAATATTGTTGATGTCACTTAAGGTATTGAGTGTCACTAATTAAAATAATTATTAAAATTGAGTTGTCTAAATTAAAAGTTAGTTTTGTAGCATACCCATTGTTCCTGAAGCATCACCACCTCCATAAAAGGTGGCATGAGCATTTATCCAACCACTATAATACCCCTCAACGGTTGAGACAATCGAAAGAAATCCCACTAATAATAAAATTCCAATGGATATTATAGTCATCCTCAAAATTCTGCTGCACAAACAAATGGAGATTCTTTGATTAGAGTACCCAACCTGTTGGCTGTTGTTCAAAAAAGACAAGTACTGTTACAAGAAAATAGGATTTGAAAGAAGTTGTGAGTAAATGAAGAGAGATTTCCAAGGGAATAAATAGGGGATTGATTTTGTAATGTTATGTTTTGGAAGTTGTGAGTTTGAGGGCTGACACTTAAATTCAGTACCCGGATGCATGGGACCGTTATTTTTATGAGAAGTCATTTCTCAATAGTGATAAAAATCTGGGTACATGTACAGGTCCGTTTTTGTATTAATGGTTTCTCTCTCTTAATTTCCAAGGTAAGATTTGTTTTTCTGTGGTTGTCGGGTTGGGATTGCCAGGCTGCCATAATGCTCAAGTAATTAATTAAGCTACATATATACTTTTTCTTCTTCTTTTTTTGTCTTTGGTAATTGCAGCCTTGTATATTAGTAGAATTTGGTACTAGAGCATATATGGTTATAGAGGGCTTTGTTAACGCCAAGATTTTTTGTCACATCCCAATCACGTAAAGACGCCCGATCCTCCATGCATGAAAAACACGATCAACACACAAAATTTAACAATTTGGGCCAAAGTCGGGATAGCTCAAAGCGTGAGAGTAATGCAATTAATCACTGAGGTTAACAATGGAGGATGAAAATGTCTGGCGTCTGAGAGAGATAAAAATGTATCGTACCTTTTGTTAGAAGACTCCTTTTAGTTACTCTCGTACTTTCGATTTTTGTGCCACTAACCCCGATCCGACACGACCCCCATTCCTCTATGGTCTCGATCGGATGCATGCGAGTTGTCACCTTTTTTCTCTCAGACTGTCATCGTAAATGGATAAAATCTCATCCACATTAATGATCTGCAGACTTTTGGTCAACTGCTCTCCTTTTTCATCATTACAAGTCAAAGGCTTAGATATAAAAAGATTTAATAGACCAACCCATTGACCCGGTCTAATATTAAAGAGATATAAGGTAAGGATTAGGCCCAATAACTTTAAGACCGAATAGACTATTTAAATAAATAAGCCCAAACCGCAAGGCCCAGTAGGTGAAATATCATGACCCAACATTGCCCCCTAGTTTTCTATTAAATAGGATATTTAATGGGAAACTATAAGTGGTCTATGACTTTATTGGGTTCAATAGGATCGAAATAAACCCAAACTAAAATTTACCAAGGTCCAAATGGTTAAAGATAAATTGAAAAGATGGATTAAAACCGGAAGCCCAAATGAAAAGTCCAACCTGCTAAATATCTAAAACTCAATCTGGACGCAACCTTTCAAATTCGTAATCATGACAGTCAATTTAATGTGCCGCCCTCGATTACTGAGTAACCGTCAGTATAAAAGATAAACTTTACCAAATTGGACAATTTTACCTGCCAATTTGAATTTCGGACGCTCAAACTCCCTTCTTCCTTCCAAAGCTTTTCTTGCCTCCTCTGCAAATAGCCAACAATGGTGGTCATCAATACAAACCAGACGTCTCCAATCAGGGCAGTCCCCCTCACGACTGTCTAACCTAACCCGGATATAGGGGCTTCGAGCTCCAACCCCCCAATTGCTACCCCTAACAAGAAGAAAGTACCGTCAAAACCCCGGTTTACCCCTTCTGAATTCTTTATAAGCAAGGAAGTGTTTACCCATGCGAACTCTGCATCTACTGTCACTGAGATTGAATTACGAAAGCTTCGCGATCGATGCCATATTCCGGATACTCATCTGATAAGAGTTCTGAGTGCAGGGAAAAATGTATCAAAGACACAAGGATGGACAAATTTCTCCAGTGACAATTCTCGAAAAAGGAGTCAGGTTCCCTCTACACCCATTTCTGATGACCATTCTAGGGTTCGTTGGCGTTGGGTTCGCCCAATTAGCGCCGAATTCTTATATTCATATTCTCCTTCATTCGTTACACATGAAGCGGGAGTCGAACCTCTTGACTTCTTTTTTTACATTTATAAAATCGGTCGATCTCGCGAAAGAGGGTTCAAATTCATAAATGGCGAGCATCGAGAATGGAGAGAAATTTAAAAGACGTTCATTGGTGAACACTCCTTCGAGCAACAGGGGGTGGCATGAAAAATGGTTTTACGTTAAGGGACCTGAAATTTCCTTCTTACTGAACTGGGCCACTGATGAGAAGACTTCTGCTGATTTTGGAGACATTTTCGAAGAACGCGAGGCTGAAATGATAGGTCTATTTGACAATTTCCCGAAGGAAGAGTGGAAATACGGACTTTTATCTTAGCAAGCGTGGTTATACAACCACAAATGTAAGTATGGATTTACTTTATCAGTATTTTGGAAAATTGCTATGGTATAGATTTTGATGTAAAACTGTTAATCTTCTGCAGTAACTTTGATCAAACCATTGTCTTCGGAGGTGAAGGAGTTGGAGGATTTTCTAGCTGGAATGTGACGCCCCCAAAATAGGTCCATTCCATCCAACCCATTCTGAGTCGCCAAATACATGGTACAGAAACAACTACAACTTTATTATCACAACAATAAAAAGCGTGAGTTTAAATACAAATATTATCTTACAGACAATATTTATACTCAAATAAATCCTCATCACATTTATTGATACATTATTTTACAATAATGGTGAGGACTACTAAACCATCCTTTCTAAAACCTTCATTCCATACCCCGACTCATACTCGCTTATATTCTCGCCTCCAGAGAAAATGGAACAAAAAGGAAAAGGGTGAGCTCAACTAGCCCAAGAAAATGTTATGACTAAGATAATATACAACAAATTATCGTTAGTCTCCAACAGGAAAAATCGATAGAATCTGATAGACAACAAGTTTCGGATCAATATTCGCGTGAAATAATAATTCATAGAAGAGTTACGTAGAGAATGAAATCTACTATAATCTATGAATTTAACGGTCCATCATCAATATTTTATCCTAACATCAATCAATATTCATCTCAAATCAAATATTCATCTTTTTTGCTACAGAGCAAAGATATTCATCAATCGATCGTGTTCATCTCAACACTGTTCATCTTTTGCACTAAAGGCCAAAGATATTCATCGATCGATCGTGTTCATCTCACACACTGCTCATCTTTTACTTAAAGGCCAAAGATATTCATCGATCGGTCGTGTTCATTTAAACACTGTCATCTTTGCCTTCTGGGCCAAAGATATTCTTCAAAATCATTCATCTTTGCCTGAAGCCAAAGATATTCTTCAGAAATCATTCATCTTTGCTACTGGGCCAAAGATATTCTTGAAATCATTCATCTTTGCACTACGGCCAAAGATATTCAATAATATCATCATTTAAGACCGAGGATGATGAAAATATTTTTAAAGAACGAATCCATTGAAACAAAATGACAAGGATTAAGGATTAAGGATTAAATACTTTGTTTTATCCATGTCCAACAATACCCCAAAAAAATAATCACGGTGGTGTAAAATTCAAGAATGATCAAAACATAGATCTGATCAAAGCTAGTATCCGAATAGATATTTTAGATTTAAAAGAAAAATTTTCATTTTGATTGAATAGTCTTAGATTAAATGAATAGTCTTGAGTATCGTGAATAGTCTTAGTATCGTGAATAAGTAACTCAAACACCAAAAGATAGAAATTCCACAAAAAAAACATCTTCACGCTTACGTGAATAGTACTCGTGAATAGTAACTCGTGAATAAGTAACTCATGAATAGTAACTTCGTGAATAGTAACTCATGAATAGTAACCCCGGACATGAAAAAGTTCCAAATTTGATAAAAAGTACCAACCAATATTTCAAAGTAATGATATTGAAGAATTAATATCATTTGAGAAGAAAATAACATCCCTTACCTCGAAGAATCGATGCCGGAAGGAAAGGTCGGAAGTGATCTTTGAATGAAACTTATCTTGAACAATGAACTCTCAAAGTATCTAAATACTCACAAAATACGCTCGATAATATAGAGAGAAAGAGAGAAAACTTTGTTTCGTGTGATTTTCAATTCTAACTTAGCCCTCTATTTATAGGAAAATGTTAGCCGTAGAAGCAGGACTTGACCTGCTTACGATGGCTTTACCTGCTACTATTGCCACCCACCACATTTGAAATAAAATTCAGCACATTTTTTCACCAACCACAAGTGGGGCCCACTCAATTCTAGAATTTTCCACCAAAATCAATTATAAACCTAATTTAGAATCGACACCTCTTAAAATTCACAACAAATCATTCGTGCATTTTTAACGGTTCAAAATTTGTGGACATATACTCAACTTATGTATGTATAACATACCCAAAAATTACCACAATCTAACGGTTTGGATTAAAAATTATAACCCCCGTGATATATCTCAAAACCCACGATTTGATTTTTAACACCTCCAATCAGATAAAATCTTGATAAAACACCTCAACATTAATTCCTTCATTAATAACCACATAAATAAATCCATCATTTATATTCATATAAAATAAATATTTCCTTATCATATGAATCAATAATTAATTATTCACAAATAATATTACGAAATCACAATTATGACAACCAGGTAGTTCAGGGAAGAGGGGCTTTCGATAAGGATCTCTCACTTCTTGGCGCGCAATGATTAGGTGACCAAACCTCTTCTTAGATGAGAACTTTCTAGACATTGCCAATAATGTTATCTAATAATATTATTCAAATAATATGAATTATTGATCCGATAATGGGAAATCTTGTGCGGTGACAATTATTGAAACAAACAATAATATAAAATACCAACGCAAAGAATTATTGAATCAATAAAATAAAATCTTTGAGCGATAATTATTGTAACAATTATTGAGTAGTGCCTTCTTACGTGGGATCAATAATTCAACAATCTTTATCTAATACATCTGTAAGCTTCTTTATGCAACCACGCGACATTCTTGTATTTTAACCACCGGGTATTCCAATGTCTTAACGGTAACAACTACTGATCTTAATTGGTAACAACTTCGCCTGTTATTTATAACCACCCAAACTTTGTCGTTTTCCTCATCCAATCGCTTTCCGTTATGGGGCCCACACATGGTATAGCCGCCGTCATTTAATATTCCCAGATAATGCGAATATTCTACGACCAAACGAATATTCTAGAAAGATCACGAATATTCCACGACCAAACAAATATTCCCCGACAAAATGAATATTTTATAACCACTGCTTATTTTGAAATATTTATGTATTTAACCCTTAACTATCCACATTAATCAAATCAACCCTTACTATTTCAAAATAATAAATAAAGGAAATTCCTTTTTATTTAAAAAATTTTGGGGTCTTACATGGAAAGTCCGTAGAAGTCGTTGCCGAATCATCCCAACAGGAAATCTCACCCGAAGATGATGTAGTTAAAAAATCTGCAAAAGTCGGTGCTGATCCTTCACAACCAGAAGCCTCTTCCTAATTCAAACCACCTACCGAGACACCTCCTACCAAAGCACCTCAAGCCAACGTTGAATCCCGAACCCTTGAGCCAGAAACCAAAGAGCCCATTTTACCAGAAATATAACTCAAACCACGTCGAAGGAAGAGGGGTGCCCGAAAGCCCAAACAGATCTACATACCATCAGATTCCGAAGGTTTTTCTGAATCTGAACCAAATGTCAATCCGATACCCCCACCTATTGCTTAATTCCGATCACCAACCGTTGATTTACCACCACCACCCATCATCGAACCAACACCGCCAACCATCGCCTTCTACACCACCAATCACTGACCCAACACCATCAGCTGTTGACCCAACACCACCAGCTGCTGACCCAACGCCACCAGTTGTTGAGTTGGTGCAGCCAACTGTTGACCTGCCGCCGCCGATTGTCAAACCCACAACAGTTCGAAAGAGTCTACTCGATCTATCTGCAGATGATCGTAGACAGCTCATTCGAATCAAGAAGTTAAAGACCCAGGTCACTCCTCAGACTGCCGAAGACCTGAGGGTGCCTCCTTCGAGTGTTCTCCCCCCAATAACCCCAGTGGAGACTCGAACTGTTAATGAAGAAGAGCGAACTGAACCCGCTGCAACTCCATCTCGAAAGAGGAAACGGCCATTTGATAGTCATCCAAGTTCGACACCTGTACTTCTGCCGGTTCAAGACCCTACTATAAGACCCCATCTTTTATAAATAAAGATGAATTTTCTATAAATATTATTTTTGAATATTATGGAATAAATTTGATATAATGTTATAGTTGTGGGTAATATTTATAAATTTTGCAAAAGTAGCAAATTGTTATAAAATATTCGTTTGGTTGGGGAATATTCTTTTTTTGTCGGGAATATTAAATGCGACGGCTCAATCATTGGTGGACCCTACAACGGAAGTATTATAAGTAGTTAAAAATGACAAAAAATTATCTTTCTATAAAAATAACTTGGAGGTGTTACTGTTAAAAAGCGCTGAACTACCCGGTGGTAAAAATACGATGTCTGGCATTGGGCTGCGTAGTAGCACACGGTATTGATTATTGATGTTTACGTGAGAAGTCACTTAGCTATACTCAATTATTACTACGATAATTCTTTGCGATCATATCTCTTATATTATTGATTTAATTATTGTCATAATATCATCTGTATAATATGTTATATTATTAATTGAGACGACAAGTTATAAATGATTAATAATTGTTGAAAGATTAAAAATGTGTTGATAAAATGATTTGTGGTAATATTTATTCAATCCTTGATGTATATAAAAGAGTACATTATGAGACGTTTGTGGTAAGTTTGATTATTTTATGGGGGCCCATATGTCATCATCTAAGAGTCTTTTCATCGATCAGTAGTAATTACCTTTGTGAATAATAATTACCTTTGTGAATAGTAATTACCTTCGTCAATAGTATTTACCTTCGTCAATAGTAATTACCTTCGTCGATAGTAATTGCCCCTTCACAAATAGTAGTTGTCCTTCAATATTACCAAGAGTTAAGCTTTCTTTCGTTGTTCCAAAGATTAATTACCCTTCATGAATAGTAGTTGTCTCTTGATATTACTAAGAGTCATTTTGACCCTTCGTTAAGACCAAGAACCACCCTCGGTTTTTCTATAAATAAAAGCTCATTCCTTCATTATTTCTTACTTAATTCATTGAAACTCTACAGAGAGAAACTATAGAGAGAAAGAAGAAAAAGTATTCTTCTTCTTTTTTCCAATATTCGATCTTCTACAGGTAGGGAATATTATTTGTTGTACAAGTAAGGGGTGTTATTCTTTCTTATTCATGAAGAAGAACTGTTGTTATTCCATTTCTTATTATTACATTGGAATAACTTTTATCTGTGATACCCTATACTTGGTGACATTCTTCTATTATTACATTGGAACATCCTGTCATGTGTTTTTTACACCAGACTGGTTCCGTTTTTATTATTATTACATTAGAATATCACATGCATGTGTTTTACACTGACACTTCCATTCCATTTTTATTATTCCGCTTTATTATTACGTTAAATATCACATCTGCATCTTATCTGTGGGACTGGTTCCATCATTTATTATTCGCATTTATTATTACTTGTTGAACATCACATCGGTGTGAATTTCACGACTGGTTCCGTTATTATTATTCTGTTGGAATAACTTTTGCTGTCAATGATCTTATCGCGTACGGTGATTTCTTTTGTTATTCCATTCTTTATTATACCCAAGTTGGTTAAAACTTTGACTTATACTCCATGAAATTAGTAGAATATCCTTGATATTTGTGTTTCATCCAATATCTTTTCATGAAAATATTCTTACGATCATTCTTGAATTTTACTCTACAAAACAAGATTATCGTGTTGACAATTTGGGCGTTAATAATTCTGGATAAAATAATTCTTGAACTTGTTTTATTGAATTCTTATATCATTGTCATCATCCTCATATTTATATTATGTTGAAAGTCATCTGTGCTCACATAGTGCATAGATGGACTTGGTATGATTATGACCGGAGACTATTCGATTGTAATCATGATCGTAATGTTACAAATGATGTGATGAAAGTCATCGTGGCTTAGTGCATAGATGGACTTGGTATGATTATAACCCGAGACTATTCGGTTGTAATCATGGCCGTAATGTTACAAATGATGTGATAAAAATCCTCGATTAATAGTAGTGCATTGATGGATGATTGTTGGCATGATCATGACCATTAATGAATACCTGACTATTCTTGGCCCGTAGTGCATGAATAATTGTGGTCGTGATCTTAAAGAATATCCTTGGCAGTAGTGCGGGGTGATTCGATGATGTGGAATATTTATTAAAGTGAGTCTCAAATTTATAACTTGATGATGAAAAACCTTTTAAATCATAAAAGATAGTAGATTTTATTTTCTACTTGACTCTTTTAATGGATTATTTATTCAAAGCTATGAGCTTAAACTTGATGTCTATTGTATTTTATCGGTTTAACATTGTTGAAGACTAATGATAATTTATCCTGCATTATCTTAGTCATAATATTTCTTCTTGAGCTAGTTGAGCTCACCCTTTCTTTCTTTATTCTCTTGAGAAATGAGAATATAAATTTGGGACGAGTCGGGGAGCGGAGTAATGGTCCGAGGATAGCATTAGTAGTCCTCACTATTCTTGAAATAGTGTGATAATAATTGTAATGAGGACTCCTTTTGAGTTTGTATAATATCTAGTAGACAATATTTGTATTCAAACTCACAGGTTTATGTCGTATTGTATACATACAGCTTATATTAGTAAGTTGTATTTAAATTACATACCATGTATCGACTACCCAAGATGGGTGATGTATACCTAATTTTGGGGGCGTCACGGTTGGTATCGTAGCTTAGGATATGATCCTGGCTAAGATGTGAGAATAGTACTAGGAGGGAGAGGCAGAATACCTTCATTTAGTATGACTACCTAAGTTTATGTCTTTATTTTATTGGTCTCATCGAAATATAGAGATAAATTATTACATGTCAATTAACCTTTTGTTTTGTGGCGATGTCTCAAAATGACATCCGAGAATGTTGAGAATAGCAATGGAGCACAGGCGATCGTTGATTCACCACATATCAATAATCAGGATAATGTGCATCGGAAGGCGATAATCCTCATGCAAACAACAACAACGACCAAATGATGAATGATCAAATGTTCGGAGGCTTTATGTAATTTATGCAACAAAGAAAGCGAGAGGCGACTCTATCCAAAACGTGGGTGGAAACACGAAAAACTCTCGGCGGTCACCGCTAAACAATTCAAGGAGCTGGGACCACCGGAGTTTAAGGGAGAGCCAAAACCACTTCGCGGAAGCATGGATAAAGCAGATTACCAAGATATTTGATGTCTTGGGATGCTCCGAGGAGCAAAAGGTTCCCTTTACCGCCTTTTTATGTTCATGCCAAGAAGCGATTCATGGTGGAATCGGTAAAAGCGTACTCAACTTCTTTGTCTTGAAGATATCTTGGGAGAAGTTCGAGAGTCGTTCAACGACAAATACTTTCTGAAAGTATTCGCCACATGAAGGAGTTGGAGTTTATCAAGTTGGAACAAAACAATATGGCCAGTGTCGCAATACGAGGCAAAATTTGCGGAGTTATCACGGTTTTTCGTCCCCACTTGGTGGATAATGAAGAGAGAATGGCGCGAATGTTTTAAGAGGTTTGAAGCTCGAAAATACGTCAACATCTTATTTCTCATAAACCGTGTGTTTGTATTTAGATGTTGTAAATAGGGCTCGATTAGTGGAGCGATATACGAGTCAACGCTTGACTAAAAGAGAGCGGCCGCAAAATTATAATACCGGCGAGAGAGTAGTCATCGAGCGGTGACAACAAGCGTGGAGGAATCAACGGGCGGATATGGTAACCACTTCCGGTGGTAATCAGGCCCAAAACAATAAGAATGGACATTTCAAGAAAAGGAGATTCAACAATGATGGAAAGATGTCGAGACCAAAGACCAAGTTAAGGAAGGAGAAAGACCACCTATCATATGCTTCAAATGCGGAGGAGAGGACACATCGATCCAACTACGCCATGCCGCTCAAAGCATGTTATAATTGTGGAAGAGAGGTCACTTAGCTCGATTTTGTGGTTTATCAAGACAAATTCAACTAGGATGGAGGCACCAAAGGTCGCGTCGGAAAAGTCAAAACCGTTAGTCTGAGGAGGAGCGTTTGTTGTGACCTCCCGGAGAGCAAGGAACCCGAATGAGGTCATCACGGGTAAGCTTATCATAAACTCTAATGAAGTCTATACTTTATTTGATACTGGGTTCTACCCATTCTTTTATTTCTCCTACTTGCGCTCATCGATTAAATTTGACTCGGAGAAATTAGACTTTGACTTATCTGTGAAAACTCCGTTGGGATAAACCTTCATTACATCCACATGTTTATAAGTCTTGTTTGGTTCAAATTGGTACCTCACATTACCCGTCGATCTTATTTCATTAAAAATACTTGCATTTGACGTGATTCTGTGGATTGATTGGTTAACTACTTATCATGCAAAAATGATTGTTTTGTAAGGTTGTTAGCTTTCATATTCTTAATCAACCTATTATGCGAATTCAAACGACCAAACCATTAAAATCAATCACGGTCATCTCAAGCCATAAAGCTATTCGTTTATTGAAAAACGGATGTCAAGCTTTCTTAGCTCATGTCACGATTTAAACAAAAATACGCCGCTTTTGAGCGATATTTCTATTGTTAATAAATTTCTGACGTATTCCCAAGAACTTCCCCGCCTACCCCAGGCGTGAAATTGAATTTTGTATCGACCTTGAACCCGATACAAAACCTATTTCAAAGCCCCATATCGAATGGCTCTATTGAACTTCGTGGAGTTAAAGACCCAACTGCGAGGAATTGTTAGACATTGGCTTTATTAATGATCCCAAGACTTCTCCTTGGGGTGCTCCTGTTCTATTCACAAGAAGAAAGATGGGAGTATGCGACTTTGTATTGATTATCGGGAGTTGAATCATGTCACCATCAAAATAGGTATCCATTGCCACGTATTGATGACTGTTTGACCCGATTCAGCAAGGAGCCAAATTCTTTTCAAAGATTGATCTTCGTTAGGATATCACCAATTGAAGATTAGAAACGGTGACATTCCAAAGACGGCTTTAAACTCGAGACGGGCATTACGAATTCCTAGTCATGTCCTTTGGATTGACTAATGCTCTGTTGCCTTCATGGATATGATGAACCGAGTATTCAAAGAATATTTAGATCACTTTGTGGTCGTCTTTATTGATGACATCCTTATTTATTCCAAAAGCCGTGAAGATCATGAAAGCAACACTTGAGGTGACACTCCAAAAGCTTCGTGAATATAAGCTTTATGCCAAGTTGAAGAAATGCGAGTTACGGCTCAAGAAGTAGCATTCCTTGGGCACGTGGTATCAAGTCATGGAATATCTGTTGACCAAAGAAAGATTGAAGTTATTCAAAGTCGGGAACAACTTCAAATCGATGGATCAAGTCGTAGCTTTCTCGGTTTAAATTGGTTTATTATCGAGATTCGTGGAAGGATTTTCTCGAATCGCTACTCCATTGACTTTCAATAACTCGAAAAGATACAAAGTTCGGTTGGAGCGAAGAATGTGAGAAGAGTTTTCAAGAACTCAAGAGAGACTTATTTCAAAGACTGCTACGACAATACCATCCGCTCGGAGGGATTTGTCATCTACATGATGCTTGAAGCAAAGGGTTAGGATGTGTTCTCATGCAACATGGGAAAGTCATAGCCTATGCCTCACGACAACTGAAAGAATATGAGAGGAATTATCCTACTCATGATCTAGAGTTGGCAGCTGTTGTCTTTGCACTTAAAATTTCTAGGCATTACTTGTATGGGGGAGAAAGTGGAGATCTTTACGGATCATAAAAGCCTCAAATATTTCTTCACTCAAAAGGAACTCAACATGCGACAACGACGTTGGCTTGAACTGCTGAAAGATTATGATCATACCATCCAAAACCATCCTGAAAAAGCGAACGTGGTAGGCGACGCGCATTGAGTAGAAGATCATATGCACGAAATGCGAGTGCGTTATTGTCAACGCAGAGGCCCATTTTGTGTGACTTGCAAAGGATGGAGATAGAGTTAAAGACTCTGGGGACGCGTGTGATGATAATGGAGTATATGAGTAGAGCCACTTTAATCGATAAAGTTAAAGTCGCTCAAGCTACTGGACACGGAGGCGATCATGTATGAGGAAGAAAGTGCAAGAAGGTGCTATCTTAGGAAGCAAGAATCGATGAAGAAGGAATACTTGAGTCAACTCCGGACTTTGTGTTCCTAACGACCGATTTAAAGTATAATATCATGATGGAGCGCACAACACACCATTTGCAATCCATCTCGGGAGTACCAAAATGTATCATGATATTCGGCCATACATTTTGGTGGAAGCAATATGAAGAGAGAGATAAGCTTTGTTTATCTCAAGGTGTCTAACTTGTCAACGAGTTAAAGCGGAGCATCAAGTACCAAAAGGTCCATTGCAACCACTTGAAATTCCGAATGGAAGTGAGAGCACATTACCATGGATTTCGTTCTGGGTCTTCCTAAGGTTTCTCAAGGCATTGATGCGATTTGGGTCATTGTTGATAGATTGACCAAGTCTCGCTCATTTCTTCCGATCGAGAAACTTATACACTTGAACGTCTTGCTCAGTATGTACATAAACGAGATTGTAAGAATCGCATGGTATGCCTAGAGATCCATAGTTTCGATCGAGACCCAAGATTCACTTCACGATTTTGGGTTAGTTTGCAAAAAGCTATGGGCACGAGACTTACGATTTAGCTTCGGTATATCATCCTCGATCCAGACGGACGATGGGAGAGGACTATTCAAACTCTTGAAGATCTATTAAGACTCGTGTCCTTGATTTCAAGGGAGTTGGGACAAGTTCTTACCATTGGTGGAGTTTTCCTACAACAACAATTATCAATCGCAAGTATTGGCATGGCTCCATTCAAGCGTTGTATGGAAGAAAGTGTCGTTTCTCCGAGATCTTTGGGATGAGGTGGGTGAAGCAACGTTGTTGGGACCGGAGTTGAATGCGTATGACAACGGAAAAGATTCAAACGATCCGACAACGATATAAAAACCTCACAAAATCGACAAAAGAGTTATCTTTGATCTTCATCGAAAGGGCGTGGAATTCGATATAGGAGATCATGTGTTGTTAAGAGTTGCTTCCATGGAAAGGAGTTACAAGATTTGGAAAGAGAGAAAACTTAATCCTCGATTCATCGGTCCATTTTAATCCTCGATCGAGTAGGAACTGTGGCTATAGACTCGCTTTTCTTACCGCCAAATATGTCTCGTGTTCATAACGTTTTCACATAACCATGTTACGTAAATATGAAAGACCCGAACCATATTATTGAGTTAGAACCGGACGAAATAGCGAAAGATTTGACGTATGAAGAGGTTTCATTCAAATTTTGGATAAGAAGGAACATATTCTACGCTCGAGGTTATACCTCAAGTCAAAGTTTTGTGGAGGAACCACGATGTTGAGGAAATGACTTGGGAGTTAGAATCAAATGAAATCAAGGTATCCTTACCTCTTGACATACCAGTGCGTACGCACTAATTTCGAGGCGAAATTTCATAAGAAGGGGAGGTTGTAAGACCCTGACTTTTATAAATAAAGATGAATTTTTCTATAAATATTATTTTGAATATTATGGAATAAATTTGATATAATGTTATAGTTGTGGGTAATATTTATAAATTTTGCAAAGTAAACAAATTGTTATAAAATATTCATTTGGTGAGAATATTCTTTTTGTGGGGAATATTAAATACGACGACTCAATCATTAGTGGACCTCATTAATTGAAGTATTGTCGTAGTTATAAAGCGACAAAATTATCTTTCTATAAAAATAACAATGGGAGGTGTTACCGTTAAAAGCTGTTGAACTACCCGGTGGTAAAAGTAATACGATGTCTGGCGTGGTTGCGTAGTAGCACTGCAGTATTGATTATTGATGCTTTACGTGAAAGTCACTTAGCTATACTCAATTATTACTACGATAATTCTTTGCATCATATCTCTTATATTATTGATTCAATTATTGTCACATGTCATCATCTCGTATAATATGTTATATTATTAATTGAGACGACAAGTTATAAATGATTAATAATTGTTGAAAGATTAAAATGTGTGATAATTACCTTCGTCAATAGTAATTACCTTCGTCGATAGTAATTATCCCTTCGCAAATAGTAGTTGTCCTTGATATTACCAAGAGTTAAGCTGCTCTCTTGATTGTTCCAAAGGTTAATTACCCTTCGCAAATAGTAGTTGTCTCTTCAATATTACTAAGAGTCATTTTGACCGCTTCATTATGACGAAGGCCACCCTCGGTTTTTCTATAAATAGAAAGCTCATTCCTTCATTATTTCTTACGAATTCATTGAAACTCTGAGAGAAAACTATAGAGAGAAAGAAGAAAAAGTATTCTCAACTACTTCACTTTTCCAATATTCAGTTCTTCTAAGGTAGGGAATATTATTTGTTGTACTGTAAGTGGGTGTTATTCTTTCTTATTCATGAAGAGAACATTGTTATTCCATTTCTTATTATTACATTGGAATAACTTTGATATCTGTGATCTACCACCCTATACTTGGTGACATTCTTCTATTATTCATTGGAACATCCTCATGCATGTGTTTTACAGGACTGGTTCCGCTTCTTTATTATTATTACATTGGAATATCACATGCGTGTGTTTTACACGGACACAGTTCCATTTTTATTATTAAAATCTTTATTATTACGTTTAATATATCACATCATCTTTATCTGTGGACTGGTTCCATCATTTATTATTCCGCATTTATTATTACATTTGGAACATCCCATGTGCTTGTGTGAATTTCACGACACCGGTTCCGTTATTATTATTCTGCTGGAATAACTTTTTGTGTCTGGCCTATCGCATGCATGGTGATTTCTTTTGTTATTCCATTCTTTATTATACCCAATTAGTTAAAACTTTGACTTATATACTCCATGAAATTAGTAGAATATCCTTGATATTTGCGTTTCATCCAAATATCTTTTCATGGAAATATTCTTCCGATCATTCTTGAATTTATTCTACAAAAACAATGATCATGTTGACAATTTGACGTTAATAATTCTGGATAAAATAATTCTTGAACTTGTTTTATTGAATTCTTATATCATTGTCATCATCCTCATGATTATATTATGTTGAAAGTCATCTGTGGCACATGGTGCGTAGATGGACTTGGTATGATTATGACCGAGAGACTATTCGGTGTAATCATGACCGTAATGTTACAAATGATGTGATGAAAGTCATCTGCGGCTGTGGTGTGCGTAGATGGACTTGGTATGATTATAACCGAGAGACTATTCGGTGTAATCATGGCCGTAATGTTACAAATGATGTGATAAAAATCCTCGATTAATCGTGAGTGCATTGATGGATGGTTGTTGGCATGATCATGACCATTAATGAATACACAAACTATTCTTGCCCGTAGTGCATGAATAATTGTGGTCGCGATACTAAAGAATATCCTCGGCGTAGTAGTGGGGGTGATTCGATGATGTGGAATATTTATTAAAGTTTGAGTCTCAAATTTATAACAAATGATGAAAAACCTTTTAAATCATAAAAGATAGTAGATTTTATTTTCTACTTGACTCTTTTAATGGATTGCTTTATTCATATGCAGCTTAAACTTGATGTCTATTGTATTTTATCGCTTTAACATTGTTGAAGACTAATGATAATTTATCCCGCATTATCTTAGTCATAATATTTCTTCTTGAGCTAGTTGAGCTCACCCTTTCTTTCTTTTCTCTTGAAAATGAGAATATATTTGGGACGAGTCGGGAGCGGAGTAATGGTCCGAGGATAGCATTAGTAGTCCTCACTATTCGTGAAATAGTGTGATAATAATTGTAATGAGGACTCCTTTTGAGTTTGTATAATATCTAGTAGACAATATTTGTATTCAAACTCACAGTTTATGTCGTATTGTACACGACAGTTATATTAGTAAGTTGTATTTAAATTCTGTACCATGTATCTGACTACCCAAGATGGGTGATGTATACCTAATTTTGGGGGCGTCACACCTACTCCAGCTCAATCTTCTTCTACCGAAAATATATACATGGATCCTTCCCCAGTCCGCGACCAACCTGTACCTCCCCCCTGGAGGCCTTCATCACAAAATTTTCACGATTAGGCTACTGGAGCGCCGACCTTATGGCCTCGGTTCAATGTCAACTTTCCCTTCCGACTTTTCGATGCCTTTGTCCAGGAAACAGACGATCACCAGTTTAACAACCATACGAATGAGAACTTTCTTGAGGAAGGCATGAGCTATTTGGCAAAGGTAATTGATAATTCTCTCGGTTATACATTTCTTTTCTTGTTTAAGTATATAAGATTGACTGGGTGTTGTCGAATATGTACAGGCGAACGCAGTCTTCGGACGTTTACGTCCCAGACATATAAATGCCGAATCCGATGAGGAGACTCTGAGAAGGGAGAACAACCTGTTGAAGGCTACCTTGACTCGGGAGAGAGGTGAGCATGAAGCCACTCTTCATGCCAATGAAGGCCTTCAGAGGGAATTGGCCCAAACCAAGGGGGATCTGAAGGATACTTATGATGTACTGAGCTCGACCAGAGAAGAGCTGAAGACGTCAAAAGCTAGTGAACAGAGATTGACCGATATGAATGTCAGATTTGTTGCAGAGACCGAAGCCCTGAAGATTACCAATGAGGGACTTGCTGCAGCTAATCAAAACTTGTCGACACAACTTGGCCAAGTTCAGAAGAAGGCTCGGGACGATAGGAAAACTCATAGGGCGAAACGCCGTAAACTTCGTAGAAAGATTAAGGTACTTCGGGAACAGGATCCTCCCATGACCGAAGAATTGCTCAAGCAGATTCAGGAGGACTATCGGACTTCTGATGAGCTCGGTGCAGAGATTATGAAAGTATACTACGAAGGATTCGAAGATTGCCGAGGTCAATGCAAGGAAAAGCTGGTGGCAGCCCAAGTAGATTCGGCCTTGCTCGATTTTGAAAATGATGTATAAATAGGATCTTATTGCTTCTGATCTTTAGAATTTTGTGAAAAAATTTTGTAAAGAAATTTAAGTGGACTTGTTTAAGTGTTTAATGAAATTTTAATTTTCTTTACTATGACTTACATTTACTTACGTTTCTTGTCAATAATTCAAAGATTAATGATCTTGAATGAACTTAGCTTAACTTCTAAATCGGATAAGGCGTATAACGATTAAGTTAAGAAATGAAATGAACCGAATGAACTGAATGAACTTAACACTTGCATAAAATAAAGTAATGTATACTTATCATTTCCGGCGTGTGAGACGGATCATGTGTGAGGTGAATTAAATGATCCTCTTTGTACCATCAAGATCTTGTTTACCACTCCTGGTGAAACAAGTATATAAGGACATTTGTTTACCACTCGGGGTAGAACAATTTTATAAGGGCCATGGAATTTGTCTACCACACAGGGTAACAAATTCATAAGAACACTCGATGATATAAGGTCGCCATCGAATGGCGGTGAGTCTTACCATACTTCCTTACTTGGTGCCCATTTTACCACTCGGGGTAAATCAAAGTTAAAAAGGACCATGAAATTTGTCTACCACGCAGGGTATAACAAAACCATAAGGACACTCCTACTGAAGAGGCTACCATCGAATGGTTAGCGAGTCCACCTCGTTCTCCTTACTTCGGTGCCCATTGATTTACCACCCTTGGTAAAAACAATATTAAAAGATCATAGGATTTGACTACCACGCACGGGTAACAAATAAATGAAATTTGCATCGAATGGCCAACGAGTCCTACCATACCTCCTTACACCATTGTGAACTTAGGACAAATAGGAAGAAGATCAGTTGTGAAAAAGTGACTTTTTATTGATGGTGAGCAATCATATACGGACTTAGATAAACCCACTCGATCTCTCTTCGAAAGTATTTTGGTCTGCGGCGTGCAAGTGTTCTTAATCTCGGATCCATCCAATGCCTTCAATCGGTAAGTTCCTGACTTTGGTACTTCGATTACTTCATAAGGTCCTTCCCAATTCGGTATCAGCTTCCCCACGTTCTGCGGCGTAGATGCTTCAGCTTCTTTGAGGACGAAGTCCCCCACTTCGAATCTACGGAGCTTTACCCCT
Organism: Panax quinquefolius; assembly: GCA_020205615.1. Lineage (NCBI taxonomy): Eukaryota > Viridiplantae > Streptophyta > Magnoliopsida > Apiales > Araliaceae > Panax > Panax quinquefolius. The sequence continues at coordinate 21,875,552 of CM035169.1, read as the reverse complement.
TTGTTGTAATGCTTGGCAACTCTCCTCTGGTAGGCTGCTAACTTGATCAAAGCCACTTCTCTGACTTCTTATAACAGATCCAAGTTGGCCTTTAGTCCTTCGTCATTATAGATCTCTCTGAACTGACTGACGCGAAGACTTGGAGATCCAATCTCGACTGGGACCAAGGCATCAGTACCATAGGCTAATCTGAAAAAGTGAATCTCCTGTCGTAGTCCTCGGTGTAGTTCGGTAAGCCCACAATACACTGAGCAGCTCTTCCGGCCATCTTCTTTTCGCTTCGTCCAATCTGCGCTTGATCCCGTTCAGCAGCGTTCTGTTAGTCACCTCAACCTGTCCATTTGACTGTGGATGAGCCACCGAAGTCTTCCTGTGTTGGATCCCCAATTCTTTCAAAAATCCTTCGAATTTTGATCCCACGAACTAGCGTCCGTTGTCTGATATCACCTCTTTAGGAATTCCGAAGCGGAACACTACGGATTCTTTTATGAACTTCAAACATTCTTGTTCTGTTATCAACTGAAGTGGCTTCGCCTCTACCCATTTGGTCATGTAATCAATAGTAACTATGATGGCCCGACTGTCCTTTTAGCTTTCGACAATCGGACCCGATATATCAACCCCAGATGACAAGAAAGGTATAGGAGATAGAATCGGTATAGCTCTTTACGGTGGTGATGTGAGATGAATTTGTTGAAATGGCATTTCTCACACTTCTTTACATACTCCGTAGCTTCCTTTAAAATCGTTGGCGATAATATCCTGCCAAGAACTTTGTATGCCGATGACTTAGCGACCATTATGATCACCGCAAAATGCCCTCGTGGACTTCAAGAAGAGCATACTCTCGACGGATGGAACCAAACACTTTAATAATGGTGACAAAAATGCCCTTCGATAAAGATCACCATCAATAAGAACGAAGTTGGCATTCTTGTACTTGATCTTATTTGCTAGCATCTGGTCCGAAGGAAGGACACCATCTGTCAAATATTCGATGTAGGGAGTCATCCAGCAGTCAGATCGTTCGATACATATCACCGCTTCATGCTGGATACTCGGCTGCTGCAAAACCTCCAAATAAACGGACCCATTAAAAACAACAGCATCCGTAGTGGCTAACTTTGATAATGCATCGGCGATAGAATTGTTGTTGCGTTCTACGCCTTGAAACTCATAGGAAGTGAAGTACTGAAGTCGATCTTTCAACTCTGCTAAATACTTGACCATTCTCGCCCCCCGAGCTTTATAATCTCCTGATAACTGCTTGACGACCAGCTGAGAATCACTGTAAATAATCAGCTTTTGCACCTCTAGACTCTTCGCCAGCCGAACCCCCGCTAGCACTGCTTCATATTCGGCCTCGTTGTTAGTTACTTTGAATCCAAATTTGATAGCTTGCTGAACCCTAAACCCCTTCGGGCTTGTCAAGATAATCCCTGCGCCACTGACATCCGCGGTAGAGGATCCATCGACATCTGTGTCCACAATTAAACCATCTTGAAGAATCTGAACCGCTTCGATTGGGCGTCTCGGCTTCCAACGGCTCAGTATCTGCTTTGGAGAACGAACACTGCACCACAAAATTGGCCAAGGCTTGACCTTTAATAGTAGTTCTGGGATGATATTCGATGAAGAATTGGGATAATTGCATGGTCCATGCTGCTAATCTTTCCGAGACTTCTGGCTTGCTCATCACCTTCTTCAATGGCTGATCCGTGTAGACCATCGAGAATTGACCTTAAAAATATTGCCAAGCTTTTCATTAGCAATTATTAAAGTAAAAGCAAATTTTTCTATATTAGAATTTTTTTTGACATCTCTTAGGACATGGCTGACATAATAGACCGGACGTTGCTTTCCACTGACCTCCCGAACCAACACCGCTCCGACTGCCAACGAACTGGTCGCCAGATATAAGTATAAGGTCTCAGCCGGAACAGGTTTAATCAATAAAGGAGGCGAAGAAAGATATGTCTTTATGCCTTGGAAAGCATCTTTACACTCCGAAGTCCACTGAAAGGTCTTCGCATTTTTTGGTCCTTTCAATGTGTCGAAGAAAGGCAGACACCTCTTTGCTGATTTGGACATAAACCTCCTCAACGCTGCAATCCTACCAGTCAGACGTTGAACGTCTTTGAAAGACTGAGGAGTCTTCATGTCTAGGATGGCCTGTATTTTTTCCAGACTGGCTTCAATGCCCCTTTGACTGACTAGATAACCCAAGAACTTCCCGGCACCGAGTTCGAAGGTACATTTGGTGGGGTTGAGCCTCAATTTGTGATGGTGGACTGTTTGAAAGCATTCCTCTAGGTCATCCAGATGCTTTTGAAGATAAAGCATGTCATCTATATATACTTCCATATTCTTTCCCAGCTGCTTGTAGAAGATAAAGTTCATCATTCTCTGGTAAGTGGCCCCAGCATTTATCAGGCTGAAGGTCATCTTCTTATAGGCGTACACCGAATGGTGTGTGATGAATGTTGTCTTTGGAATATCTTCCTTGCACATAGATATTTGATGATAACCTGAAAAAACATCCATAAAGCTTAGTAGTGCATATCCCGAAGTTGCATCAATAAGTTGATCAATATGGGGTAAAGGATAGAAGTCTTTCGGGCATGCTTTGTTCAGGTCGGTGTAGTCGATGCAGACTCGCCATTTCCCGTTCTGCTTCTGCACCAACACTACATTTGCCATCCACTCCGGATAGTCGATTTCGAAAATGAAGTCGGTGGCTATCAGCTTTGCAATTTTCTCATCGATGATCTTTTCGACGTTAAAGGTAAAAAGATCCGCCTTTTACTGCGGGCGAACCGCTTCTTCGATGGATCTACGTCTAAACGATGCTCGGCGATTCTTCTGCTGATCCCAGGCATATCTTGTGGTTCCCATGCAAAGATGTCTGCATAACATCGAAGAAGTTCCATGAGATTTGTCCGGAGAGGTTCTGGCAAACCCAAACCAATCTTCACTGTCTTATCCTTCTTTCCCATGACCAACTCAATCTCCTCTGTCTCCCCTGCGGGAATAACTGATGGCTCCGAACTGCTTTCTGTGAAGGGCTTGATCTCGATTGCCATAGTTTGCTTATGTTTACTGACCCCAACTCCCGAGGAAATGACAGCGTTCCGATAATAGCGTCGGGCCAGATCCAAATCCCCAGCCACCTCTCCTACTCCATGTGCCGTAGGGAACTTGATCTTAAAATGAGGAATGGAAGTCATTTGCTTGGAGAAGCGACCAAAGTAGAGTCTTCCTAAAATGGCATTATAGTAGAATCTACATCGTAACATAGAACTTGCATGTTATTTCTACCTATTTGTGGGCGGTACCAAAGATGACCTGGCGGCTTCAATAGTTTGACCACTCGGCCGGGTCATTCTTTGAAGCCATCTGAGAGGATCCTCCTGTCCAACCTCCATCTTCCGCCCATCAAGATGCATCATTTGGTAAGCATGGGCATATAGAATATCCACCGAAGACCCGTTGTCTATCATCATACGCTTCACGTCTACTGAACCCACTTGCATGATGATCACCAAGATCCTTCATGGGGTTCGATGGGCTCCGAAAGATAATCTGCATCGGTAAAGGATATAACAGTTCCCGAAAAAGGTCTTTCAATCTTCGGAGGAGCACCCGCCACGGACATGGCTGAATTCAGATACCCCCTCCTCTTCTTTCCTACCAACTTTCCCGATGTCCCCCATTATTTATTTCAATGATGACATGTCTTGGTGGGCGATTCGAAGGCGGTCATGTCGGGAGGATTTGTTTGAACCGTCTGAACCGTGCGATCGGCATTCTGTTGCTCCGGTTGATCTCTCCCGACCACATATTGAATCAGCAAACCATTTTGAACCTTCCTCTCCATAAAATCTTTCAAATTGCAGCATTCATTGGTATCGTGACCCGTAGCTTGATGATAGCCACAATACTTCCGAGTGTTGCCTTGCCCTGGCTTGAAGTTATCACGAGGCGGCTCGAAGAACAGTTGGCCCCTGATCTGATCTAGAATTACTAATCTATCTGTGTTCAGCTTGGTATACACCTTATTCACCTTCTGGGCGGATGGGCGATTACCTTCTTGTCGCCAAGTGTTATTGAATTTTTTAGAGCTGCCTTCTGATCGATCATTGTACTCCCCCCCTTTCTTCTGCTCGACATCAGCTTTAGGAGCATCCGCCTCCTTTTTTCAGACTGTTTCAGACTGTTCATAGCCTCCTCCACTACGATATAACCTTCCGCTTTATCAAAGGCTTCTGCTAAACTCTTCGGATGATGAAACATCAGCTTCTTCACCAACTTCTCTGACTTTACTAGGTCCAAACCGTTCTGAAACAACCCCACAGCTTGGAGATCGTTCAAATCGGATACCTGACCAACGGCTTCTCGGAACCTCTTCACATACTGACCCAACGACTCATTGGTGTATTGTCTGACCTGTGCCAGAGAACCCGTGGGCTTCCTTCTTCTTCGGTTACTCCCAAAATGAGTGTGGAACTTGTCGCAGAGCTCGGACCATGATGAGATTGAATCTGCAGGCAGAGTCCCCATCCACTGCCTGACATCCTTTCTTAACGTCGTAACAAACGTGTGACATTTAGTAGCATCAGTAAAATCGTAGTAATCCATCAGCCGGTCAAATGCTTGGCTATGGTCATAAGGATCCCCCGATCCATCATAACTTTCCATGTGAGGCAACTTCTTGGTGGTGTCCGCCTTCTCCTTAAGAATGTCCGAAGAAAATGGGGATGCTTTCTTTCCCGGAGTATCCTTCACCTGTTGGACCTCATTTAATCAAGCTTACGGAGCTCCTTGATTCTTTTACCGATACTCCACTCCTTCTGGTTGTGATGACACTTCTTTCTCTGATGACTCCTTCCTCTTTTGAGTAGATCGGTCTTTAACCACAATACCCCCAATTTTTGAAGGACTTTTATGATGACGGTCTCCAAAGCGGAGTGCCTTAGGTGGACTTTTCGGTGTCGACCCTAGATCTCGCTTTGTCTGCAGGTCCGTGGTATGGTGAGAATGTGCAATAACGAGCGCCCTCTTTGTATTCTCGGGAGTATGTTATCTGGATCGGCCTCTTTGTTCACTTCGACCTGCTCCCTAGAACTCAAGCGTGATGGTGCGTTCCTTCATTTTTCGAGGTAGGGCTTCTCGATCTTCTTCTTTCTCGATGTTGGCCTTGAGTTTCACGTCCCGAATGAACAGGTTCCTTCCCACTTCGATGCCCACGCTCTTGGATCGAACGTGGGCGCTTTCATCTCTCAACTCTTCCATCCGGACATCCGCTTTCGGTATATCCCGCCTTTGCTTCGTAAAGTGCCTCCACGGCCTATCTGTTTCTTACGCCATCTTAACCACGATCGGAGGCCTTTTCATCTTAGTGTCGTCTCGGTATTGAGTTCTAAGGCGAGGTGCCTTCTACTCGTTTTCGACCATGACTAGATCCTTTCTCCGTCGTGAAAATTAGCTTCCTCTTAGCTTTGCTTTCGCGTATACATCGAGAATCTTCTTTCGGCGTTTGGATGTTGTCTTTGGCATGAACACTTAATGTAGGTCCCAAACGATCCTTCTGACAGACACTCTTGGTGTTTGTCTTTACCGACATTGTCGGTACGTCCTTCGGTGTAGGTGTTCTACTCTTCCCCATGATCACTAACGTAGAAACGGCCAGGAATGTGATTGAAAAATACTCGGAACACTAGAACTCGACCCTCCTTACTAGCGCCATGTTAACGCCAAGATCTTACGCCATCGCGTCAATCACGTAAGACGCCTTATCCTCGCCATGATAAACACGATCAACACACAAAGTTTGGCGAATTTGGATCGTCGAGGATAACTCCCGTGAGAGTAAATCTGGCGATGCAAGGGTTAACAATGGAGGATGAAAATGTCTAGCGTCTGAGAGAGATAAAAAATGTATCGTCGCCTTTTGTTAGAAGACTCCTTCTTTGGGTTATACTTTCTACATGCTTGGTTTTTGTGCCACCAACCACGATCCGACACAAATTTCATTCTTCTATGATCTCAATGGGATGTATGCGGGTTGTCACCTTTTTCCTCCATCAGACTGCCATTCAATTTGGATAAAATCTCATCCACATTAATGATCTGCAGACTTTTGAATCAACTCTTTCTCCTTTTCATCATTCTGAGTCAAAAGCTTAGATATAAAAAAGATTTAATAGACCAACCCATTGACCCGGTCCAATATTAAAGAGTTATAAGGTAAGGATTAGGCCCAATAACTTTAAGACCGAATAGACTATTTAAATAAATAAGTCCAAACCGCAAAGCCCCAGTAGGTGAAATATTATGACCCAACAGGCTGAAATCATGAAATCCTGATTTAATTTTATATAATAATCCATGTGTGGTAAATTTTGGTTGGGTGGGTGGGTGGGTGGGTGGGAGGGAGGGAAGGAGCAATTATATATATGAATATCTGAGTTTCTGAATTCAGTAACATGTGAAGAAAAAAAATGATGTTTTCATGTCTAGTCCATTCGTCATTTAATACAGTGTCTCTCCATCACATGCAATTGTACTCCGCATAGACACGCGTAGCAACAGAAATACGTACCTTTACTGCATGCATGCCCGATCAACACTTAATTAGTTAGTATACGACACTTGGATAGCTATCATTTTCATTAAGAAGAATGATATATCACTTAAACAAAGCTTCCCAATAATCATTAATTAATTAGGTGAGGAATTAACTTTGTTGAAGTAGAACTGTAATGTAATGCTTCTGTTTTTATGAATTAATTAGATCCTTGTGGATGGAGGGATGATGCTATGTGATTGATGGTCTTTTTTATGTGTCATCAAAACCAAGAAAGATATCAACTTTGATTCATAGATGATTAATTTATAGAGTATCCATATATTTGTTGAAGTAAATTGCAAATAATTTAGAGATGAAGGGTGATGGATGACAAATGCACAAACAGGGGTGACCCTTGCATCTAAATCAGAGGGGTTTTGGGGGGAGGGGGTCCAGAGCAGATGTTGAAATTAGGTTGTGGTTTAGGCACCAACCAAACAATTCCTGAACCAGAGATATGTGAAGGTGGTTACACAGTTAAATCACTGTTTGCTTCCAATCTCTTCCCTCCTCCTTTTAATTAGTGCATGGCTAACCATTATGGACCATATACCATTAAAGGTGGCAACCACCCAAGGGACACATATAAACAGTTGAGCTAAACATGCACATGGGAAGTAAATATGGAGGTCAAGGCTATGGACCGAGTCCTTAATTAGATCATTAATGTTTTTAATTAGATCGATAGAGATCATTAAATCGTATAAGAAAACAAGCACTTAATTATAGACTGAATTAGATTAAGATTTTAGCACCCAAGATTAGGTGGAGATGACAGGAGTAGAATGTGGCTGGGACAAAGCATGAAATGAAACGGTCTCGTCCTCATAAATTAGGTGGTGTGATTATGCTACCGGATAAATATATTTGTCCACTGCATTACTCCAAGAGCCCCACCTGCGCCCGCGGGGATTAAATAATTTATTTTAACATTATAAACAAACATCTCATTCTCTCCATGTGATGTTATGAAAATGTTCCCTACATCTCAAGATGAAAGCCCTATTTATTATGTTTTCTGACTTGACTCATTTGCAAATTTTAAAGACAAAATGTTGCCACCCCAAAATTATTGAATATTTAATGTAAACTTAATGATATGTTAAATAAAATTATAATGATAAACTCAATTGAGTGATAATTAAAATTCTGACAAAAGCGACTTACATGTGCAATGAAGAGAGGGAGTATTGACCCTACTTATTACACATATCTCCTAAAAAGTTGTCACCAATACTCATCCACGTAACTTAAAATTAAAAATTCTACCTAAACATTTGCAATCATAAAATTTTAAATTGAACATATACTCTGATAAATTACTAATACCTCCAATCCCCACTGCTCCACAACTATCCATCCCTTTCCTATGAAGAGCAAACTTTGTTACCTTGTTTGTACACGATTAATGGGTAGGTAGCCACCCTTCTCATGCTAAAGTAAGTTCAAGGTTCATTCGGATAAAAATGCCTTGCTATATCTAGGCTTTCTGAATAAGATCACTCCAAAATCTGTTCCCACTTCAATAACCGAAACATGTGTGCATGATTACAATTTACAACCCATATTCAAGATTATTCCAAGTCTAATGAGTAATGATCATATGCCTCACTTGCCCAAGTAAGTGCTGAGGGTCAAGGTCTCCTTAGAGAGTTGAGCGTAGTAGGGGTTGGGGCATTAGCCTTTGGGCTGACCCAAGGATTCTATAACCAAATAAAAAATACCACTGACAACATTTTTGATTATGCTATTAGAACTTCAACACAAAAAAGTACAATTTAGCATCAACAAATCACAGGGTTAACAAGGAAAATGCACCAGAGTTGTGTAAGGTGCAATAAAAATTCAAGGTATGATGACCCTTGGTTGGGCTTCCAAACTCAAGAAAGAAGGGGGAAAAACAGTTTTTCTAGCATACCAATCTTTGGCAGGACAATGATACAGCTAACTGTAGTAAGGAGGGTGAATTTGCGGTGAGGAACCACCAGGTGGCAAATTTAATTGATGTGCAGGCTGAGCTCCTCTTACTGAAGGAGCACTGGGATGAAATTGGCTGGTATGTCCATGAGGTGAAAACCCACCAGGAGTGGCTGCAGTGGCATAAGCTGGAACAGATGGGGATGCGTATGTTTGACCAGGAAATGTGCTGGGAACTGAAACATAAGATGACCTGCCCGCCTGCCTGGTTGGATCCCAAGAGGGAGTTTGTCCACTATGACCTTGAGGCTGCACAGAACCACTAGCAGTATACGCATTCCCAGGAAACGAAGAAGCAGCCTGAGGATTCTGCCATCCCGTTGCTGCAGCAGGTATACCGGAAGATTGTTGTATTGCAAGAACACCTGATTCTGGGACCGTGTAATCCCGACTTTTGTCACTATAGGCCTATAGGGAAAAAAATGTTTCCAATACAATTCAAGCAAAGAGAAGATGATGATGACTGACGGAACCAAATGTACAGGAAAAGCATCAAGAATCATACAATGGGAACCAAATGTTTTACTCGATCAACGGACCCACTTTTTCCTCTTAATTTTTCTCATTTAACATATATTCAAAAGCACATATTTATACCTTTACATTGAGATCAGTATGACGAGAGTATGATAGATGAAGCTTACAATAGCCACCATCATATATGCAGTGTCCCTCTAAAGCATCTTTGGCAACTGCTGCAGTGCTAATATCTGATAACAGAACATGTCATAAATCAGTCAACATGCTGCCCAAAAGAAGCAAGTAAAATAGCAGAGATCATACTCGCAGAAAATAGATATTTTAACATAAATGAAAAGCCAAATATATCAAAACCAAGGACATATCTAAAAGGAGAATAAATCAACAAGTAGAATAACACTATTGAGTGTCAAGAAGAACACTGGGAAGAAATGTGCAAAATAGAGAGAGCTTAGCAACAACAAAGCCTAAATCTAAGCTGCAGAATAGCACATTTTAATTAAATTCCATCTATCAAGCTCTCCACAGAAGCAAGTGGCACCTTAAAATCAATCTAGAAAGGAATTGTGTTTTTTTTTCTGTAGCTAAAAGAAAATCGATCTACAAAAAAAATTTTGAACATGTAATTTTCACAAGTCTCAGTTTTTCTACTTGACCAGCTTAAAAGAGCTTGCGGTATCCAAAGTTAACAAACAAAGAAATTGATTCCACAAGGCTTGTTACATTTTATTACAGATTCGAGAAACCGGAAAGGGATTAAAAAATAGTGATAATAACTTGTTACATTTTTCGTGATTTCACTTTTTGCACCCAAAGTGGGTTTTGCTCCCACTTTTCCTGAAACAACAAGCAACTACGAAACAGGAATTTTTTATAGATCTAAAAATAAAAAAATTTAAAAACAAAAAATTGGAAGCAAAAACCGTATGGACCTTAAATTCCAAATTTGAAGATAATTTAAGCATATAGAAAGAATTTTTTATTATTATTAAAACTAAAATACCCCACTGTCTTAAAATCTTTTTTTTTTATAAAAAAATTGTCTTCTCAATCTTGTATAGAAAGAATACAAGAGACTACGTTGCCAAGAAAATTATGAAAGCAAATCCTGTATCTTACTTGAAGATGCAAAAAAGAAACAATTATAGATTTAAAATTGTTAATTATGAAAAAGCAACTATTAGCAAAGTAATCTTTGCTAAAAATATCCCTTTTCCCAGGTTTGAGAGGGAAGACTAACCAGGATATTGAATTAGAGCCTGAGTTCCACCATTCTTCTCAAATATAGCAATTTTCTGGACCGAACCAAATGCAGAGAACACCTGAGGCGAGGGGGGGGGGGGGATTGTTACAATTACACTAACATGCAGGGTAAAGATGGTTCATCAGTTTATGCAAGGAAATCATAGGTACGATTTTTCACCGTGTGAAGAACATCCACAGTGACAGCATATAGCATATTCTCAATCGATGCAAGAAGTACATTACTCTCAGGTTCTTTTTTCTTTCCGTCAGGACCTACAACAGGCTGAGATATTCATCTAGTCAGTGCTTGCTCTCACGCATAAGTAAATTGATGAGAATCCATAAAGATACCTGAACAAAACCCTCAATTGCAGTTGCATTCACAGGAAGATATGGATTTGTATAGTCCCTGTAGGATAAAGCAAATGATTACATAATGCATAATACAGATAACTGGTACTATAAACTACAAACAATAAATAGGAATAAGGTTTTATCCCCTTAAAACCAAAAAACAGGGGTAATTTCAAAGCTGTTGTAAAAAGAAAGAAAATCATATTTGATGCGGAATGTAGAAAGAAATGAAAACACGAGTCATGAATGAGCAATCAGGGAAAGATGATTGGCTCTACCGGATATTCTTGGAACTCTAGACACACCCACCCACATTCACATACTCCGACACACATACACAAAACGATATGAAAGAAAGAGTTACAGAAAACTACCCCATTTAGCAAGAGTAGAAGCCACAATTGGACAAAATTTTAAAAAACATATCAGGCTTTGAATTAGTGATTTACAGATTTCAAAAATAACCACGACTAAAAGTGTACGGGTTGATGTGTGCAAATATTTTTCAAGACGGATACATAGCTCATCAAAAGTCGATCTTTTACGGGTTATCATTGACGGATGTTGCAATTCTACGGTTAAACCCACATGGATGTCATTTCCAATAATGAAGTTCAGAAAAACACAGACTTTGGAGGTGGTAAAGAAAACTTCTGAAAAACTAAGGTTGGTACTTTACAACATCATAGATTGTGGAGGCCGTATAGACTAATCCCATGACTTGCAATTCAAGGAATACATTACACATATTTATTTCAACTAAGACCACAGTTAAGCAGTTGAACAAGTAAAAAGACCAACTAACTACCTCCAAGCTATTAAAGACCATTGCTCTAAGACCTTAAGATTTAAGGAATTGACCCAATTATGGATACTGCTTTAAAACTCCCCATCATGTGCAAGCCCCTCTTGCATATGGACAGACTCATAATGCAAAAATCAGACAAAATGCAACTGAACTTGCATGTTATAACATAAAGGGGATCAATTGGAAGCAAATAAAATTGACCAAACACCTTACAAACTCAGAGCTATGAAAACATGTTAAGCAACCAGGTAGAGTCTAGAGAAGAGGCTCAACAATGTATATCAACTTATCAAGCTTTTAAAGATGTAAGAGAATTCAATACTTTATGTACAAGACCTTTAAGCCAATTAAGGAATCTCATATCCAATTTCTCAAGTTGGAACATCTGAATTTTATATTGCTACTTTGAAGTCTGATTAAGAGGATTTTTTTTTTTTTTTTTTTTTTTTTTTGGGGGGTTGTAAACACGGCTTGCAGTTGGAGAAGTCCACAGAAACAACAAAATATGGGTGGACAGAACAAAAACGACGGACAGTGACTGGAATAGTACATTAGTACTGGAAGTAAAAGTTTCAATCTTAAGGAGCGTAAACGGAAGAAATAAAATGCAATTATTTTTAAATAAAAGACAAATAGTTAGTAAGGCAAAATGAAACACTGCTTCATAAAGCATTTGCAACACATGCCCAGCGAACTCCAACTTAATCAACTAAAGTGAATGTACAAGAATGCATCGAATCACTATTATAAGATTAAGGAAATTACTAAGTGGCCATGAAAAACAAATCTGTTTTAGCTGCTGAGCTTCCCTAACCCCTACATGACAGAGAACACGCACATCAATTAGCAAGACCTCAACAACAAAAGTAAGAAAGACACTAGCAGAATAATAAAATAGCTAAGCGTTAGCCTGAATAATTACAAAATGAAGACGCATAATTTAAGTCGCCTCATGAGTTCAATATTACCTGCTACGATGAGATTGGAACTTAATGTTCAGATCTGTGTGAGCAGAATATGAGATACGCAGATGGCAAGAACCAACATGGTCTGGAAGCAAGTACCTGAATTTTTTAAAGTAACAATTTCCTTGTTAAGCAAACCAAGAATTCCAAAATACTTCCAAGATAAATAAATGCAGAAGAAATGAGAGGGAGAGGGAGAGGGGGAGGAAATCAACAAATGAGAATTAGTTGAAACAAAATGCATGCCTCGGAATACTTCTTCCATCTAACGATTCCCTTGCTGATAAAGCAGTATCAGCATCACTGAATTGAATCAGTGCCTGAAAAAGTAATTAAGCAGATTGTTAAGAAATAGAGAGAGCAGCGAAAGTCTTCCAAAGATGAAATTAGCATATGACCTGAAAGCCTGCAGCCTTTTCAAAAGTAGCAATCTTGTGCACAAATCCAAAAGCGGAGAATACCTGCATTGAATTTCAATTAGATTTGAGCACAACCCAATGGAGAAGAGAGAAAAATACAAGGTGCAATATAAGAAACTATCCAGCAACCACTACATCAAGACAATAAATAAATACCAACAGATCAGAAATAAGTACAGAATGACACCTGTATATGTACGTGAAGATAGACCATAAAGCACATGACAATTATCCAGACTGTCTCCAACAAAAGAATTTAAATAAGAACCATCATCATCTGTGAGTTAACTGATTTCAATCAGAACTGACACAAGATACAAACAGGCACGATTGCAATAATAAATAGAGATAATTATAATTATTGGACTAGATCTGAGGCCAAAAGATTACCAGAATATCTGCAAGTGAATACAAATAGCAAGTATAAGACATAGAACCAAAAGGTAAATCTTGTCGACTAAATCAAGCAATGATCAATTTACCATCAATGAAAGAGTCAAACTAATAAACAAAATATTCGACAAAAGGGTATTATTTAAGCATGACATGGCCAGTTACCACTAATGGCATCTTTCTACAACTTGTGATAGCACTCACTAAGCCAACATAGAACGTAGAAAGTACAAGGGTACAACGAAATATGGTGCAAAACAATTAAAGGAAAGTTTTAAGCATGAGAGACTGTTGCCCATCAAGAAAAGTATACTGCTAACTATAAGTTGAAGTGTCCCTAGATTCCTCCAAGTCATGTTGAAAACTCTTCCAAATATTGGGTCACCAAGACCATAAAACATATACATATCAACTCTTACCAAGTGAATGACATCAATGCTGACATCACCAGCTTCTACGCCCTCGATGGTTACCAGCAAAACATTTCCCGGAACATCACCTGGGCCCTTGTTGTTGACGATTTCATGTCTATTCGAGTACTGAATATACACAGTTTTACCACGAACAGATGCAGGCTCCGAGGATGAGGCATAATATGTAACCATATTAATTGCCTGATTAAGATCTACCTGCAGTACAAAATAAAATAACTTTTCATCAGTCTAAATCTCCCACCTTTTATTTTTATTTTTATTTTTTTTGTCTCTAATCTCCCACATAATAAAGGTATAGAAAAATAAATAATAATACACCAAATGATACAGCTGCGAGCACTAAAATACAAAAATAAACACATTAAGCAAAAAACAGAAAGGGGTCAAATGACTTGAAATAGTCTACAAAAGTTGCATTCAGAAGGTGAATTTGCAACAATGGAAAACCCCTGTAGCTTAATAGCAATTCAGCGAGTAAATTGAATAACAGGGCAAATTTTGGAAGTGCATCCTTGGAATCTAAGGATATCTTGATGACATACTAGGACTTATACGTGGACAGACATATAAGAAATTCTTACTTCTCTAATTGATAAGAAATTCTCAATCCTGTTGGGGAGCCTGAGGAGTCCGTGACGAAAGTCTTAATGTTATTGTTGAACCAACTAGACCTAAAAGCTTAAATTGATAAGGTTTTGATTGAGCCTTGAATATTAAGCTTTCAAGTTCTCAATCGAAGACCAATGTGGGACCAACAACTAACATGCTAACTTAACATCTCCCCCTTTCACATGATACCTTAGCAAATCCCCCCTTCACATGTGAGTTCCAAAACAATTAAACTGCCTCCCTAGGGTGAATTTATTCTCCAAACACTCAACACCTTGAGCAATTGCCAGGATCATTGAATCGTAGCTCTAATACTAAATTTATAGGCGAGCAGTGCCAGAGTCCCTAACAAAGGCTTTAATATTATTGTTGAACCAACACCAATTTGACCCAAAAGCTTATCTACAAGTCTTGTGTCCACGCTTGTATACTAAGCCTTCAACTTCAAAGACCGGTGTGGAAGGAGCCAACTTTAACTTGACAAATGTTACCACTTCCATAAATCAATGTTATCCCTATATATCATAGTTGTCATGGCGTCGTCTAGGCGTCCTGGCGTTGGAGAAGGTTAAGGCAACGCCTTGGACGCCGAGCCGCCAAGGCTCACGCATTGGTAGCGGGCCCAAATTAAGTAATCAAGTTATTTTTTACCATGACTCAACCCATGACCTTAACCTAACCCATGACCCTACTCCTTTGAATGAGAGTAATGCTCGTGAAGGAGACGGAAATGACAACTTTGCTTGAGCCATGACTAAAAATAGAGTAGAGACTATGTTATTTATTATATTATGGGTTTTAGTGCATATAAAATTTTAGTGTAATATACTTTTGAAATAAAATAAATAATGTATAAATTGCACATTATTAACGACTTGTCGCCATACGAACGCCATGCCGGGCACCTTATTGCCTAGGCGTCCTGCCAGTCAACTACCATCGCGTCCTACCTTGACGCCGTGACAACTGACAACTATGCTATATATACAAGCTTTTACTACATAAATATATTTTTCCTCATTTCTCACCCTTTTTTTTCATTCAAGCAACAATTCAGAGAAAGTGACATTAACCAATATTAGGAAACAATAATTCAATAAGTGCAAAGCACAACATAAACCAATATTTACCCACTAAACTATTTAATTCAGTCGGTCATAAATACATACTATAATGCAAGCACATCTGAATTAACGAAAAAAACACATAAGTTTAGCCTCACAAAGTAGATATTTTAATAGAGAGAGCGGGGTAGTTACAAATTCGACAAAGGCCTGATTGCGATTGGCGCCAACATTGCACTTGGTGTTTACGATCTTGCCAAAGGGTTTGCACAGCTCGACGAGCTCTTCTTCAGTGCACTCCCACGGCAGGTTCCGCAAGTGGAGCACCTTCGACGGCGTCTGCGTGTACCTGAACTGAGGCTGCCCGGAATTCGACATTGGCCCGATTAATTAGTATTAGGGTTGGGGTTTGGGGTTTTGAAGAGTTGCTATGTGATTGAACGGACGTGAATTAGGGTTTATAGGGATAAGGATTAGTGGTATTCTGGGTTTTCTGATGTATTTATTCTGATTTGGGAGTTTCTCTGCTATAAGGCTAGAACCAGAGCGCTACCGTGATAAACTTCACCGGCTTATGCGCACGGTATATTTTGTACTTATATATCGACACTTTGACTTTATGGGAACAAAAAACTTGGGAAGCAATATAACGTAAATACTTTGATGACAAACCTAGTAAAAAGTTGTTTACAAAAATGAAATGGCCGTCTGCTATAGTTAAATTCACCCATTTATATTAATTATATTTTGTAACATTATTTTTAAATAAATTTTATAATTTTTATTTATCACCATAACAACACGTAAAAATCCCACTATTTTACAATATTTATATGTTGTGATATACTAAAAATATATATTTAAATTAAAAGAGCGGATGCAATAGAGACTTGTTAATTTTTTATATATATTATTAACTCATGATACGCTTGGCACGAACTTTGTTTTGTTACAAAAAGTATTGTATTATTTTGTTTATATTAATATATTAATTTTATTAATATTTTTATTTTAAAATAAAAAATATAATTTAATTTTGAGATCAAACTACTATGATGTATTAAACTTCAAACTTTTATTACTAGTAAATTAATAGAACTTTTATTATATTCTTTCCATAATTACATGCAACACACACATTTGTTAAAAAGCTACGTTGTTTTATAAAATATATCTTTTAAATAACATATATCTTTTAAATAAAACGTTTGTTAAAAACTACGTCATTTTAAAAATTATTTTAAAAAAACAAAATAATATTAAAAGGTTTATTAATATAATGATACGACATTTAACTTATGTCCTTTCTACATCTCCTTATGCAGCATCAATTCTGCAGTGCTGCTCATATGAAGTTACATATATATAGCTACTGGTGCTTTTCTATTGTCTTTCATTTGTTAATCACTGGAATTTGTTGTCAATTGCAGAGTGGTGGTTATGGAGGCTACAGTGGCTATTCTTCGGGACGTACGGGTAGTTCTGGCTTTTCTGCATCCACACTCTATGCTATTATTTCAGGGTCCTCTGTTAATAGGCAGCTTGTTGGAGTACAATTTGTTAGGTAGAGCCTGTGTTATGCCTTTAAGTTTGACCCTTGACGAACATGGAGTTCAAATAACATTTCATAAATCATAACCAAATTAGTTTGTTAATGTCCCGATATTGAAAAGGTCTGTTTTTTCTTGCTAGCTTCTACTTTTCTGCCAATGAGCCCTTCACGGTGAGAAGGGACATTGTGAACGCTGGAAGGTCACTGATACAAGATATAGTATTAATACTATCTTTATTTGATTTTACTTTATTCTTCTGGATAGACAAAAAGAAAGGTGGCTCAACTTGGGAGTGAGGCCTGTTGGTATACTTGCTCTATTGTGGGAATTCTATGTCTCATGAAGTACTACTGAAAGTCTACTTGAACGGGATCACTTGTTCTCATATTTTGGCATGTTTCATTTCTTATATAAATGAGGAGGATTCTTGTTTTGATTTGCTGATTGTTATAATTGATTATCATTTATATCTTAGAATTACTAGTCCCTGATCTTAAGCTTCTGTCACCAGGTTATCTGGGCATAACTCTGCTTTTCGGTGGAAGAGTTATGGACTTATGGTTACTAAAGTTTGATGACTGGGATCAAAGGTAGACGATGGTTTTTTCTTGAATGTTCCTAGCTCCTTCTTAGTTGGTTGCTAATTTGATCTAATTTGTATCAGCTCATGCTAAGTTTACCAGAATTTTCTAAATAACCTAGCCTATCTCCCATATATGAAAGTGTTGTTCTAATTTTCCCTTCCCTTACCCAACAAAACAGCCGAGATATCTGAAGCCCGAAGGCAGCCCAGCCTATTTGATGAAGCCTCCAGCCTAAAACTAGAAGACCAGATGAAACAGAGTTTGGAAAACTCATGGCCCACCTTGATGCTTTTGTTAGGGGGACCAATAACTGAAGATCTTACATTCTATTGAAACTTGCCATGTTCAAACACCATATTTTACCAAGTTTAAAATCCTATCCTAAGAAACTTGTATATGCAGTATTTGTCTTGTCCATGTTTCCATCCCTAAGCAGGTTTATTAGTTTTAATAGTTCTCAGCTGTGTGTGTAGGAGTTCTATGCTTATTAATTTGTGTGGGTTGGACCAGTCCAAACATTGCAAGATTTCGAGTTGTCTGTATCACAGAGAGCTGATTTTATTTTATGCAGCGGATTGATAATTAAATATTTTTTTGCTAATTTCAGTCGCTGTCTCAGTCTCGATATGATTATACATTGAATTTCTTAGCCTATGTAGATTTTTCCTTTGCTTGTGATCGCAAAGTCTACCATAGTTGTATAGCTCATTTGTTTATAAACCTAATGCTTTTTACAGCTCTGATGGCTTGTTCATATCGCCAGTATATTTGAACACTAAATCTCCGCTGGCTCGCTTTATTTGAGCAACATTATTTTAAGATGTGAACTTCAAATTTATCTGAAATTTGGATGACATACTCTCAACTGAAACAGTGATGAGGACACACTGCATAAAGCGCACGGCGACATTGTTGTTAGGTTAGATTTTTTATGCTGGCATCTGTTTGAAATTTCCACGATGACAGATTTTGATGACAAGAGGCTCATCTGGAGATATTTTGGAGCTGGTGAAACTTAAAATTGAATCAGGTGGTAGGTTTACTTTACATTTGACGGTGTGTTCTAGATTTTGATGGCTTATGTGTGGCTTTAATTGAACACAATCTAGATCATCTTTGCCATAAATTTCTTGGCTATGAGTTGTGTTATATTTCCTGTGCATACAACAGGTGACCTGTATGGCTAGGCGCATCTTTGGCAGGCCAATCTGCCTATGTGAGTGAATGAGTACAACTGCGATGAACTTATTTCTCCCTCTCCCTCTTCCTCTCCTTCTCGTATGTATATACACACAACAAACACACATACTGAGTTTTTCGATTCCCCTTCCTCTACTGGGTGGGTACCTTTCCTCTTGGTACTGAGTTTCCATGCATTTCTTTCCTTTCTCATACGTTTTATGTTGGTAGGCCGTGTAACAAATATCATCTCATTAGAGAAAATTTTCTTCATGTGGTAAATGGACTAATCATTCCTTCTAAATAATACTGCACAATAGGATTGCATTCTCACTCATATTATGACATATATTGTTATGCCTTTCCATTTGGGGACACAGATGGGACCTTGTATGTGCGTGAAAATTGATCAAGAACCAGAGAACTAAGAAACATTGATACATGTGTCGGAATCTAGCAAACATTTTACCTGATTACCAATTTAGTGCTCTCATTTTTTTGGCTTCACTTGCTCATTATCTTGGCACTGTTAGGATTGATTGGAATCTTGAGCAGTTAGCCTCACCCTCTATCAGTTAAAGGTCTGGCTACTCTATTAGTCAAGCTTGGTGAACATATCATAGCGTTACTTTTATACACCAACTTTAATTAATGATAATAGCTGAACTGTCTCTACATGATTTTAACTAATGATGTTTCTTTACCATGTTGATTAAGTTAAGCATCTGCAGTTTCTCCCGTTTAATTTGTGTTATGAATCTCATGAGAAGGAAGTAGAGGCAAAATTTGCTTTCTTTGGTTGGAGTCTTGTTGTGAAGTTGAAATTACCTGCCAGTTTTTGAAGCAAGCCGACAATACACACCAGGAGGCTTGAAGTAGTTCAATTGCCAAGGGAATGGAATACTAGAGGTGGTGTGTAAAACTAGGCAGAGTGCCAAATTCTATTTTCAGAACTGAAGTTGGTTACTCTGCAACATTGCCTTGCTGACTTACTCTACTACAAAGATGGTCATTTGAGACGATATAGAAGCTATTCAGTACATTGCGTGACGGGGTCTGGTGTCACATCCAAGTTCATGGTATATCTATACAAATATGTTTGGCAACTTAAATCCAAGCTTTTCAAATTGAAATTGATCATCAAACTTTGGAATGTTGTCTTTCTCCTTTGGGAAAATTCACTCTTCTTGGAGCCGATGCAGTGCGGGATTAATGGGACTGGCTGGTTTTCTGATTGTTGAGTCTTCCATATATTTAACTCTTTTAAAAAAAATGGAAACTATTACGGCTGATTGCATGAAGCCACGAAGGTGTATTTGGGATTTGTTTGTTTCATCTAATGTCTTGCATGTGGGAGATGAGGTAATGTAATTCCTGCCAAGGATGACTCATGATATTCTGGCAAAATTTGAGACTACTGCCTTATTTTGTGGTCTATCCGTCTGGCGTCTGAAGACAAATCATTTCTGGCTTGCCATATTTTCCCACGCTAGATTGTGATGACTAATGGCTTAAAATGCGGTCATGAGAGAGATGATGGGGACAATGAACATTACAATAATCGGTCAGTTTCAAAAACTAGTGTAATCTAGTAAAAATTCCAAACATTGTCAATGAAGAGAGATGGGGTTGAATTTCAGATGCAGCAGTTCAAAACTGCTCCATTTAAAACAAATAAAAGTATACCATCAAGGCAGTCATCATGATACTTGTTCCAGAAAGTTTTGATATGCTTGCCTCGTTGCTTGTTCTGGGACGTGAAGATTTCTAAATCCAAGACATGTAATTCGAATAGGATAAATATTTAATTTGAGCCTACCTAAAATATTTTTATCCTTGAAGGATATTAATAGAATAAGCAGTTATTAAGCAATGAAATACAAACTATTTCATTAACTCCACACCGGAATCCACTCCCACAAAAATAAAGAAATCAATCATTCTCAAGAAGAAAATAAAAACCCAGAAAAAGCAAACTCTCATAAAAAGGAGAATAAAATACAACAAAAAGCCAAGGAGCACAACAAAAATTATCTATTATATATATACTCAACTCAACTCAACTCAACTCAACTAATGCTATTATATATTTTTCTATTTCTCATGGATTCTCACTTTCAGAGAAGGCAGCTCGAGTTGTATTCAACTATTGGACAAACAAACATCAACCCCTATTCAGGAAGATACATACAATTCAACTAGGTTTATTGCATTTACAAATGTAAGAATTCTGCTTGGCAACCAACTCAATATCTATATTAAACTACAACAAATATCGCCAAGGTGAAAATTGGCAAATGAAAACAAGATACCAAATATTAAGCAAAAGCACTTGAGATGTAATAGTCACAAAACCAATATAACAGCTAGCAAAATATCCAAAAATGAAACAGCTGAGGCCACAAAACCATCAAACATAAATAGAAAATATAATATCCTTTCAACTGGACCTAATTTGACTTTAAAAGAAATACTATGAAGAAGTTGATTTGGTAATTGCTCAACTAAATCTTTCTAGTCACGCCCAACACCCCAAACCCTGACAACACCGTCTGTGTATCCACTGAACAATGTGCTTCCATCAGAACTCCAACTCAAGCTTGTGCAGTATATAACCTGGCATTATAGGTTACAGCATGTAAGAATTATGGCCGATAAATGGAAAGTTAAACAAACACAATGATTCAATCTTGTAAAGAATATGCAATGTCAGCAAATATACAGTTCATGCATGAATAGAGAGACGAATGCCTACTATAAAATTACAACTGATATGAGAATCACACCATAGGTAGAATATTACAATTAGCAATCAACATATTACAATTAGCAATACAACTATACAATTACATGTTGAAACCATATCATAAAATTTATTTTTAATATCATAATTTTTTATTATTATCGTTCATTGTGTTGATCAAAATTATAAGATATAATCATACAATAAGAAGTTAAAGAGAAATAAAAAAACAGCTCTGAAACAATTAAAAAAATAAAATACTGAAGTACAAAAGTCTAAGAATTAAGTTATGGAAAATGCTAGGGCTCTCAATTTTTTTGTCTCGAATGTGCCTAAAATGATGTGGCATTGAATATGTCAAAAGGTACTTTATGATGTAGCTAACCACAACAGATTTACCTAACCAATGTACATCATTTGACACCAAAAATTAAAGATCCCTAGCCTTACACTTAAGTTATAAAAATAATGCAATAGATATCAGAACCCTTCATCAAATCATACATCTGTCTATGCATTGCAAAAATAAATAAGATATATTCGTTGGCCATTTATTTTTTTTATAAGAATCATCTACAATACAACTAATATTAAACAATATTTGACATTGTACATTTATAAAAACATACCACTTAAGGTTGGCAAGTGATAATAAACCTTGAAAACCATTATATAACACAACACCAATACTCTTTCGAACTAGATGGGTCATAAGAAAAGATTATAAGGTCTTATCAAAGGTTATATTAGATAAACAAATACTATTAATGTAAACACAAAAAAAAATCATAGACACATACATAATTCAATTATTAAAATGTTACAATCCAACAAGATCAATAAAGAAACAAGCACTGATAATAGTTTAGTATTTAGCAATCGCATATAAGATGATGCAGACAATTAGCAAATAACTAGTACAAAGATCCAATAATTAATTACTTCAAAGCTCCACACGATATATAAGCAGATTCTATATTTCTAAACCACATAATTACAAAAATAAAAGTTTTAATTTGAGTATATAACTATATATTATAAGAATCCTAAACCAAAAAAGAGAGACAAATTACTGTCACATAGAATAGTAGAAATGTGTAACAAAAATAAAAATAACAGCAGACATCCTAAAAATATACTGATAAATTTAAATAAACAATGTATACATATATATTTCTCACCACATCAATGCACTTATTTATACACGCCATTTAACCTTAGAAAGTGATATTAAACCTCGAAAACCATATAAAACAATGCATTATCAAAACTAATAATGATCAACTACATTATACAATTGAGAGTAATTTTAATCCAAATAACAGGTATCAATATTTAATTGAACCATACAGTGATTACAAATAACAGCACAATAAAAACGTATACTAATAACAGGCAACCCTTTAATGAATACCCAATACCAGCATCGTTAATGGTTTAGTTTTACCAACAAAAAAAAACAGATGAAAGACATAGGCAAGTAGCAAATAACTAGAATAAATTAGATAGATTATTTCACACCTCCACAAATGAAGGAAATTTATTTCTTTTCCAGAAACCTATATCAAACTTCTGAGTCATATATGTGATTACATAATTCAGAAAAACAAAAGTATTTGCTGGAGATGTACATTCTAAAACTGTAAATAGTAAATACCCATATATAATGCTAAACCACAAAAATATACATCATTAGTCAAGAAAAATATCGAAAAATATATCACGCACACAAAGACATACATATACACACACAAGGACAAAAATAACAGTAAACCTTACTATATGAAAATATATATTTAGATACATAGACACAAATTTTACCATATAAATGTTAATTCAAACCTACATCAATTAGTAGCAAATAGACAAGACATAGATAGAAAAATAACATGATTTAAACCCAAATAAAATGCATGTGCATACATGTAAAACATATAATTAAACCTGTACAATTAAACGCATATACATATGAACAATCATAAAATAAAATTAGACCTTATTTTTGCCAGCATTGGTATGAGTAGCAGTTCCCTCAGCAGCCATGTCTGATTCAGCCTTCAAATCAACCCTAAGATCCACCACAATACTCTTACTCTCCAAATCCCATATCTTAATACTGGCCTCTGTGGCAGCACACAGCCAATACCTATTTGAGCTAAAACACAAAGCATGAACAATTGAACCAGCATCCAACGAATACAGCCTCTTCCCCTCAGCCAAATCCCAAAGCAAAATCACCCCATCTTTCCCCCCACTAGCGCACAGTGACCCATCAGGTGAAACCGCAACTGTATTCACATACCCGTTGTGACCGGGCAGTGTGGATCTCAGCTTACAGTTGGTCAAATTCCAGATTTTGACTGTTTTGTCCCACGAAGCAGAGACAATAGTAGGCTGGATCGTGTTCGGGCTGAACCGCACGCAGCTGACCCAGTCGTTATGGGCATCGCCGTCCTGGATGGTGTACTTGCATTCGCCCAAAGTGTTCCACAGTTTGATCGAACGGTCACGGGATGCGGACACGATCTGACGGTTGTCGATGGAGAATGCAACGGAGAGAACGTCTTTGGTGTGGCCGACGAATCGGCGGGCGGTAACACCGGTGCCGAGGTCCCAGAGGCGGAGCTCGCCGTCCCAGGATCCGGAGAGGGCGAACTGACCGTCGGATGAGAGGACGACGTCTTGGACGAAGTGGGAGTGGCCTTCCAAACGGCGTACAGCGACGCCGCAGGTTTTATCTTCCTTTGTAAGTTTCCAGACAATGATGGATTTGTCACGGGAGGAAGTGACGATCATGTCGGAGTTGTCAATTGGGGTGGCAATGGCCGTTACCCAGTCGGTGTGAGCCCTCATTGTTCCCTTCAGAATTAGTGATTCTGCCATTTTTTGGGTTTTTTTGCAAGCCTCTCTGTTCGTTTAGGGTTTTGGAAAGCGAGTGGCTGCGAGTTAAAACTATGGAGTGAATTTACAGTGGGGATTTTAGGGCTTTTGTCTTGTGGGCTTTGTTTGGCTGAGTAAATAACATGGACTTTACTAGAGGAACCGCGCGACGAGCGAGCTACCTCTCTCACGATCTAAATAAATTTTTTCCACGGTAAAAAAAAAAAACAGATTTTTATTTTAATTTACAATATAAAATAAATGAAAGATTATTTAAATTTTGCATTTGGATCAACTGATTTATTTTTATATTAATTTTATTGTTTTTATATTGTGGAGGGTAAAATAGAGGTTATAAAAAACTTCAATAACAAAATTTTTACATGTGTTTGGAAGAAAGAAAAAAAAAGCGAAGGGTATGATAATTGAAAAAAATGATTGAATTGATTTTAATATTCTTTCATCTTTATAATAAAAAAATATCAACAATATAATATTTAATAATTAGAAATGGTATTTTGCACAAGATAATGAGCTACTTTAATTAAGAGAAAAAAATTATGTTCACCTCATAATATATTGAACATTTTGAGAAGTCTCCATTTTAAGAGCTTATAAATCTTTTTATTTTATTTTTAAGAGTGGAGCCCATTGTTAATAAAGTGATTAATTTAATTGTTTTCACTCTTTTTTTAATTAAAACAAAAGGTTATATTCACATTATAAGAATTATATTTTTAAAGTATTAATAGTTTTGATAGAACTTTTTTAGACTTAATAATGTTTTGACAATTTTTGAGCATTGAATCTGTCTAGTGGGTATGGGCTTAATTTTGCTACGTGAAGGTTTAGGTGGCTGAAGTTTGTGAGTTACTGGGTTGGGTATTTGGTGATTATCTATCTTAGTTTGTGTGTGGGTTTGTTTTTGTCTGATTTGGTTAGGTGTATTGTTTAGGTCCGGCCTGTATGTTTATTTTGGGTTGGGCTTGCTCTGTATATATCTGTATTTGTTGTAGTCACGTCATTGTGTTATTCTTACGCCTGTTTTACGAGTTTTAAAATGAATGAGAAAAAGAAAAAAATGGATGAAAAATTTAAGTTTTCTTTCCAATTCTTATGTTTACTGAGTTTTTAATAAACGGAAAAGAAAAGAAATGGATAGAAAACTTGGCCACTTTTCCCTTAAAGTTTTTTCGTCTAAAATTAGCATGATTTGAATGAAATGAAATTAGAATAAGTAATATTTTTATAATTTCCATATTATCCTCAACTTTTAATATAATAAATTTTAAATTACAACTCACGTCCTCAATTTTAAATTTTCTATCCTTTTCCATTAAAAACTCAGAAACAACACAAAGGAAAACTTTAAGTTTTCTATTCTTTTCTTTTCTTTTCTGTTCTAACTTTTGCGGTTCGTAAACCCATTCTATTATTTTTAGTCAGTTGGTTGTTTAATTTCAGATGTTCTTGTACTGGATGTTTAATTTAATGAAAGTTTTTAACAATTATAGAAGGAAAAAAAAAACCTCCTAACGTACAAAAATTTCAAAATAAATACAACTATTATTTTTGTTTCTCTTTTGGTTTTGAGTACAACTTATTTGTTCAATTACATTAATGCTGAAATGGCTTAGCAATAATTAATAGCCAAAACTAAAAGAATAAGTTTACTACTACTATAACTCTCATGAAAGTTGCATTGCAAAACAAAAAAAAATGTTTAGTAAGCAAACAACAAAAAACAGTTTAAATCATGAAAGCCAGACTTAGAGAAATATTACTCACATAGTAATTTTTCATTAAAAAAATGTTGAACAAATTCACATAGTCTAAAAGATCTACTAGCTAGGTCTTTACACAAACACATACAACAAATTCAGATGTATATTCGTGTAAAAAAGTATAAAAAAATTGGTTGTTTAATTTATTAGATTATTTTTTTTGTTATTCCTAATTATTTGTCGTTTATGGTTATCTAGGAGAATTGATCACTATTTTTCTCAAATTGTCCCTTATTAATCCACATAATTTTTTGATCCATATTTATCATTATCCTATACTATTCAATTGAGGTGAAGGGTATTATAGACAATTGATAGTATAATAAATGTTTTTCAATTAGTATTTCTTTAATTCTTGTGCACATGTCTAAAACGACCTATATTAAGGAATGAAGGGAGTATATTATAGATTTAAGAGATTGATATTTTTAGGGTATTAGTAGTATAATTAATACCGTATTAATGAGGTTCAATATTGTCAAAACTCCTGAGTAGGATATATTAATTATGTGCAAACTAAAGTGGATGGGTTTGCACTGATTCCAACTAAAACACTATTTATCGACTGAACCAACAGTGTTCACCTGCCTCGGCCATACTAAAGATGATGTGGCATCTCTCACCAATTAAATCTTACCATTTGTATTGCACAGCTTATTTTCCAAATTCTGCAAAGTTTAGTGGAGTTGGAAGATAAAGAGAATCACAATAATTCCAAATGACTAAAGGAATTTATAAAGGCAATCAGCGTTTGATAAAACAAATCTTAACAAAAAAAAAATGGCTTTAGTGAGTACATAATATATAATGTGTACTTGCCCAATACATGGCTATTTTAGTGGGGGTTCTCATTTCACCCACCAGGCCTTGTTTTGCTGGCTTTCACAAAACCTATAAATTTGCATGTCATGGCCTTGTATCCAGCACAATATTCAGTTCAAGTATCACCTGATAGTCTTTTGTAGAAACCTCAATTAATATATCAACTTCGATCGTACGTAGCTATATATATTAATTCCCTTTAGGAAAAATGAAGGAAGGTGCTCTTGAGCTTGGTATGGCCTCTAAAGCTTCTACTTCTACCCCAAGATATGGGGCGAACAGAGGGGTGTCGATACTGGATTTTATTCTGAAACTAGCGGCCATCATCGGAACATTGGCAAGTGCGATTGCCATGGGAACAGCAGATGAAACACTTCCCTTTCTTACGCAGTTCATTCGGTTCAGAGCCGAGTATGATGATCTTCCAACACTCACGTACGTGTTTGTACTGTTAATATTTTAAGTGGCTAAAATATGTCATCCGCTAAATTATGATATTTGTGGAAAAAGTACATAAAAGTGTACTATATGTAATAGTTAATTGTGTCGTCCCAACAGGTTTTTCGTGGTTGTAAATTCAATCGTGTGTGGGTATCTGCTTCTTTCTCTTGCCCTGTCCATCTTCCACATCGTGAGGAGTGGTGCACGAGGCAGTAGGATAATCTTGATGTTCTTTGATACGGTAATGCCTTTGCAACCTAGCTAGTTAATTAATGTGTAGCTTAATACCTACTAATGGTCAGAAAGAAATGGCATGCATGCATGCATGCATGAGGTTTTTCAAGAAAGAAAATATTTCAACTTATATAAACAACTGAAAAAATGACTATACTAAATTCTGGCTAGTAGAAGTCATCATTCCTTGAATCTGCTCTTTTAAAAACACCCTTCATACGATTAAATGTACAGAAGTTGTAATGATAGTTTTCTAGATAATGCTCTTTAACTAAAAGAAATTAAACATAATTGTGAATTAATTAAGGCTTTGCTGGGGCTTTTGACTGCCGGAGCTTCTGCAGCAGCAGCAATAATATACTTGGCACACAAGGGCAATACTAGAGCAAATTGGATTGCCATCTGCCAACAATATAACTCTTTCTGCGAGCGCATATCTGGCTCTCTGATCGGTTCATTTGCAGGAATTCTCGTATTTATACTGCTGATCTTGCTGTCTGCTGTAGCCCTTTCCCGACCTTAATTGTACATAGTACGTAGTGCACCATACATTGCGGCTTGCGCATTCAGTGTGTATTACTTCTTTTGAGTTCTGTAGTCGTTATTTCACCTATTCCCTCCCCCCGCCCCCCACCCCCCGCCCCCCGCCCCCCGCTTTTCATTCAGCGTGTATTATTTCTTTTGAGATCTGTTGTCGTTATTTCTCCTATTCTCCTGGATGGTAGGAACTCTCGGTTGTGGACTTGTGGTGTCTGTAGGGTTTTACAAGGGTCCAAATGTTTGTGGCTTGTGTTATCATGTTTTCTTTCCATGTTTCTGAACTGGATATATTGATTTCTATTGGTTATACTTGTGGTCTCTAAATTCAAGCAAAATTTGTCTATAAAGCAATTTTCCAAGAAAACAAAATACTACTATCTCTGCATCATTAACTTCACTGCATCACTTAAATTATGAAAAAAATTAAACATACATACATTGATTGGAGGACACTTGCACAAGAAAGGAATTAACATCTACTCATAGTGTGGTATAAAGTGAATATGATATACTCCCTCTGTTCCATATATAAAAAGAATTTCAATGTTCTCATACTCTTAATTTCATTATCAAGGTACAACTATTTAACTAATTAATAACTTATTATTTTAGGGGTAATTAATTAAACATGTAACAACTAACAAAAGTATTGTAAATGAAACTATTTTTGAGAAACTGAAGTAGTATAATATAATTATATATATGATGAATTTTTATCACCTCTTCGCGGGTCAAAGTAAGCCTTTTCTTGAATTTGTTTGAGGTTTTGAATCTGGCAAGAAATGCAGGAGAGATTTGTTTGTCAGCTTCAGTTGGACTAACCCCAGGTTGTTTCCTTATCATCCAACAACTTCCTCACCCTCTCAACTCCATCCGCTGACCCCGGCCCCTGAAGCATGCATGCATATATGTTTGAGAGTAATTAATACATAGTCACCATTCTCGATCAACCCATCTCAATCAATTCTAGCAACCGCTCATTTAATTTGTTCGTCTTACCAGTTCAACATTAATTATTATAAACTCTACATATATATATATATATACTCCAAGCAGAGTCCTCCATTTGGTTCGATCTCCATTGTATCTATAAACTCAAATGCTTCATTCAACAGCCATGAAATGCTAACCAGAATTCCATGTTGACACGAGTTTAATTTCTCTCTCATACATCAAAACAATGAAATTCTTAATATTTTTTAACTCTTTGATCATGATATGAGAAAAAGAGCAAAACATCCTAGACATATATGTCTGTTGTTGTCAAACTTTAGACCAGACCAAAGTCATCAGCCGGTAAATTGGCTGGCTCAAATCCAGTGGAATGCATGGCACGCCCTTTGTGCATGCTGTAGCTAGTTGGTAAAGTCTATATTTTGACCCACTTCTAGTTTCTCACTTGAATTCAAGAACCATGTGCTTGATTTAATTTTTTTTCTTTTGGGATTAGTACTATATATTTTTTTTTCTTAATGACCCTGAATTAATCAATTAATTTGGTTAAAGAAGTTGCCGAGTATGGCCAAAGATAATCTGCGAATCCATAGTAACCACATGGCTTATGCAAGTCGTACGTTACTTGTTTAATAAAGAATCATAGAGATAATAATTAATTGTTATAGACCTATTTAGACATAACATTCCTTGCCTTTAGGAAAAATTAATTCATTCAATCAGAAAGATAGGAATTACATGTATATATGGTACAGTTGAGGAGATATCTACCGTATTTAAAAATGAAACCTAAATTACAAACTTTCATAATAGAATAGAAAAATAAAAATAAAATAATTAAAAAATATATAATTGTCCAATACATGCTCCATCTCGCATCCAATTAGTATATTTGTGATCGCCATCACCATAAATGAAAACAATATTGTACAGAGAATTCAAGCCCCTAAAAGGAGAAAACTGGTTGCCACAAGAATGGAAATTAGGAGAAAACAAAATCTCACAAAAAGAAAAAATAAATTAACTTTGCAGAGGGATTGAGAAACAAACAACCAAGTAATAGATTAATGATAATAAATTAAAAATATGATTTACTATTACTTATCCATTTATCAGTACTGTAGATATGATTAACTAGAAAAGTATACATGTTTTTCCATAAATGGTGAGACAGTTGAAGCTTATCTCCTAATTACTTTTGTACTATTGTATGAATATATTAGACAATATAATGAATGAGATTCCATGTATAATGTTTCCTAATCAAGGAATGGAATAGAGTATGAAATGATTCAAATCTCTATTCCATTCTAACCGAAAAGAGTTATTTCATACTCTACCTCCCCTAAATAATAAAATTTATAAGAATGGTTCAATTCATTCTAATTAATCGTAATCAAACACAATAGGAATGAGTCATTTCATTACTCCAATCTAAACGTATCATAATATCGGTATAATGATTCAATTATTGGCCGGTTTATGTACATTGAATCTACCCCTTAAGAACTTTCAACTTCACATAATATGGATATGGATCGTTGCCTAATTTCTGATTCCCACTTTAATCAATTTTAGTGAATGCTAAGTACGATCAACATGTGACACTCTCCAAACTAGAGTAAAAATTAATTAATGTAGAGTGTTATAAAATTATGTCTAGATTCATAATATAATAGATGTCAAGTAACTCTCATGTCCATTGAGTTTTGTAACTCATGGCTCTTTAGTTTTGTAACTTACTAGTGTATTGATGATCTTACTTCTATAAATATGACAATTGTAAAGTGATGGAGAAATATACAAAGATTATGAAAATACTCTCTTTTATCTAATCATCTTGTTTTAGTTATGTTTCATAACATTTCATATACGTTATCGGCACGATTATCGCTTCTCAATTTAAATCTTGAAGATATTTGATTTGAAGGAGAAGGTATATATATATATATATATATATATATATATATATATATATATATATATATATATATATGTATGTGCAATTACTTGTATGCTCATTTTTTAAGTTTAATGTTCATGAATCTGCAAGACATCTTTGCATCTTTGCAACAAACAAACAAAATAATGCATACACTCTTATCTTTGCAACATCATCTCTGCATATACATACATATATAATTATACTTATATATATGACTTCCATTATATGAATTAGTACAACAAAGGTATGACTTGTGAATTGGTACAACAACATTTCCAGAAATAAAATTGACTTTTACTTTCAGCATCTTTTTGTACTCATATGTGCATGTTTTTTTTATCATATAAGCCACGGTGCACTTGCTCCCATATAAGGTGAACAAAAAGAACAAGAACCACATAATTAAAAAATTTTAAAGCAGATTGAATGTCCACTAGTACATCAAGACTCCATCCATCCATGCAATCATTTATCGAGACATGATACTGGTATAACTAAATAACTGGCAGCTGATCCACTTGCAGGAAGTTCAAGATCATAACATAAAGATACTAGAATTTTTTAAATCGGTTTTTGATTACCTCTACCTGCTTATTTTATTGCACTAGTTTACATATAGCTATACTCCTTGAATTGTTGCATCTTCTTTATTTCACTGTTTGCCACAGGTTTTTTTTAAGTTTTCTAATTTGTATAACACAATATTGTTGTTGTAGTTGGTATTTTATTTACTATTGTTGTTTATACCATACCACCTCTCTCTTTGTACCAAATAAAGGTTCATCACAAAACTAGTATTCTCTCTCTCACACACATGGGGACACACGCATATTCCAACACCACCATCTCTATCATCTAATTTAATCATATAGACTTAGATAAGCATTTTGTCATAGATTATTCTGAGATGTGTGATTTGTTTTAATATTAAAAATATGCTATTATTTGTTTAGTGAACAAAACTAAGTATTGAATTTGATTGAATGTTTATTCAATATTTAAAATTAAATTTCTAATGATTTTAATATTTTCTTGTATGAAGTTACAATGACCAAACCTTGCCAAACTTGAGTTCGTGGAACTTGATATTATGGGTAAGAATTATTTGTCATGGATCCTTGATCTTAAATTCATCTTGATGCCATGGGTCTTGGAGACACCATTAAAGATGGTAATGAAACATCTAATCAAAACAAGGCAAAGGCCATGATTTTCTTACGCCATCATCTCCATGAGGAGTTGAAATTAGAGTATCTCACAGTAAAAGATCCTCTTATTCTTTGGAAAAATTTGAAAGAAAGATATGACTATCAAAAGACAGTTATTCTCCCAAAAGCTCGTTATGATTGGATACATTTACGATTGCAGGATTTTAAATCAGTAAGTGAATACAATTTTGCAATGTTTAAAATCAGTTCTAAATTGAAATTGTGTGGAGATAATATCACTGATGGAGATATATTAGAAAAAACATTCTCTACTTTTCATGCCTCGAATGTGCTCCTGCAGCAGCAATATAGAGAACGAGGTTTTAAGAAATATTCTGAACTGATTTCATGTCTCCTTGTGGCTGAACAAAATAATGAGCTTTTAATGAAAAATCATGAATCGCGACCAACTGGTTCAGCTCCATTCCCTGAAGTGAATGTTACGAGATATAATAATAATTATGGTCGTGGTCGTGGTCGTGGTCGTAATAGAGGTCGTGGTCGTGGTCGTGGCCACAGACGAGGAAGTTTTAATTACTGCAACCATGATGCTAAACCTTCAAAGAATGAGGAAAAGCAAGAAAAGGGGAAGAATATAAATAACAGAGATACCAAGAAGGAAGAAAACATTTGTTATCGGTGTGGAATGAAAGGACATTGGTCTCGTACCTGTCGTACAACCAAACATCTTGTTGATTTATATCAGTCCTCATTGAAAGGAAAGGAGAAGAACATAGAAATAAATTTTTCTCATCCACGTCAAGATAACGACGATATCTATTTTGATCCTATGGATATGACACAC
Organism: Panax quinquefolius; assembly: GCA_020205615.1. NCBI lineage: Eukaryota > Viridiplantae > Streptophyta > Magnoliopsida > Apiales > Araliaceae > Panax > Panax quinquefolius. The sequence goes on along the minus strand of CM035169.1, from coordinate 21,842,504 downwards.
CTTGACGTTGCAGATTTCTTTACTAATGAGCAAGTTAATATTCCTTGTAATGAAAATAATTAGTTTAGAATTATGTTAGTCCTTTAAGTGTGTTTATTTTATGTTAATGTATTTTCTTTCATGTTAGCTTATTTTGCTTTCTTTATTTAGTGAAGAATTGTGTTATTGAATATATATAATATTATTATGAACTTATAATATATTTATTCCTTTTATGAAGAAAACATGGATATGCGTCATGCTATATATGAGCCTAATATCAATGGTGGAGATATATGCTTAGCGAGATAAAGTCTGACGACACATACCATTCTAAAACATAAGCAATATTTTTCAAATCTAAGAATGATGAAAGCAAAAGTGAATACAATATCAGGTTCAACGCAGACTTGATTGAAGGCTCTGGAAGAGCCAATATAATGCTTCCTAGTGGAACAAAATTTATTATTGATAATGCTTTATTTTCACTAAATCAAGGAGGAATCTGCTAAGTTTTAAAGATATACGACTTAACGGGTACCATATTGAGACAGCCAATGAAAATGGTATTGAATATCTTTACATTATATCAAATGTCTCTATTGGAAAACAAATATTGAAAAAATTACCCGTTTTATCTTCAGGTTTGTACTATACAAGTATTAGTACAATTGAAGTCAATGCAATAATGAACCAGAAGTTCAATGAACTAAATAATTTTATTATTTGGCATGACCGGTTGGGTCATCCTGGATCAATAATGATGCGAAGAATTATTGAGAATTCACATGGTCATCCATTGAAGAACCATAAGATTCTTCAAGTTAAGGAATTCTCATGTGCTGCTTGTTCTCAAGGTAAATTAGTCATTAGACCATCACCAGCTAAAATTTGGACTGAATCCCCAAGGTTTCTAGAACGTATTTAAGGAGATATTTGTGGGTCTATTCACCCACCAAGTGGACCATTTAGATATTTTATGGTTTTAATAGATGCATCTACGAGATGGTCACATGTGTGCTTATTATCAACTCGCAACCTGGCGTTTGCGAGATTACTTGCTCAAATTATTAGATTACGAGCACAATTTCCAGATCAAATTATCAAGACTATTCGACTTGATAATGCTGGTGAATTCACATCCCAAACATTTAATGATTATTGTATGTCTCTTGGGATAAATAATGAACATCTTGTTGCCCATGTTCATACTCAGAATGGTCTTGCTGAATCATTTATTAAACGCCTCCAATTAATTGCAAGACCATTGCTCATGAGAACAAAACTTCCTGTCTCTATTTGGGGGCACGCTATTTTACATGTAGCGAAGACTTTATTCGCGTTAGGCCAACATCATATCATAAATTCTCCCCATTACAATTGGTTTTTGGTCATGAGCGGATATTTCCCATCTAAGAATATTTGGTTGTGCGGTATATGTTCCAATTTATCCTCCACAATGCACAAAAGATGGGTCCTCAAAAAATTTGGAAATATATATTGGGTTTGAGTCCCCATCAATAATTAAATATCTTGAACCCTTAACAGGTGATTTATTTACGGCACGATTTGCCGATTGTCATTTTGATGAGACTATGTTCCCAGCATTAGGGGGAGAAATTAAACAGCTGGATAAAGATATTACATGGAATGCATTGTCATTATTGAATTTTGATCCTCGTACAAAACAATGTGAACAAGAAGTTCAAAAGATACTTCGTTTGCAAGATATAGCAAATCAGCTACCAAATGCATTCACTGACTCAAAAGGAGTAACCAAATCTCATATACCAGCTATAAATGCTCCAGCTCGGATTGAAGTCCCAATAGGACAATCCGCAAAAATTGTAGCAAATGAGTCTAAGGCACGCCAGAAGCGTGGTAGACCAATCGGTTCAAAAGAAAAAAATCCTCGGAAAAGAAAAGAAGTAAATAAACAAGTTGGCATTATTGAGGAAGAAAATATTCATGAGGATATAGACATAACTAATCATAAACCCCGTAAGAGGTTCAATGCACGAAAATAATAAAAATGATGAGATCTCGATAAGTTATGTCTCTACAAAGAAAAAATGGAACCGAAGTGAGATAGTTGTTGACAACAGTTTTTCATATAATATATCACTAGATATAATTAATGAAAATGAGGATTCTGAACCTAATTACAGCCGAAGAATGTAGAGCAGCGAAATGATTGGCCAAAATAGAAAAAGAAGCAATACAGTGAAATTAAATTCACTTGCAAAAAGCGTGAAGTTTTTGGACACAGTAGTCCAAACACCAAGGAGTTAAGCCAGTTGGATACAAATGGGTCTTTGTGTGAAAAAGAAATGAGAAAAATGAAATTGTAAGATATAAAACACGACTTGTGGCACAAGGATTTTCACAAAGACCTGGCATTGATTATAATGAAACATATTCTCCTATGGTAGATGCCATAACATTGCGGTATCTTATTAGCCTAGCAACTCATGAAAAATTAGATATGTGCCTAATGGATGTTGTTACAGCCTATTTATATGGGTCAATTGATAATGATGTTTATATGAAAATCCTTGAAGGATTTAAAATGCCTGAAACATATAATTCAAATCCCTGAAAAATTTACCCAATCAAGTTGCAAAGGTCCCTATATGGGTTAAAGCAATCAGGACGCATGTGGTACAATCGTCTTAGTGAATATTTATTGAAAGAAGGGTATAATAATAACCCTATATGCCCATATGTTTTTATAAAGAAGTTCAATTGATTTTGTTATCATTCTTTATGTATGTTGATGATTTAAATATTATTGGAACTCATGGAGAGATTCCAAAGACAGTGAATTATTTAAAGAAAGAATTTGAGATGAAAGATTTAGGAAAAATAAAATTTTGTCTCGGCCTGCAGATCGAGCATTTAGAAGATGGAATTCTAATTCATCAGTCAACTTATACAGAGAAGGTCCTTAAAAGATTTTATATGGGTAAAGCTCATCCATTGAGTACCCCAATGGTTGTTAGATCACTTGATGTGAAAAAGGACCCTTTTAGACCTCGTGAGGATAATGAAGAATTACTTGGTCCTGAAGTACCATACCTCAGTGCAATTGGTGCATTAATGTATCTTGCTAATAATACACGACCTGATATAGCATTCTTGTTAGGTTTGTAATATTCAAGAACGCAATCAAATTGCATAAAAAGTGCGGAAACGTGTAAAAATCAGAGTTTAAAATTTTTACAAACCATATACCCGGATCACCCTTTATGCACAATTATTAATTAAACGAAAAATTGAAGAACAAGAATCATACCCTTGAAGATCCGAAGCTTCTCGTGTACAAGTTCACCTCCAATTCTTTTCGCGTTGACTTGAATCCACCGGGTTTAGTTCCTTCCTTTGATCAACGTTAGCCACCCAAGTGTTTGGCCTCTGAGGTGATCCACCAAGAAAGAAGAAGGATTCAAGAAGATGGGTGGTTGGCTAAACCCTAGTTTTTCTATCTCTATAGAAAGGGAGCGTCTTTCTCCGACCATTGGAATAACGTAGTCTTAATATCCTCGATATAAGACTCCTCTTATAAAGATATCAAGTAACCCTATTTTAAATAAGGTATTATTTAATTAAACCCTTTTAATTAAAGGGGCTCCCCCTAATCTTATTAGGGATAATTAATTAAACTCCTTTAACTAATTTTCCTTCCTTCCTAATCCAATTAGGAATAAATGAAATACTTATATTAAATTAATTCCTAAACTCTTTTAGAAATTAAAATAATAATAATAATTGTAATAATATTAATAAGACTCCTCTTATTAATTTATATTTAATATTTCTAAAATATTAAATAATAAATATTAAGCTATTTAATTTATTCTATCACCATAGATTAAATTAAATATACATAACATATTATTACGATTATGCCATTAACTTCTTAAATAATTATTCTTCCTTTTATGGTGTGACCCTTTAGGTTCTCCATATTAAACCTAGTTGTGAATAAATCAATTAGAACAATTCTAATCTTATTTAAATAAATAAATTAAATAATTAATTTATTTAAATAAATAATATTTATTCTACTGATAGGGATAAGCCTCCTAACGATCAACGACTTTCCGGATAATATAGATTTCAACATTAATAATAAAAGAACCTTTGAGTAAATAGTTACCATACAATTCAATCCTTCCACCATACAATGTCCCAATTAAATATAAGACATGGAATTCTTGTCAAGTCTTATTTTATTTAATTATATGTATTTCGACTCTTAAATGCATGACTCAAAATAATGCAAATTAGAAACTCCTTTCTAATTTCATTCTCGCCTTAACCAAGGACTCTTTGGGTTGTCATTTATCGAATCACATAGGACATTTCTCTTCTTTTAATAAAGTGGTAGATTCTTTATTGATCATACATTATCTCCATGTACAACTTATTATACCCAAGCATACCCTTTGATATACCCTAAGGGTCTTAAGGAATAAGTCAAAGTATAACTCATCATACACAAGATACTATGATGATCTCAAGTCCAAGGATCACTTGTCTTACTATCACTACAGAATTTCTATTGACAGCAAGTAAAACTCCATTAGGTATTCCTTAGCGAGCCAATGTTCGATGAACTTATTCTCGTAATAAGCACCTACATACTTGCTTTAGTGTCTCCACATAAATGATCATGATCTCAATCATCCTCATCCAATGAGAAAGCAACGTATGTACCAATCTATCCGGATTCACTAATCCCCAATTTAGTAATCCAACGATTGGGAACTATTTTAGTTTTAAGCTTTCTAAGAATTTAGATCTCATTAGAATGATCATCATCATTATTCTAAAAGCATTGCTTAAAACTATGGGTTTATCACATATTATAAAACAACATCATGTAGATAATTAAAAGCCTTTAATAAATTAATACTTTTTATTAATAAATGAATAAGATTGTTTCAAAGTATATGCTTTATCATCAAACATGATTGGCTTGTGTGCATACTACTTTCAATTCTTTGTGAATTTTTTAGCAAGATATAGCTCTTCTCCTACCCGGAGGCATTGGAATGGGGTTAAACATATTTTTCGTTACCTACGAGGAACTATAGATATGGGCTTATTTTATTCAAATAATGATAATCATAAATTAGTTGGATATGCTGATGTAGGATATCTATCTGATCCACATAAAGGTCGATCTCAAACAGGTTACCTTTTTAAGTGTGGTGATACTGCTATATCATGGAGATCTACAAAGCAAACATTAGTTGCCACTTCATCTAATCATGCTGAAATACTTGCAATCCATGAAGCAAGTCGAGAATGTGTGTGGTTGAGATCAATGACTCAACATATTAAGTGAAACATGTGGTTTATCCTCCAAACAGTGGAGAACTCCAACCACTTTGTATGAAGACAATGCTGCATGTATAGCTCAATTAAAAGGAGGATACATCAAAGGAGATAGAACAAAGCACATCTCACCGAAATTCTTTTTCACACATGACCTTGATAAGTGTGGTTACATTGATGTTCAACAAATTCGATCAAAAGATAATCTAGCAGATTTATTCACCAATGCATTACCAACTGCAACGTTTGAAGGATCAAGTCGCAATATTGGAATCAACAATTTGAAGGACTTAAGGATACATTCATGAGGGGGAGCTAATACGCCACGCTCTTTTTTCCTTAACCAAGGTTTTTTCCCATTGGATTTTTCCTGGTAAGGTTTTTAATGAGGCAGCTTTCAATGCGTATAGCTATACAATATACATCTAAGGGGGAGTATTATAAAATTATGTCTAGATTCATAATATAATGGATGTCTAGTAACTCCAATGTCCATTGAGTTTTGTAACTCATGGCTCTTTAGTTTTGTAACATACTAGTGTATTGATGATCTTACTTCTATAAATATGACAATTGTAAAGTGATGGAGGAATGTACAAAGATTATTAAAATACTCTCTTTTATCTAATCATCTTGTTTTAGTTATCTTTCATAACATTTCATAATATAGAGGATTTTTTATATTTATATTTATTATTATTATAGATTTGTCAAAAATATATAATATAATATAGCCAAGTACATAGAAAGATTGCTTGATTTAGGAATTTTGTATATTTCGAATGCGGAGATAATATATATATATATATATATATAAATATAAATAACCCCAAGAGAGACACACTAATTTTTTATCACAGAATAAGAAAATTACAATTAATTAATATAGTCGGATATTTTTCCAGATGCACCAATTGAAATTGAAAACAAAATAGGGAACCCCCTTTTTCTTTTCTTTTTTTGTAATTTTGATCTCAGCTAATGACGTCTATTTTTTTCACATCTTCATTAGAGATCAAAACAAAAATTAAACTAATTTGAATGTGATTCAAATTACATGCATTTTGATTACTATAATGGTTAGGCCATGATACTTTATGCATTGGGCCTGATCGAATGGGCTCCTCCCTTGGGCCATGATATTTTACATATTGGGCAGAATCCAGTGGCGAAGCCAGAAAATTTTAGCAATGGGGTCAAAATTAGTAATAAGTTATAAAAAATTTGGTGGGGTTCGGGGCGTGTAGCGCCCCAAAATTAGGTATACATCACCCATCTTGAGTTTCCAGATACATGGTACAGAATTCAAATACAACTTACTAATACAACCGTCGGTATATAATGACAAAACATAAACTGTGAGTTTGAATACAAATATTATCTACTAGAGATTATACAAACTCAAAAGGAGTCCTCATTACAATTATTATCACACTATTTCACAGAATAGTGAGGACTACTAATGCTATCCTCTGGACCATCACTCCGTTCCCCGACTCGTCCCAACTATATTCTCATTTCAAGAGAATAAAGTGAAAAAGAAATGGTGAGCTCAACTAGCCCAAGAAAATATTATGACTAAGATAATGCGAAATAAATTATCTTTAGTCTCCAACAATATTAAACCGATAAAATATAATAGACATCAAGTTTAACTGCGGTTAGAACAAGCGATCCATTAAAAGAGTCAAGTAGAAAATAAAATCTACTATCTTTTTATGATTAAAAAGGTTTTTCATCACCGTTATCGTTGAGACTCGACTTTAATAAATATTCCACATCATCGAATCACCCCTCGCACTACTACTACCAAAGATATTCTTTAGTATCACGACCACAATTATCCATACACTATGGGCCAAGAATATTTGTGTATTCATTAATGGTCATGATCATGCCAACAATCGTCCATCAATGCACTACGGGCCAACGAGGACTTTTACCACATCATTTGTAACATTACGGTCATGATTACACCGAGAATAATCCTGGTCATAATCATACCAAGTCCATTTATGCACTACAGGCCATAGATGACTTTCAACATAATATAAACATAAGGATGATGACAATGATATAAGAATTCAATAAAACAAGTTCTCGAGAATTAATTTGTCCAAGAACTACTAATGTCTAAATTATCAACACGATCTCGCTTTGTAGAGTAAAATTCAAGAATGATCGGAAGAATATTTCCATGAAAAGATCTTCGGATGAAGCGCAAATATCAAGGATATTCTACTAATTTCATGGAGTATAAAGTCAAAACTTTAACCAACCGAGTATAATAAAGAATGGAATAACAAAAGAAAACACCATGCATGTGGTACTTCAGATGTATGTGTTATTCCAACAGAATACTAAATAACGGAACCGGTCGGTAAATTAAATTCGCACCGCGGGATGTTCCAATGTAATAATAAAGAATGGAATAACAACGAAATCACCATGCATGCGGTGCTTGGCGATGATGTTATTCCAACGTAATACTAATAAGGGCGGAATCGGTCCCATAGAAAACGCATGTATGTGATATTCCAATGTAATAATAATAAAGATTTTAACCGTGTCCCACGTAAAACGCATGCATGACGGGATATTCAAATGTAATAATAAAGAGCGGAATCGTCCGGCGTAAACGCATGAATAGGATATCCCAATGTAATAGTAAAAGCGGAATAATAGAAGAATGTCACCAAGTATAGGTAGATCATGATATCAAGTTATTCCAATGAATAATAAGCAATGGAATAACAAATGTTCTTCATGAATAAGAAAAATAACACCCTTACGAATACAACAAATAATATTCCCTACCTTAAGAAGAAGAAATCTTTGGATATATAAGTAGTGAAGTAGCGAGAATACTTTCTTCTCTCTCTATAGTCTCTTTCTATAGTTTCTCTCTCTAGAGTTCAATGAATTCGAAAAGAAAATAATGAAGGAATGAGCTTCTATTTATAGGAAAATAGAATGCATAAGAATTAATCCATGAATCTGCCAGATTGATTTACTTTTAATCTGATGGTCCATATTTAAAGCAAAATCTTTTAAATAAAATATAATATATTCTATTTATAATCTAATAAAACGAATAACTTTATAAAAGATTTTACTATGCAAATACTATCATAATAAAATATAATATATTCTAATTATTATTCTAATAAAACAGATAGCTTTATAAAAGTATTATGTTTTATATAAAAGTTTTACTATACAAAACATTATGCAGACACTATACTTAACACTATGCGTAATAGAATATAATATATTCTATTTATAGAATAACTTTATAAAAGTATTCATTTTTATATAAAAGATTTTCTCAGATTATTATATTAATAATACCAACAAAACCGAAAGTGACTTATCACGTAAGCATCAATAATCAATACAATTGTGCTACTACTATAACCACGCGTATTCATCGTACTTTTAACACCGGTGTTTCAACAGATTAACGGTAAAACTTCCGCCATTATTTTCATAAAAAGTATTTTTTGTCGTTTTCTCAATCCGATGATAATTACATTGCTAGGGGTCCACCAATGATTGTGCCATTGTACTAATATTCCTGTTAAAATGAATATTCTCCAAATTAATCGAATATTATATAACAACTTGCATGCGTGATTGCAAATTTACAAATATTACCCAACAACTATTATATCAATTTCACTCCATAATATTCAAAATTAATTTTTATAGAAAATTCATCTTTATTCAAAAAGTTGGGGTTTTACAATCTCCCTTCTTATGAAATTTAAGCCCTCGAAATTAGGGTACGATACTGGTATGTCGAAGAGGTAAGGATACCTTGATTTCATTTGATTCTAACTCCCAAGTCATTTCCTCAATATCGTGGTTTCTCCACAAAACTTTGACTTGAGGTATAACCTTGGTGCGTAGAATATGTTCCTTCTTATCCAAGATTTGAACAGAACCTCTTCATACGTCAAATCTTCCGCTTATTTCGTCCTACATAACTCAATAATGTGGTTCGGATCTTCCACATATTTACGTAACATGGATATTTGAAAAACGTTATGAACACGAGACATACTTGGCGGTAAAAGCGAGTCTATAGGCCACGGTTCCTACCGATCAAGGATTAAAATGGGTAGATGAATCGAGGATTGAGCTTTCCTCTCTTTCCAAATCTCATAACTCCTTTCCATGGAGCAACACATAACAACACATGATCTCCTATATCGAATTCCACGTCCTTTCGATGAAATCAAAGATAACTCTTTTTCGATCTTGTGAGGTTTTTATACGTTCTTAGGATCGTTTGAATCTTTTTCGTAGTCATACGCACCAACTCGGTCCCAATAACGTTGCTTCACCCACCTCATCCCAAAGATCTTTGAGAACGACACTTTCTTCCATACAACACTTCGAATGGAGCCATGCGCCAATACTTGCTTGATAACTATTGTTGTAGAAAAACTCCACCAATGGTAAGAACTTGTCCTAACTTCCCTTAAAATCAAGGACACAGAGTTTTAATAGATCTTCAAGAGTTTTAATAGTCCTCTCCGCCTGTCCGTCCGTCTGAGGATGATATGCCAAGCTAAATCGTAAATCTGTGTCCATAGCTTTTTGCAAACTAACCCAAAATCGCGAAGTGAATCTTGGGTCTCGATCAGAAACTATGGATACTGGCATACCATGCAATCTTACAACCTCGTTTATGTACATACGAGCAAGACGTTCAAGTGTATAAGTTTCTCGTATCGGTAAGAAATGAGCAGACTTGGTCAATCTATCAACAATGACCCAAATCGCATCTATGCCTTGAGAAACTGTGGGAAGACCAGTAATGAAATCCATGGTAATGTGCTCCCACTTCCATTCTGGAATTTTAAGTGGTTGCAATGGACCTTTTGGTACTTGATGCTCCGCCTTGACTCGTTGACATGTTAGACACCTTGAGATAAACAACGCTATCTTTTTCTTCATATTGCCCCACCAAATGTATATCGAAGATCATGATACATTTTGGTACTCCCAAGATGGATTGCAAACGGTGTGTTGTGCGCCTCCATCATGATTTTATAATTTAAATCAGGGTCGTTAGGAACACAAAGTCTGGAGTTGACTCGAAGTATTCCTTCTTCATCAATTCTTGTTTCCGACATCGCACCTTCTTGCACTTTCTTCCTCATACGCATCATTTCCGGATCAGAACTTGAAAGCGACTTTTAATTTTATCAATTAAAGTCGGTTCTACTCAGATATTTGCCATCATCACGTGGGTCCCCGAGTCTTTATCTCTATCTCCATCCTTTGCAAGTCATACAAAATGGGCCTTTGGCCGACAATATTGCTTTCGTGCAGTATATGATCTTCTACTCTATCGCTACGGCTACCACGTTCGCTTTTCGGGATGGTATTGGATAGTATGATCATAATCTTTCAACAGCTTCAAGCCAACGTCGTTGTCGCATGTTGAGTTCCTTTTGAGTGAAGAAATATTTGAGGCTTTTATGATCCGTAAAGATCTCCATTTTCTCCATACAAGTAATGCCTCCAAATCTTTAGTCACGAAGACAACAAATGCCAACTCTAGATCATAAGTATGATAATTCCTCTCATATTCTTTGAGTTATCGTGAGGCATAGGCTATGACTTTCCCATGTTGCATGAGAACACATCCTAACCCTTTGCTCAAGCATCACCATGTAGATGACTAATCCTCCGAACGAGATGGTATTGTCGAACATGTCTTTGAAATGAGTCTCCTCTTGAGTTCTTGAAAACTCTTCTCACATTCCTTGCTCCAATCAACTTTGTATCTTTCCGAGTCACCGAGTTAGTGGAGTAGCGATTCGAGAAACCCTTCTACAAATCTCCGATAATAACCAGCTAAGCCGAGAAAGCTACGTACTTCAGTCACTAATTTAGGTTGCTCCCAGCTTTGAATAGCTTCAATCTTTGTTGGGTCAACAGATATTCCAATACTTGATACCACATGCCCAAGGAATGCTACTTCCTCAAGCCAAAACTCACATTTCTTCAACTTGGCATAAAGCTTATATTCACGAAGCTTTTGGAGTATCAGCATCAAGTGTTGTTCATGATCTTCACGGGTTTTGGAATATATGAGGATGTCATCAATAAAGATGACCACAAAGTGATCCAAATATTCCTTGAATACCCGGTTCATCATATCCATGAAGGTAACAGGAGCATTAGTCAATCCAAAGGACATGACTAGGAATTCATAATGCCCGTATCGAGTTCTGAAAGCCGTCTTTGGAATGTCATCGGTTCTAATCTTCAATTGGTGATATCCGGAACGAAGATCAATCTTTGAAAAGAATTTGGCTCCTTGCAACTGGTCAAACATGTCATCAATACATGGCAATGGCTACCTATTTTTGATGGTGACATGATTCAACTCCCGATAATCAATACAAAGTCGCATACTCACATCTTTCTTCTTCACGAATAGAACAGGAGCACCCCAAGGAAAAGTACTAGGACGAATAAAGCCAATGTCTAAAAATTCCTGCAATTGAGTTTTTAACTCTTGAAGTTCAATAGGAGCCATTCGATATGGGGATTTAGAAATGGGTTTTGTACCGGGTTCAAGGTCGATACAAAATTCAATTTCACGCTCTGGGTAGCCATAAAGTTCTTCAGAATACGTCGGAAAATTCATTAACAACAAAAAAATATTATTCAAAACCGGCGTATTTGTGTTTAGATCATGACATGAGCTAAGAAAGCTTGACATTCGCTTTTCAATAAACGAATAGCTTTATAACGAGATGCAAAGATTAATTTTAATAGTTTGGTTGCTTGAATTCGCATAATAGGTCGATTATGAATATGAAAGCTAACAACCTTACTTAAAACAATCAATTTTTGCATGATGAGTAGTTAACCAATCAATCCTAGAATTACATCAAATGCAAGTATTTTTAATGCAATAATATCGACGGTAATGTGGGTACCAACTTGAACCAAACAAGACTTACAAACCGTGGATGTAATAAAGGTTTCTCCCAACGGAGTTTCCACATATAAGTCAAAGTCTAATTTCTCCAGTCAAAATTTAATCGTTGAGCGCAAGTAGGAGAAATAAAATAATGGGCGTAATCCCAGATCAAATAAAGTGTAGACTTCATTGAGAGTTTATGATAAGCATACCCGCGATGACCTCATTCGTTCCTTGCTTTCGGAGGTCACAACAAACGCATCCCTTTATACTACCGGCTTTGACTTTTACGGGACAAACCTTTGGTGCCTCCATCCTAAGCCGAATTTATCTTCTATGAGCGACAAAATCGGACTAAGTGACCTTCTCTTCCACAATTATAACATGCTTTGACTGAGATCGCGAAATTTGGTGATGTGTCCCTCCCTCCGCATTTGAAGCATATGATAGGTGGTTTTTCTCCTTCCTTAACAACGGGTGTCTTTGGTCTTGACGTCTTTTCATCATTGTTGAATCTCCTCTTCTTGAAATGTCCATTCTTATTGTTTTGGCCCGATTACCACCGGCGTGGTTACCATTTATGGCTGTTGATTCCTCCACGCTTGTTGTCACCGCTTCATGATCGCTCTCACTTTGGTATTATCATTTTGCTTACCCGCCTCTCTTTGGTTAGGTTGACTCGTTATCGCGCTCCACCAATCGAGCCCTATTTACAACATCCGGATACAAACACGCTTTATGAGAAATAAGATGTTGACGTATCTCCGCTTTCAAACCTCTTAAAAACATTCGCGCCATTCTCTCTTCATTATCCACCGTTGGGACGAACCGGGATAACTCCGCAAATTTTGCCTCGTATTGCGACACGGTCATATTGTTTTGCTCCAATTTGATAAACTCCACCTCCTTCATGTGACGAATACTTTCGAGAAAGTATTTGTTGTTGAACAGCTCTTGGAACTTCTCCCAAGACATCTTCAGTACGGCAGGTTGAGTACGTTTTACCGATTTCCACCAGTAATCTGCCTCTCCGCACAACATAAAGGCGACAAAGGGAACCTTTTGCTCCTCGGAGCATCCCAAGACATCAAATATCTTGGTGATCTGCTTTATCCATGCTTCCGCCATAAGTGGTTTTGGCTCTCCCTTAAACTCCAGTGGTCCCAGCTCCTTGAACTGTTTAGCGGTGACCGCCCGAGAGTTTTCAGTGTTTCCACCTACATTTTGGACAGGAGCCGCTCTCGCCTGCTATTGCATGAATTTCATAAAGCCTCTGAACAATCCATCATTCATCATTTGGTCAGTGTTGTTGTTTGCATGAGGATTGTCGCCTTCGTGATGCACATTCTCCTGATTATTGATATTAGGAGACTCAACGGTCTCTTGTGCTCCATTGTTATTCTCAATATTTTTGGATGTCATTTTCAGATACTGCCACAAAACGAAGGTTAATTGACATGTAATATAATATCTCTAAACTCTGACCAACCAATTTAAATACAAAATAAATTTAAGTAGGTCCTACTTAATGAAGGAATTCCGCTCTCTCCCCTCCTAGTTCTAGTCTCACATCTTAGCCAGGGATCATATCCTAAGCTTTGATACTAAATGTGACTCCCCAAAATTAGGTATACATCACCCATCTTGGGTCGCCAAATATACGGTAATCTGTAATTCAAATACAACTTACTAATACAATTGTTGTGTACAATACGATAAAACATAAAGCTGTGAGTTTGAATACAAATATTATCTACTAGAGATTATACAAACTCAAAAGGAGTCCTCATTACAATTATTATCACACTATTTCACACGAATAGTGAGGACTACTAATGCTATCCTCCGGACCATCACTCCAGCTCCCCGACTCGTCCCAGCTATATTCTCATTTCCTGAAGAGAACAGTGAAAGAAATGGTGAGCTCAACTAGTCCAGTAAGAAATATTATGACAAAGATAATGCAGAATAAATTATCATTAGTCTCCAACAATGTTAAACTGATAAAATATAATAGACATCAAGTTTAACTGCAGCGGAACAAGCAATCCATTAAAAGAGTCAAGTAGAAAATAAAATCTAATATCTTTTATGATTAAAAAGGTTTTTCATCACTGTTATCGCTGAGACTCAGCTTAATAAATATTCCACATCATCGAATCACCCCTGCATTATGGCCAAGGATATTCTTTAGTATCACGATCACAATTATCCATGCATTATGGGCCAAGAATATTTGTGTATTCAGTAATGGTCATGATAATGCCAACAACTGTCCATCAATGCACTACGGGCCAATGAGGACTTTTACCACATCATTTGTAACATTACGGTCATGATTACACCGAATAATCTCTGGTCATAATCATACCAAGTCCATCTATGCACTACAGGCCACAGATGACTTTCAACATAATATAAACATAAGGATGATGACAATGATATAAGAATTCAATAAAACAAGTTCAAGAATTAATTTATCCAAGAACTACTAATGTCTAAATTATCAACATGATACTGCTTTGTAGAGTAAAATTCAAGAATGATCAGAAAAATATTTTCATGAAAAGATACTGGATGAAGCATAAATATCAAGGATATTCTACTAATTTTATGGAGTATAGAAGTCAAAACTTTAACCAACTGAGTATAATAAAGAATGGAATAACAAAAGAAAACACCATGCATGTGGTACTTCGCATAGACAGGTTATTCCAATAGAATACTAAATAACGGAACGGAATCGGTCAAAGTAAATTGCAAGACCAGGATGTTCCAACAGAATAATAAAGAATGGAATAACAACAGAAATCACCATGCATGCGGTACTTCGCATAGACAAGTTATACCAACAGACTACTAATAAGGATTTTTATCAGTCCCATAAAACGCATGTGCATGGATATTCCAATGAATAATAATAAAGATTTTAACCAGTCCGTCAGTAAAATGCATGCATGTGATATTCCAATGTAATAATAAAGACGGAATCGGTCCCACAGAAACGCATGCAGAATAGGATATTCAAACAGAATAGTAAAGACGGAATAATAGAAGAATGTCACCAAGTATAGGGTGAAGCCATGCGTGACACAGGTTATTCCAATGAATAATAAGAAATGGAAAACAATGCCTCTTCATGAATAAGAAAGAATAACACCCTTACGAATACAACAAATAATATTCCCTACCTTAAGAAGAAGAATCTTGGATATATAAGTAGTGAAGTAGCGAAATACTTTCTTCTCTCTCTATAGTCTCTCTCTATAGTTTCTCTCTCTGAGTTCAATTGAATTCGTAAGAAAATAATGAAGGAATGAGCTTATTTATAGGAAAATGGAATGCATAAGAATCTAATCCATGAAACGGTCCAAATTGATTTACTTTAATCTGACGGTCCATATTTAAAGCAAAATCTTTTAAATAAAATATAATATATTCTATTTATAATCTAATAAAATGAATAACTTTATAAAAGATTTTACTATGCAAATACTATCGCAGTGCACTATGCAAACACTATGCATAATAAAATATAATATATTCTAATTATTGTCTAATAAAATGATAGCTTTATAAAAGTATTTACTATGAAAATTACTATCAGATTAATTATGCTGCACTACTACTATACGTAATAGAATATAATATATTCTATTTATAGAATAACTTTATAAAAGTATTACATTTTATATATAAAAGATTTTTGTATTATTACATTAATAATACCAACAAAACCGAGTGACTTATCACGTAAGCATCAATAATCAATACCGTGTGCTACTACGCAACCACGCCAGACATCGCTTTTTTTTAACACCGGGTATTTCAACAGCTTAACGGTAAAACTTCCGCCGTTATTTTCATAAAGTATTTTGTCGTTTTCTCAATCCGACAATAATTACATTGCTAGGGGTCCACCAATGATTGTGTCGTTGTACTAATATTCCTCGTTAAAACGAATATTCCCCAATTAATCGAATATTATATAACAACTTGCATGCTTTTGCAAAATTTATAAATATTACCCACAACTATTATATCAATTTCACTCCATAATATTCAAAATTAATATTTATAGAAAATTCATCTTTTTTCAAAAAGTTTGGGTTTTACAGGCAGCGCCCCCGAACTAATTTTTTTTAATACTTTATACTTTCAGGTTAGACAAAAGCATCTAAATATCCAATTTAATAATACTAACAAAAGGGGGAAATTACAATTGATTTCTGAAAATAAAACGAGGTTGGAGAAATTGAAGAGAGTAATTTATGTTACATGCAAGGGTACAAGGCTGCAAGAGAGTCACAATAGAATAGAGTCGCACTCCAGTCTCCACACTCGCGATTCGCCAGTTACCAGTACCCACTCCGACCACTCGCGAAAGGCTTTGATGGTTCACAGTTTAGCTTTTGCCTTTTGCAATTTGGCTTTGCCCTTTCTCTCTCTATTTTGTGGCTAAAGTGCTGAACGTGGTAGCTGATGTGTTGAGTAAAAGATCGTATACGAGTACGAATGCGATATTGTCAAAGACCCATTTCATATAACTTACAAATGATAGATATAGAGTTAAAGACTATAGGGACTCACGTGATGATATACAAGTAGAATCGACTTTTATCGATAAAGTTAAAATCACTCAGGCTACACACCGGAGCTGATGAATATGAAGAAGGAGGCGCAAGAAGTTGTTATTCCAAAAGCGAGAATTGGCGATGTGAGGAAAGCTCAAACCTTCGCTTTATTGGTCTATTTAAAATCCTCGATCGAGTAGGAACTGTGGCCTATAGACTCGTTTTACCGCCAAGTATGACGCGTGTTCATAAGGTTTTTCACGTATCGATGTTACGTAAATATGTGGACGACCCGAACCATGTTATTGAGTTAGAACCGAACGAGATAGCCTAAGACTTAACGTATGAAGAGGTACCTGTCAAGATTTTGGATAGGAAGGAGCATGTCCTACGCACGAAGGTCATACCACAAGTTAAAGTTTTGTGGAGAAACCATGTTATTGAGGAAATGACCTGGGAGTTGAAAACGGAAATGAAAGCGAGGTATCCTCATCTTTTTGAAACACCAAGTACGTACGTCAATTTCGATGACGAAATTTCATAAGGAGGGGAGGTTGTAAGACCCCAAATAATTAATAAATGAAATTTAATTTCCTCTATTTATCATTTTGAAATAGTAAGGGTTGATTTGATTAATGTGGTTAGTTAAGGGTAAAATGTGCAAATATTTCAAATAAGCAAGTGGTTATAAAATACTCATTGTTGTCGGAGAATATTCGTTTGGTCGTGGAATATTCTTTGCTTTGTTTGAGAATATTCAAATGACGACGCAAAACCTTGTGTGGGCCCCATAACTGGAAAGCAATTGGATGAAGAAAACGACAAGTATAAGTTGTTTATAAATAACTTGGCAAGCTGATTATTCTAAGATTATCTTTGTTGGAATACCCGGTGGTTAAAACACAAAGAATATCGCTATTGTTGAACAATGAAGACACGGTATTGCACCAATTATTGATTCTTACGTAAAGAAGGCCTTTACTCAATAATTATTACAATGAATTACTATTCAAAGATTTTATTTTATTGATTCAATAATTCTTGCGTTGATTTTTTATATTTTTATATTATTTTCAATAATTGTCACTACAATCGTATTTTTTATTATCTAGACAATAATTCATATTATCTGAATAATATTATTAGATAACATTATTGGCAATGTCTAGAAAGTTCTGCTTTAAGGAGAGGTTTGGTCACCTAATTACATGCGCCAAGAAGAGAGAAATCTTTATTGAAAGCCCTCTTTCCTCAGGAACTACTAGTTGCCAAAAGATCTTGTGATTCTGTAATATTATTTGTGAATAATTAATTATTGATTTATATGATGAGGAAAATATTGATTTTATGTGGATATAGATGGAGAAAATTTTTAAAGTGATAATTGTTAAAAATTGATATTTTATCTTTTCGATAAAATAATATTTTATTATATTATTAAAATATAATAATGGGGATATTTTTACAATGAATGTGGGATATATGAGTATATGAGGATGAGGAGTATTTTGTTGCAAAGTTGTTTAAAACATGTTAAACATGTCCGTAGGGGCCTATTTCTCGATCGAAATTTGATTATAAATTTATAAAATCGCCGCTTATGGATTTCTTACGATTTACATTTGGAATTTGGAAAAACTTTCTTCTTCGTAAAGTTGTAGAGAATTGAATTTCCTATAAAAATGCGCGAGATTCAATTTTCCGATAAAAGACTATTTATTATGAATTATTGAAGTTCCGAGGTTCTAGAATAATTGATTTTTGGAAGTTTAAAATATTTATAGTTAAAAAACGCTTTTATTGTTTTTTGGTTGGCCCCCATGTGTTGTAAATGACCAAATCGATTTTCAAAGTAGGCGTAGGAATTTTTTTAAATATTAATATTATATTAAATTTTCTCGATTTGGTGTTCAAGCATTTTCCTATAAATAGAGTCTTATGTTAGAATTGAAAATCACACCGTAAACTAAAAATTTCTCTCTTTCTCTCTCTATAATATCGAGCGTATTTGTGAGTATTTTGTACTTTGAGTATTATTATACTGGTCTGCAAGTTCTTTCAAAGACTATATCCAGATTTCACCGTAAGTATTATATTCTTCTAAGTAAGGGATGTTATTTTCTTCTCAAATGATATTATTTCTTCAATATCATTATCTTTGAAATGTTGGTTGGAAATTTTATCAAATTTAGAACTTTTTCATGTCGGGTTACTTATTCATAAGTTACTATTCACGAGTTACTATTCACGAGTTACTATTCACGAGTTACTATTTACGATACTATTCACGAAAGCGTGATGATGTTTTTTGTGAAATTTCTATCTTTTGAGGTCGAAGTTACTATTCACGTGATACTGCACTATTCACGATATCTGTGACTAATCAATTATCATTTACACTATTCACGTAAAAATTAAATTTTCTTTTCTGTGTCCAAGATTATCATTATGATTCCTATCTTTGATTGGATCTATGTTTTGATCTTCATTCTTGAATTTTACTCCAATCTGTTATTTATGAAGTATTTTTGAACTTGAATTATTTAAAGTACGAATCCTTAATACTTGTTCTTTTTGTTTCACGGATTCGTTTTCTTTAAAATATTTTTCATCATCCTCACCCTAAATGATGATATTACCGAATATCTTTGGCTGCAGAGTGCAAGATGAATGATTTCTTGATGAATATATTTGGCCAGTAGTGCAAAGATGAACAGTGTTGAGATGAACATGACCGATGATTAATATCTTTGGCCAGAAGTGCAAAAGATGAGCAGTGTTTAGATGAATACGACTAATCATGAATATCTTTGGCTGTAGTACAAAGATGAATATTTGATTTCGGATATATATTGATTGATGTTACAAGGATAAAATATCGACGATGAACTTTTAAATTCATATATAAAAGATAGTAGTTTGCATTCTCTACTTAACTCTTCTAATGAATTATTATTTCCGCTGCGAAGATTGATTTAAAACTGGTTGTCTATTATATTCTATTAGATATTTCCCTGTTGAGGACTAACGATAATTTGTTCTATATTATCTTAGTCATAATGTTCTTTACTTGGGCTAGTGAGAGCTCATCTTTTTCCTTGTTGTTCCATTTTTCTTCTCGGGAGGCGAGAATGTAGCGAAAGTCTTAATGAGTGTGGAATGATGGTTCTAGAAGTTGTTCTAGTAGTCCTCACTATTCGTAAAATAGTGTATTAATAATTGTAATTAGGACTTATTTGAGTGTGGATATTGTCTGATGACAATATTCAGTATTTAAACTCATGCTTTTATGTTGTATTAATAAAGTTGTAGTTGTTTACATACGATTTCCTTGGCGACTTTCGAATGGGTGTTGTATACCTATTTCGGGGGCGTCACATAATTTATATACTTTTTCTTTAAAAAATAATATTTTCTTCATATTTATCTTTAATATTACGAATATTTACATTAATAATTATGACCTAATTATGTCATTTTACAATAATTATGTTCCGCTTGGTGTCCCCTATCGTGGCCTCATGTCTGAACAGAAGAGACATGGCCCACATAGCCGATGCCAGCTCACCCAATTTCCTAGTTTCCTACTACTACTACTACTAGACTATTGGTAGAGTTAGGTTCCAGCTAACCAATCAGATCGCTCCAAAGTTTGGGTAGTGATTTCCGTCGGCACTGTCTTTTCCTTTTTTTTCGGCTCCTGATAGGCTATTTGACTTTCTTACTAAATCTCAGCCGTCGGATGCTTATTATAGTTTCGGAAACGATTGAAATTCCTCAAGAGATGACAAATCACATGTTAGAATATTGGAGTATTAAATTACTTTCACGGTGGACTTTTTACAAATAAAATAAAATGATAAAATTATTTATATTTTAATTTAATTTTATAATTTTTAATTATGATTAGTAAAATTTCATAAATATGCATAGAGAATAAAAATATGCCAATTAATACTATGAGTATTATAAACAAATTATTATAATAAATAAATAATTTAAAATAAATAGATATTTAACTTGGAACTACTTAAAATAAAAATAAAAAATTTATCCTTAAATTTTTCCTCGTACGGGATGCATTACTTTTGGGCATTATTGAGTTTAAGTCCTTAATTAAGTATGCTTTCATAAAGTCCTTAAGTAAGTATAAACACGTTTAGTGATGATACCATTATAGGAGGAACGTATAGTCAAGAAGTTGGTAGATAATTAGAAAGGAGGAGGATATTTTTAGTAGTATTACTATTACAGTTCTTGAAATGTAATGGAAATTAAATTAGCTACTTGTAGAGGAGTGTACCATCTGAAAGGTTAGGTAGTAAGTAATTACCGAGTATCAGCCACTTAATTAATGCCTTAATAAATGATTAGATAAGATAAGATAGAAAGGAATCTTAAATTAGTATCCAAATATATAATGTTATCCCGTGTAGAATTGAATAAAATAATATTTTTTTGATAAAAAAAATTACATACAAAACAATGCGGATGGTAGTGATTGGTTATAATCATTGGACTCACTCGTGTATGTGAAATACACATCATTTATTACAGTAGCATCACTCAATTGAATATTTCTACTCCTATGTTAACAAATAAATACTCGTTCCGTCCCATAATATATGTTATTTTAGATGATTTCATCTTCTTCAAATTATTTGATGTTTTATATAATCTAGGAGAATTAATCGCAATCTTTCCAAAATTACCCCTCATGAAAAAATGTTTCAAATGAGAGAGTTTGAGATAAGTATATGGAAAAGGGTATTATAGACAATTAATACTATATTTAATGCTATAAAATTATTTTTATAATTCTTGTGCACAACTCTAAAACATAATATATTATGGGACGGGGAGAAAGGGAAGACTAATTTTGATAAATCTTAATATTAATGAGATTCATCTAAATAAATTTGCAAAATTTAAGGATATATATTCACGTATTTCTTCTTGCATATAATGAGTGTTTAGCTTAGCAATATTGGCATAGTAGTAAAGTTATGTCATCTCGAGAGCCATATTAATATATCATTAATCTCCAACAAGATAATTAATATTATCTTGTTACCCCTTCGTTTTCAGTCCATAAGAATTTTATAATGAATTGAAAATTTTAGAAAATTAATATTTTTATATAATCTTCTCTCACGTGTGAATATAAAAATAAAGCGGATTTCATCTTCATGTGGAAAAAAAACAGTATAAAAATATTAAAAATCCAAATTTTGTTGTGTAAAGAATTGATATTTTACTTGAGAATTTGATAGTTTCACAACAAAACTCACATTCATATTCATGTGAATAAAGTATTATAAAAGTTACAAAATTTCATAGTGAAAAAAAATTTATATTGACCTCCATTAGCTAGGTGGAGTCTTGTACACATTAGCAAAGAAGAAGAAGAAGCAGCAGCAGCAGCAAGGAAAGAGTTCAAAAAATTTATTAAGTAAATGGATTCGGAAAAGAAGAAAGATACTGATTCAAATGAGCAATTTGAAGATGACGAATTTGATACTTGGTGTTAGGAAAAACAGAGCCTTTCCCTCGAACCCAAGCTTGGCAAGGTCGGCGGCAGCGCGCAAGTCTTGGTCGTTTCTTTTCCACAAAAATGGGGTGTTCTTGGGGCCCAAATTGATGAGCAACTTTCTAGTATATAAACTTAATAATTCTTTAGTTGAGACTTAGCTTCCCACATGTATTTATTATCATTTTATGATTTTCAATGGTGATTTTTGAGAGTTAATATCTCATTCATCACTCGATCAATTTGAGTTTTCAAATAATACTTAATTTAATCTACTCATGGAATAGAACACATTGATATGTAGAATCGTTACAAATAATTAATGATACCCATGTTAATTTAAGCTCAAATTCTAACAAATAGGACACATGGAAAAGGGTATTTTTAAAATTTCTTTAAAGCATGTGTGATGTACAATGGAGTTGTTTAAAATTTTCAGGAACTAGAAAGAAGTTTTTTAAGGATTTTTAGGTACAACAGACTGAACAGAGCAACAGTTGTAAATTTTTGTTGGGCACAATGATTGATGGATTTTAAATGAAGATGGAAGACAAAATTGCAGGTTATAGATGTGTTAGTCTTTGCTTTTAGTGGTTTTTGTTGTTGATTTGATTGTTAAATTTGTATTGCTAGATTTATGCAGTACCTGATTTGAAAAATCAATGCACAAGATAGTTAATCCAGATCTTGTGGATTCAGTTTTATTTTGCAAAAATAAATTTTTTACATTTTACTGATAAAAAAAAACGGTGGTTATGTTGGCCAGTTTGTTGGAAAATGATGTGTATTTTGGCATGAAAATAATGTGATAAAAATTTGTCTAGCTGATATAAATACATATCCCAAGAAAGTAGTAGTATATAATTATAGTTAAATACTAGAATTATAATTATATCTTTACCATACAATTATAAGAGTTTTCGATCGAATTATGATTACGACGTACGTGCATAAATGAGATAGATAAGAATTAAAAAGAATTTTATTTTATTTTATCGCATATACTTTCACATTAGTCGCAATCAAACTTGGTCTCAACATGTATATCAATTTCTCAATTATAATTAGTCGATGACAGGGGACACAACACACTATGCATGAGCTTCTTACCGTGTCCAATTTTGCTAGCTTTTCTATTTGTTGGTTCCCACTACTTTGCAAAGATTATCCTTAACCACCCCACCCCTTCCTCTCGTGTTCTTGTACGTGTGTGAATGCCAAATAATTGTTGTATATATAATTCTGGTGAACCCTTGAAAACTCTTCATTTTTTTATAAAAATTAATGAATGTTTCCTTTGATTTTAACCATTTTTATACACATTTAACTACTTTAGAAATATGCAATCACATACTAAACACGAATATCACTTGATCACAACCTTGGCGTGTTAGTTTATTTAGTAGTAATAGTTTTGGTGATCGAGTGCCTAATGGCTAAACATGTTTGCTTGAGTTTCTATATAAAATAGTTGGTTGATAATTCCGTAATGTATGTGAACTCGTTGTTAAAACATACTACCAAATAGTTCGGGCTTTGGGTACCGGGCATCCACGTTGGGCAAATGAGTTTTTGTTTTTATTAAAATCCCGATTGTAAATATAATATAGACTAGAACTTTTATACTTTGATGGTTAATTTTTTAAGATAAAGATTCGTAACATATATTGATTCTTCTTTCAAATAAATTCTATTTTTATTTTTCTTTGGAATTGTTGTATTTTTGTGCACAAAACATATGATTCATTTAAAAGATGTGCTACTTAGTGTCATGATCAGACAAGAACAGTAGATACAAAAAGAATTATGGACCAGTTTTGTTACGGTCCCCATTTCAAGTTAAAACAAGTGTGACTCGGCTTTTTCATTAATTAATTTCATCCTCACATGATTTTTTTTATTTTTATTTCTTTCGGTGTTAATTCACATGCATAAATCTAGATGTTGTATTTTGTGCACGAAGCCTATGTATTCATTTATCAAGGCTAGAAAAATTAATTCGATTTTTCTTTTTCCTATTTATATGATAAGAGGGATAGACGCAAGGGTAACTAACAACCTACTATATATTACTCCATTTTTGTAACACTTGTCAAAATTGAAAAGAAACCTTAATACTGAAAAATTATACCAGATAAAAAGTCATAAGTAGTAGTACTAGTAGTATTAGAGTTTGTCAATGAGTACATAAATTAATACAAGGGTTATTATCACATATTCACATGTACTTCCGCTCCGCCCAATGGATGTAAGGGCAAAAATTAAATGATAAATACCGAGATCATTTGACTTAATGATATTTAGGCTTAGGTTCTAGGTTCGATTCCTCCTAAATTAGGAGTAATATATATGGATAATTACAGAAAAGTTGGACTGAATTGATTGCCATAAACAAACCAACAAGTTGCCTTACAATCCACGTTTCTTTTCTCTCCACAAAACCATTATTTATGGACTTGTGTTCTCTTCACAACACCTTCCAATCTTTCTGTTACACATTTGAGCCTTCCCCTCCTTTTCCCCACTGCCTATTATAATTTCATTTGCACCAGACCAGTATCATACTTATTGCTTCCCCTGTTTTCTTGATTTTAATTAATTCTCTTCTCTTTAGGAACCAATTTCGAATTCATATATTTCAAGATCAGGGTTTATCTACTTTTGGTAAGTATAGTCACAAGAATTCCAGAAAATAATAAAGTGTCAAGACTTGAAGAAGAATGGAAAATATTTCTCAAGAACAAATGGAATTGCCTCCTGGTTTTCGATTTCACCCAACAGATGAAGAGCTTATAACTCATTACCTAACCCCAAAAATTTATAACACCAGTTTTTCGGCTGCAGCAATTGGGGAGGTTGATTTGAACAAGGTTGAGCCTTGGGATCTGCCATGTACGTATATATATATATATATATATATATATATATATATATATATCATATATGCTATGATCTTATTCTTTATTGAACCAGGAGTAGTTCTAACTTTAAATTTATATCGTTTTGATTTAATGATTAAAGGGAAAGCGAAAATGGGTGAGAAGGAGTGGTATTTCTTTTGTGTGAGAGATAGAAAGTACCCAACTGGTTTGAGGACTAACAGGGCAACTGAATCAGGATATTGGAAGGCCACAGGCAAAGACAAGGAGATTTATAAAGTGAAAACGCTGGTCGGGATGAAGAAAACTTTGGTTTTCTACAAGGGAAGAGCTCCTAAAGGAGAAAAAACTAATTGGGTGATGCACGAATATAGACTCGAGGGAAAGTATAACCTCCCCAAAACCGCCAAAGTAAGGAACTCATACTCTGTTTTATACTAGTACTAATTTTTCATTCACTAATGTTGTTTTTCCTTGTTTGTTTAACAGAAAGAATGGGTAATATCAAGAATATTTCATAAGAAAAAGATACATATATCTGGATTAGTGAGACTTGGGAATTGTGGTGACGAATTGAAGCCTTCTAATCTTCTTCCTTTGTTAGATATATCATCAAGCACAAGCACAACAATGTTGGCCGAGACCTCTCACGTGACCTGCTTCTCCGAACAAACAGAAGACATGAACCCTTCTGTATTTCCCTCCTCATCATCTCCATCAAAGCCCTTTGATTCCTCATTTCTCTCTCCAAAAATCCCAATTTCAAACTCATTCTTTCCCACTCAAATTTCCCTCCAATACCCAGATTCTTTTTCTATACAAGATCAATCAATTCTCAGGTATTTCCTCTTAGAGTACAATGGGGAAGAATCAAAAATAAAGACGAATTCAAAAACAGACTTCTCACCGGACACCGGGGGAATGAGTACTGATATGTCATCAGTTGTCTCCAATCATGAAATGGGGCAGAGGTCTTCTGAAGATCAAGAATATCCCATCACTTCAGGTGGACCAGTGGACCTTGATTGTCTATGGAATTATTGAATTTGAAGATGGGATTTTGGAATTGAATGGAGCAAAAGAATATACCTAGCTAGATAGAGAGGAGGTGGAAGAAGAAGAAGCTAGAAGATTACATGATCCTTTAGCAATCATTGGTGTTACAGAATTGTTGTGTTGTTTTGTCTATAATTATAGATTTCCTGGAGGATATATTCCAGTAATAGGAAATGAATCGTCTTGTATCATAAACTCAATTAACTGTCTATTTTTTTCTTGGGGTCTCCTAATTTTAAATCTTATCAATGATCAATTCATGGAGTAATAGAACTTCAATTTCAAATATGATAAATTAAATTTTGATTTTGTTTTTTCTTTCAATTGCATCTAGTCAATGTTTTCTTTTAATTTAACATAATCTGTAATTTGTTAATTTCTCTTTAATTTGTTTATTGATATTCAAGTATCCTATACAAGAGGACTTAATTAGTTAGTTAGGACTTAATTGTATATATATATATATATATATATATATATCGAACCATCGTAATAACATATAAACCGTTTATCTGTCTATACCGACGGACCAAATCGTCGTCCGATCCGTCTTAAAAGTGGTGTGGTATGCACTAAAAACGGACTATAAAAAAATAATATATATATCTAATAAAATACAAATGATTTTGAATTTTCCGCTCACTCATTAAATTATTTAAACCGTTTAAAATTTAAGATAAATCTACACTGTTTAAATACAGGTCTTTATGATTTTAATCGGGGCCACTAATATATATATATAAAAAAATTGATTAGTTAGGGAACGATATAACCGGGCTGGGCCAGTATGGTTGCTCATCCTATCTCATCAGTCAATTCCAGGATTTTATGTTAGGCCACCAAGTAGGTTTCCATGGTTGATTAAGACAGCATTTTAAAGTACACCGTGTGTTAGAAAAGTAACTCAAAATCAATACATATTCTAACATGTCGAAGTTCAGCACTGTATTGATAATTAATCATCTTACCATGAAATTAACTCTATGATAACCGGATCCGTATTTATCATCTTCATGTATTTAATTATCATCATTCAATAAAGAGAAACAAATAAGGTATGTAAAAAATCATATCAAATCTACAAATAAATAAAGTCAAACCCTTAACAAAATCATGAGTTTGAAAAAACAAACCCTAAAGTTTCTCTATACCTTTCACTTCATGTACCTACCATCAGATTCAAAAAAAAATTATGAAGAAATAAGTATAATGTGAACAATTAATAAATATAAAATCAAATTATATGTGAACAAATTAACTATGTCAATTTTAGAAGAAACGTGGGTAACTTCTTAATTTCAAAAACTAGATACTGAGTGAGAAAAAAAAAAGGAAAGAAATTCTAGATAAAAAACAAATAAAAGAAATTACTGTCTTAATTTAGAAATTTAAAAAATATGTTAATGACATAACTAATTGGCGTAAAAGATAGCAGTTACAATTTTTAACTGTTTAAAGCTTCAGACTTTATTAACAATTTGAAAAACTACATGGGCAATGGATAAAAATACAAATAAATAAAATTATAAAATATTTATGTCTAATTTTCATTTCCGCATGTAAGAGCTCTAACTATTTCACTTATTGTCTTATAGTGTATATGTTTGGCCATTTTATTTTAAAAAAAAAAAACATAAATGTCTGAATAATATACACTATATGTCTGAGAATATGCATTGACATGCAGCTTCCACCTTTGAAATATGCTGTCCTTTTACTAAATTTATACATTTTTCCACAAAAATGAAACCAACTTTATTTCATAAAATGCATGTACGATACGGATCTATTAAGGGAGCAATATAAGCCGCTGTTCCTTTTAGATTTTTTTCCGATATAGGGTAAGGGCAAAAATGTAATTGAATAAATTAATGGAAAAATTAAATTTAGAGGGGCAAAAAAAAATCATTCATATTCTAAATATAAGTACGTAAATTCGTTCTACTTCTGTCTTTTAAATTGTATCTAAATATTTTTTATTAATTTTTTTTTAATTTAGATTATGAATATTTATTGTAATTTGTAAAAATTATTATGATTAATTAATATTATAATTAGTTCAAATTTTATTTATTTAAGTTCAAAAAAAAAATTAATACAAATCCGTCCCTATTGTAAAAAAATATTTGGATCCACCCCTGTTAGGGGGATACGCCCTCAGAGACTATCCGTTAGGTTTTGGATTGGGAGGAATGAGCATGAGAATGCAATTATTTATTTTTACGTTTGGTTCCTATATTAAAATAAAATGAAATATTCTTATTTTTTTAAAAATTTACGAATTTTATTTTTTGGAGAATGTATGGAATGACTGATTTCAATTATAATAAAATAAATCATTTTACTCGATCTTCATTCCATTTCATCATCTATTTCATTATTTTAGTTATTCCATTCTTTCAATCCAAACGTAACACATTATGTTATGTTTGAATTGAGGGAAGGGAATGGAATGGAATGAAATAGAAGAAATATTAGAATAAAAAATAGTGTATTTGATGATCATTTTGGAGGATAAATTATTTCAATGAAATAAAAATTCATTTCATGTATTTGATTTTTAATCCATGTGGAAGTTGATGGAATAAAATCTATTGTAATTCCGATGGAATTGATACATGTGATAATATTTTTTAGATTCCTTCTAGGATCATGTGGCCTTCCAAAATAGGTATACATCACCTATTCTCGAAATCGTCAAATACGTGATACGTAATACAAATACAATCTTTAATATACAACAAGAGAGTTGTGAGTTTTAATACAACATCGCCTTCTGCATAATATCCACTCGAATAAGTCATCATTACATTTATTGTCACACTATTTAATGTAATAGTGAGGACTACTAATACTATCATCCTGGTCCATCACTCCGCTCCTCACTCGTCCCTACCTATATTCTCATTTTCCGAAAAGAAACGGTGAAAGAAAAAAAGAAAATTTCAACTAAATTTCAATAAGAATATTATGACTAAGATAATGCAGAATAAATTATCATTAGCCTTTCAACAATGTAAGTTAAACCGATAAAATATAACAAACATCAAGTTTAATCTATAGTTTAACAAGTAATCCATTGTAAGAGTCAAGTAGAATAAAATCTACTATCTTCTATGATTTAAAAGGTTTTCATGACTTTTATCATTTGGATTTCTAAACGTAAATATTTCCCATCATCGAATCACTACTTTTCTAGTTTGAAAATCTAAATAATTTATGTTTTTTTAATTTTTGTTATAAAATCTATATTTTGTTAAAATAGATATTATTAGATGTTCAAAAATATTTTGTACTAATACCTTTATTTAATAATAACCTCTTAATTAAAATACAAATAGTTTGGTCCTAAGTCTATTCCTAAATAAAAGTTTAACTGTATAACTTATTACATTATTTGGATCCTAACCTTGATCATACAAAGTTGGTATAACGTCTTCAACCATTTTTTTTTTGAAACTGGTACAATGTTAAAATTAATATTATATACATAAAATTTTATAATAAATACTCTCCATCTCATTCAAAATTTTAGACTTAAATACTTTCTTTTATTGGCGGCCAAGAGATCTTATGTTGTTGATCAAATCAAGTTGATATAATATCTTTAGGGCAAAGGTCCAAAAATACTTTTGATGTTTATTTTGAAATTCCACT
The DNA here is from genome assembly GCA_020205615.1 of Panax quinquefolius. Classification (NCBI taxonomy): domain Eukaryota; kingdom Viridiplantae; phylum Streptophyta; class Magnoliopsida; order Apiales; family Araliaceae; genus Panax; species Panax quinquefolius. The sequence goes on along the minus strand of CM035169.1, from coordinate 21,812,537 downwards.
TACACTTTAAACTATATTTTTTTTTTAAAAAATACTCTTAACGTTACAAAATTCAGCTCAATTATGTCCTTCCCGTTAACAGACTTGTCACCGAAGCAAACGAAACAGACACCTGGACAAAATTTGCTGACAAGACAATGCATACGTGAAAAATAGTTAACAATTCAAATCAAACATATTTATCTCAATACATGTGTCCATTATCGATATAACTTCCTCATCTTATTATTATTATTATTATTATTATTATTATTATTATGTCCTTTTCATTTCCAAATATAAAATTAGTGTTGGAGTTTTAAATTTAATTTAAATATTTTTAATAAAAAATATTGTAATTAATGATACTTTTTATATAATTTATAATTAATACAATTTACCATATAAAATTAGTCCAAATTTATTTTTAAAATACCTGTTATGTAGATTATTACATCGTTCTGGTGTGAAGAAGATGGGTTAAATTCATTTGGCTTGCTCTTCTTTACTGAATATGATGCATATGTACTCAATGTCGCTGCTGCCAAAAATGCACTACATTAATCCACTAACTGTTACTCAACTTGATAGCTTGAGGCACCATGCCACTCAGATCGTCTCCATGAGGCTCAGTCGTGCCGAGCCACCACTGAGGAAAGAGGTGGTGGAGTATATGCTGGATGTGGGATCTCACATGTGGAGTATGAGAAGAAGTAAAGCAAATTTCTTCAGAATTATGGGAGTTTTGGGTGGGTTAATTGTTGTAGGAAAATGGTTTGATCAAATTGAGGAATTTGTACAGATCTGGTTTTGCTTTGTCGGTATTTTGTTCCGTTAGTTTAGTTCAGTTTTCGATTGGGTTTCTTTTACGGATTTGGCTTCCGATGGATTTCAATTTTGATTTACTGTGAATTGATGTATGATTCTTGTGGGCAATTCGTGATTTCAGTGTTTTGATTTTTGGAACAGAGGAAGAAGAAAGGAGAGAGAGAAAAGATGGAGAAGAAAGAGAGAGGAAAAAAAAGAAGAAAGAGAATATAAAAAAAATATTAAATTTTATTTTTACCACGTGTCGGTCGTCACTAATGCCGTTTGTCCAATTGAAATTTTTTTAACGGGAGGGGTACATTTGACCTAAAATTTGTAACATTAAGGGTGTTTTTAGAAAAAAAAAATAGTTTAGTGTGTAAGTGGGATTTTGGGGTAAACATCAGGAGAAATCAAAATACTTAAATGCTTTTGATTCGCTTTTTTCAAGCCTTCGCTTTTAGAGGCAGATAGATATATATATATATATATATATATATATATATATATATATATAGTAGTATAAGTTATATAAAGAAAAATACTATAAATAAAACTTTAAAATTTTAATTTATTTACATAATTTTAGAAATTAGAAATGAGTTTTGAGATGTATTGAAACATAGAAATTAATTTTATACGTTATTTGAATCCTAATACAGTACTTTTTCGTTCTAAATTATAAAATTATTATTAATTTTAAAATTTAATTTGAGATATTTTTAAATTTAATAATAATCTTTGGAAAGGAGAAAGTATAGGTTTATATTCTAAAAGGTCGCTATTATATATAAAAAAATTATGCAATTGACAAGGATTTAATATAAATTAGCACACGGAGTTTTTATAAAATAGATTGCTAACAAACTCTCTGTTCTCAAAAAAAATAATTAAATGTATAAATTTTTTTGTTTTAAAAAAGATAGAATAAAATATATAAAATAAAAGGTAATTAAATTATTTAATAAAATTCATTAGTGTAAAAATAAAAATACACCATAATTTATATAATACTCCCTCCGTCCCAAATTAATTACTCAGTTTTGACTTTTTAAAGTTAAATTGACCATTTTTAAAACTAATCTTTTTACTATTTTTGTCAAAATATAGGTGAAGAGATTATAACCAAAAGAAAGTATATACAATTTATTACTAATCCTAATTTTTATAATTTTAGAAATATATTTATATATGCTTAACTATTAATTCTAAAAATAGTCAATTTAATTTAAAAAAGTCAAAACTGAACAATTAATTTGGGATGGAGGGAGTATTATGGAACCATTAGAAATAAATATAATTTTTTTTATTATGCAAAAGGATTGTACTTTGCTTACCTTTTATATACTCTTTATTTCCGAAAGGTAACAGCTTTTCTTAGTATGAAAACGCAAGCCAAAAGGGATGGCAACCGGCAACCGGCAACCGGCAACCGGCAACCGGAAAGGCAGGTCCCCACCTCCCCCATTACCTTAACCAACATCAGGTTAATTTTACACTTGGTTGCGTCAGCTCAAGTGGGACCCAAGCCTGAGAACTTTGCCATCCAGATACGTCGACCCAGCTGCTTGCACGTGCTAGCTTCCAAGTTGAGACGCAAATAGTAACGTACTACAAATCATACCAACACCTTGCATGAACCACCCCCTACCCCTTCCCCCTTCCCCCTTCCCCCTTCCCGTTGAATGTCGAGGGAAGGGAGGGAGCATTAAGTAACATTTGCTACGGAGTACTACTACTATTTACTTGCTTTTGTAGGTTGCGAATTTAATGCAATTAATGTGACATACACACGCGTACATACATAATGAAATTTCTAATATTACACGTTAGATTTTTTCCAAACATAAATCAAATTAATGATATGAAACTGATATTTTTACATAATTTAATATACAGTTAGTCTCGTTTTAATATGAGAAAAATATTAAAAAAAGTATGTGAAAATAGTAACAAAAGTAAATTAAATTAGATGTAGCTGTCATTTGAAATTACTAGTAGCTAATCTTAGCTATTACGCGCGTTCGTATACTAATGTCATCCATATGATCTCTAATCACGATCGACTGCATCACAATTATATGTCTACACTCACATGCATGCACCACTTACCTCTCTTTTTGAAAACTAGTAGTACGTTACTCTCTCCCTTTCTAAAAATTTATCGTTTTAAAAGAAAAAAAATTATTTTAAAATATTTGTCGTTTATAACTTTCGACTACTTTTATAAGAAATTCTCTTGTATTAATAGTTTTCAACTTCCCATAAAGGGGTAGTGATGAAATTTCAAACAAATTTTATTTGGTAAATGATACTTTCTTAATCCATGTACAAAAACTTTAAACCACAATCTTTTAAGAACGAGACAGTAATTTAAATTTCCAATTAAATTATTTATGATTTTACGATATTATATCCTTTGCCTCTTTATAATTTTTTTTTCTAACTTCATTCCTTGGTGGAAGCATTAATTTTAAAAAATTAATATGTCCACATGTTAAAATGATATTTTTACACGAATCTCTCTCACATAAAAATTAAATCCACTCATTATTTATGTTAGAGATCATATGAAAATATCATTTTTTTTATGTAAAAATATTAATTTCCTAATTTTAACCTTTAGAAAACTCTATTTTACGATATTATGTCCTTTACCCCCTTAAAAAAGTTACAACCGTCGACATATTTTTTAAAATCATGGTAATTTTCTTATGTGGTATTGTTAGTAATTGTTAGTGAGTTCATAATTGTGTATGCTGTTAAGCTAGTAATTAACCCAAGATGTTCAATTAAATCTTACATACAATTTATAAATCAACCAATTCGGTAATAAAATATAGTCGAAATGATTTTAGAATAATGATACACCGTCTTACTTATTAGTCTTGCCTTCTGATAATTAAACACTCGAGTGAAATAGAAATTAATATCTCTAGACTTGTAAGTATCTACTTATAAGTATTAACAAATAGGACTAAGTACCATTTTTTAGTTTTTTTTTTGAATGAAATACAAAGTTTTTGGAGTTTTAATTATTAATATTAACAACACATGTTGTGTTGTGTATTGATCAGCGAGTTGGATTAAAAAATGTAACACCATAAAAGTTTTAGTTCCAACATATCTGAAAGATGATTCTTAACAAATTCCTCTTTCAAAACGTCATAATGTAAATTAGTCAATTGACTAATACAGTGCTGACACGTAGAAAGATCACCTCCCGACAAGTGTGTCGACATTATATTGATCAATTGACCAAAGTTAACTTCATGTTAACCACCCTCATATTAAGTCTTAACAACTCCTCTAGCACTAAATACAAAGTAATCACTGACTACTAGTGCCACCTGATTGCGTCTTTGACTTTAGAAAGAGTCTTACAGTAGAGAAGATGGGCGAAGGTTCAGCCATTGCACCATTCCCATAATCCCCACAAGCAAGCCTCTTTGATACAGGTGGGATTAGAGAAATTCCAAGTTCATCAACTGATAAAAGATGCTTTTCTGTGAAAACATTGTTCCACATGTAGGTGTTCATGGCAGGGGCCACAAATAGAGGTTTAGCATAGTCCCACGCTCGCACAATGCAAGTCAGCAAGTTGTCACACAATCCGTTAGCAATCTACACAACAAAAGGAATATTTTTAATGAAACCACAATGACAGAAAGAAGTCAAATTATTCCAGTTATTCCAAATACAGGAGCACGGGTAATATATCCATAAACAGCAAAGTCGGTGAACTCCATTAGCTTTCTCCATTTCCTCACCAAAAATGTTGTCAAACTCTATAGGAAGGAAGAGAAACCTGATCGATTTGTCCATGCAACTTATAGTAGACAACTACTAGGCATTGAATCAACTTGTTTATCATGACAGCGCACAATATAATGACAGAGTGTAGATACACAGGTGCACTTGTAAATTAAAATGTAATATCACTACACAAGCTGTCAATGAGCAATGAGTCTACCTCCCCTCTGATCCTTCCCAGACCACACCAGCCCAGCTCAGCCTAGTTTAGAACTCACGAACAAAATAAGCTCAAAAGGTGTGAGGGACAAAGTACAAACATTGCATAAGTCACGAGTATACATTACCTTGCCAAGTGTGTTTGATGATAAAGGAGCAATAACCATTATATCAGCCCACCGACGTAACTCAATGTGAAGAACGCCGTCACCTATCTTTGACCAAGTGGACCATTCATCATCATCCGTATATAGAACTACATCTTTAGAGAGGGATGCTCTATCAATGAAATGTAAAGAAGCCTTGGTTGCAACTGCTCTTACTTCTGCCCATTCAGAAAAACAATTGCAAAGATTACCAAACTTTATAGCTGCTACACTTCCACTAGCAGCGAGTAAAACCCGGGGTTTTCTGGGAGCACCATTAAGCTGCATTATAGGTTCTGTGTATGCCATAAACTGTTATTAAGCACCAAGAAGGATATTCACCTGATATATAAAGGCCAGCAATTTTCATAAGAAGCTACACGAGTTTCAACCTTAAAAGTGTTGGTAAATCAATCCGTGTGCATAAGAAAACTTCTACTTATGAGGAAGCTTCTTCGATAGCCACTAAACTTCATGAAAATAAATTGAAAGACAAAAACCAAACAATCCATCATTGTGTATTTATGAGCACAGGCCTTGGAATCGATAGTCTAATCAACAAAATACAGGTAGAATGTAACCAACATGAAAAATAGAATAATTCTCCAACCAAACAGCAAAATAAAATAATATAACCAAAATGAAAAATGAAAAATAAAATAGGGGTGCAGGGTTATACGTTCAATTGTGGTCTTCACAACTATGAAGCCGTTGATAAATTTTTCTCCCTTCTTCAATTTATTTTAATAGCACATGCTGCTTGGAGGTTTACATTTATTTATGCTTGATCTTTATTAACAATTTGACCAGGGCCAACTCCGAAGAAATACCACTACGTGAACAATTTAAGTACAAACATTAACAGAAGATAATGAACAATAATAGAAAGTAAATTAATTGTTATAGTTAGTCGACATGAAATTCAATAAGACCACAGTAAGTGTAAAATAAATAGAGCAATACCATCAAATCGCGAAACTTTTACAAAGAACATAGATATAGAGCAGCATATAAGCATTGAAATGAAAAAACAGTAATCCCGAATTATGGTGAATCGCAAAGCGAAAACAATTTAGGATAGCAAGAAACCAATTAAACCAAGAGAATCAGGATTAGGTTAACAATGAAAAGGTCAAGTGTGTGGCGAAAAAAGGATAGAGAAGAAACCAGAGGAAAGGAATGGATTATACCTGAAAAGGTTAGGGTTTGATTGTAAAATAAAATGAGCTATTAGTAGATTATGGCCGTGTTCTCTTCCAAGTTTACCGTCCGTCAGCAGCGGTAGAGTTGCAGTGTAACCAGTGTTGACAGTGACACAAGTAATAAATGACAAGGGAGAGATGGATTAGACCCCGACTGAATTGGGGAAATACTTTGAAAATTTCACTGTCAATATTGAAAGTTGTGTCATGATGTGTCTTAATTATTTCATACATATAAATTATTAATTCAATAACAGTTAATTTATTCTAGAATATAAGAGTCGTTCATGTTCATGTTAATTTTAATTTTAAAAACTCAAATTGACTTCATAAATTTAGAATGACTTTTATACTTCAAAACCAAAAAAAAAACATAAATAAGTATAGAAATAGATTGACGGGGACTCCAAGACAAGAACAAAGAATAGATTTGTTATTTTTATTATTTAGAGTTTTTATTATGTTTAATATAAAAGTAGTTGATGTGATTTATGTATTTTATTTATTAGTGGGGATTTAAGACATTAATTAGTGATTAGAAATTATTAATTAAGGTATTTTAGTCGATTAGTAAGTAATATTAATGTTTTGAGTCTCTTTAAATAGTGATATAATCCCCACAAGTCATTTAGATTACAGAATATTCATATTAAAATTGATTATTTCATTCATACCGTAGAGGTATCCTACTGTAGAGGTATTTTATCTATCTTGGTGTTTATACGTGGAGTGGATACACTTGAGAGATCCTAACGGTCTAAACGTAAAGTTTAGATCCTAGTTTATTTTCAGTTAATTCTTCATCCTAGATCTGACCCACGTCATATAACCTAAATGGCTTCAAAATATAATGAAAAAAATGTTAATGATGTATCTAGAGTAACGGTTTTAAAATTTCATAATTAACAACGCTTTATTTTTTTAAATAAATTTTCTGTAGCATAAGTGTGAGCTCGGTTGATAGGAAAGGAGATAATTTTTAAAAAAAATCATTTAGATGTAAATAAATTTTGTAGTAAAAAATTATTGTAAACAAAATAATATAAACATAATTACTTTACAGTTTGTATAAATAAAATTATTAATAAAAAACAATATATCTATATCTACAATGCTAAACAAATAACAAATGTAATAATTAAAAAAGGTAAAAATTACTTTTGTTGAATTTGTTAATGACAACCACTAAATAAAGGTAAAACGACTTTAAAAAATTCAAACATACCTCGTTCGGATTTTGACAACCTTACAGGTTCCTATGGTCCACATTCTTTTATTTAAAATTTATAATTATGAAATATAATGTTTTTATATAAAATAAAAATATTTATTTTATTCAGATTAAATGTCTTTTTAGAGAGTTTCATTTTATTCTATATAAGTGTCGTTTTGGAATCCCTATGCAACATTGCACTATTTTTTCCTAATTTACCCCTCTATTTAATATGCTTAGTAAATGCAATTCCATGGAACATTGTGGAGAGAGAAATAATTAATTAGGGATACAAAAGACATTTTGTGTTATTTCTTAATAAGTGTGCTTAACTCTAAAAAGACATTTAATCTGAATAGGAGGGAGTATTACATAGCCCAAGCAAATCTCAGGATATGTAGTTTATCTCTGCATTGCATTTAAATCTTAAGTTGTCATTTTGGAGTTGTTGAGAATTATACATACAAAATATTATACTTTTAGAAAATTTGAGGAACTATATGCTTACGAGTGATTCTGAAGTTTGAAGTAACAAAATTTTGCATTTATGTATAATTTTCTCAAGCCAACTAAATCTAATTCATTTTGTTAAAAGACAATATTCCTTTCATTCAGTACTAAAAGAACAGCTTTAACCCAACTGACTACATAAATCCACTACACTAAGGTAATCTATCCATATTACCAACCAATTTCAGATTACAGTGGGAAGGTAGGTAGCAAGGTGCTACTTTCACTTACTTCACTAATACCACAGTATCCCAATGCTAGTACATCACCCTTATCTCTACTATCTGCTGCTGCTAGTTTGTGTAGATGCTATTTCCATCCTGATTTCACTAATACATTGGTCTTAATGTACCTATGAAAAGTTGAAAGTTTATAAGTATTACTTACATGTTGGATCTTTTGTCTAATCAACATACACTAAATGCAGGGCAACAATTTAGATTAAAACCATCATAAATTGTAGCAGCAATTTTTGTCAATAAAAAGACGGTCTATCAAACATGGAATACTAGAACACCAAAAGGGAAGAGCTACAACTCATCGTATAAACTATCACATTCCATATAAAGCAAACAATGTTGAGCTAAATAGTAGTACTTTTTGTGGGACAGAAGAGGGAGTAGGAATTTACCTTATGTCGGTGAGAAAAAACTGGCCAAGTATCGATCCAAATCTGAACAATCAAATTGTCTAAACACAAAGGATAAATCTGCTAACCAGAAACAGCAAACCTGTAAAGCAAACAAGAAAAACAGTTGTTAAATTCTGAGAGCAACAAGGGGCATCCATTTGATCTCCACATTGGAGCTCTTCATTCTTTTCCCATTCAAAGTCTCTTTAGCCAAATTAAAACTGTTTAGAAACTTTCCAGTACCTGCACAATTTCACCTGAACCAAAAAGATCAAAACAACTGAAGTCGAAACCAATAGAAAGTGTACAGAATGTATGACAACATCAGGGGGGAATGATAAAACACAAACAGTTGTTTGCTATCCCATATTATCAGGATAAACCACAAACAGTTGTTTGCTATCCCATATTATCAGGGGAACAAGATAAACCACAAAAAGATCAAAACAATTGTTTGATATCCCATATGTACATAATTTTTGCAAATCATACAACAGGCACAAAAAGGTACTTCCTTTAGCCTGCATTTGCAATACCAAGTTCCTAACAAACAGTTGGTATCAGTATGTCTTGACCTATGGGGATTTTCTCCATCTGTAGGAAGCTACAAATGAGGCTAAACAAGAGCAGCCCCAAGCAAACATTTTTATATTTGGGTCCAATATTTTTCTCTGTCCAAGGCATTTAACCAAACAGGTTATACATTAATGAACCACAAATATGTCCTTCAGGCGTTCTATAAAACAGTTAGATGTCTGAAAATCATAGCTAACATATCCTTCAATTTTTGTACCACAGAAATTGAAGCATAATTTAGCAAACAAACAATTAATCAAACTATGCCAACATCTGTGTATCAGAGAGAATGCAATAAGACAGTTACAAAAATAAAACGTAAAGACTTATAAACCAAAAAATAGGGAAGGGGAGGAATTAGAGACCAGTATTATAGGATACCTGAATTTTTGAGACCGTAAATTTGGTCTCTAATCCATTTCAAACTCTTTTTTAAAATTAAAAAAAAATGGCTAAAAAATTGAAACTGAAAAAATCGATTTCTAATCTGTTTCAAGCTTACTTTTTAAATAAAAAGTAAAATTTGGTTTACACCAATTCTTGAGTCACCACTCATGGTACGAAAACTATTGAATTTCCATATGTGGTTTCACATTCATGTACAACTTACCTCATTTTGACAGCAAGTGAATTCCACTTCCCAAAAAGTGAGTGAAGTGTTATCTACCCTTGAATCACCCTCAAATTAAAAAGGGTTAAGTTCAGATCAACACATGGGGTTTGAGGTCTTTTCCACTTAACCACCTATAGTCAGTAAAGCTACATTTAAACTCCCAACTTTTTGAGTTGAAGTGAATAAATGCTTTCCGTCTTAACTCTGTTATTTGAGTTGGCTAAAGACTTAATTACCCTTCATATATATATTGAAAAAGACAGATGAGATGGGAAAGATAACAGGTTGGCCATCGTATGGTCTTAATACCGCTATGGGGAGTAGCTTGCCTTCTTCCCAAACTTTTCTATCATACACAGAGACTTAAAATTTGCAGTAACCATCCAACATGTTATGCACAGGAAGAATACACACTTCAGATTGATCAAGAAAGCTCAAAATCATGTCCAACAGATGAAATTATTAATTGCTCAGTAATTCCAAACTGGAGAAAATCCATATTCGAATACAATTAAAACAATAAAGAGTACACCAGGCAATATGACAATATATTCAACAATACTTTTGAGATGGTAAGAAATAAATATTATACTCCCTCCGTCCCATGATAAAAGTCTTTATTACTATTTTGGGTAGTCCCATGTTAAATGTCCATTTTCCTTTAATAACCAAATTTTTACACATATTTTCCTATTATACCCGTAGCATTAAATATCTCATAATTTTCTTATTCTAATTCTCTCTCCATATTTAATGACATTATTATGGACAATTTTGTCATTTCATTCATCTTCTTAATATGCGTGAAAAGTAGGGCTGTAAATGGTAACCGGAAAATTCGTATTCGTCCGCATCCGTATTCAAAAAAAAATGGATATTATTCGCATTCGAAAAAAAACGGATATATCCGTATTCGGTTTAAAGGTATCCGTAAATAAACGGATACGGATATAGGCGTATTCGTATTCGATTAACATCCGTCCGTAAATATATCCGGCGGATACGGATATCCGGATTACGATATCCGGAATCCGTATCCGAATAACTTATATATATATATATATATATATACACACACACACACTTAATATTTACATTAATTAAGTTATTAATTAATGTAAATTATTAATTAATAATTTACCTATATAAGTTGTTAATAATTTAATATATACATAAATAAAGAACTTTCTTCATCTTCTTTGGTAATTACATTTAATCTCTTGCAACAGTTGTTACTACAATCCTCAGCACATACTGTAACTTCGTTATCACTATTTGATTCATCGTTACAAGTACTGCTACTACACGAAGATTCTGGAATATCAGAAGCTTCTTCGTTACTGACACTGTTTTCAATTCTTATTAACTCCAATAATTGTTCAGTGTCTTCAACTGAGATATTCAGCTGGGCTTAACTTTTGCTTAACTCTACACTCACCTTTAAAGTGCCCTTTCTGCCCACAATTGTGACGGACAATTTTACTTTTATCAAATTTCTTTGATTTTTTACAATTGTACAATTGTTTTATACGTTTCTTATGAGTTGTACAATTGTTTCAACATTGATGTGGAGAGTTGTGAGCCACACTAGCTTGTGGTGCGGATGCAAATTGCTCTTGTACTTTTGCTAATGAATTTGATTGCGTCGGTCAAATCTTTTTTTCTTCTAAAACCGATTTTAAGTTCAAAAGCTTATACATTTAATACTCTCGAAATAATTAAATCTCAAAAAATTGGCAAAGAATAAATGAAAACATAATCTCATATTTTTTACATACTCATTACATCGATTAAATTATTAAGTTGACCATCAATATTGTATTGAAAGTGACTTAAGATAACTATTTTAAGTTGATTTAAACTGTCTTTTACTATATATATATATATATATATATATATATATATATATATATATATTACTTAAATAGGTTTCTTTGATTTTTTAGTAAGCGTTTTATTAAGACTAAAAATAGGTTTCTCTTTGGCTTTAAGAATCCTTTCAGTCATTTTATCATTGTTTATATTGACGATATCCTTGAGCTCAATTCAGTTAATGGTAGTCAAATGAAAATAAAATATAAATTCGAGTTAGGCACCTTCTGTGAACAATAATTGAATCTCAGCATAAGAGTCATAAACGTCGTAAAAAGAAATATAATCAAGATAAAAATAATAAAAATAATAATCAAGATTCTTATTATAAGAAACCTAAGTCAACACACAAGAAATCAACTAAAAAATCAAAGAAATTTGATAAAAGTAAAATTGTCTGTCACAATTGTGGGCAGAAAAGGCACTTTAAAGGTGAGTGTAGAGTTAAGCAAAAGTTAGCCCAGCTGAATATCTCAGTTGAAGACGCTGAACAATTATTGGAGTTAATAAGAATTGAAAACAGTGTCATTAACGAAGAAGCTTCTGATATTCCAGAATCTTCGTGTAGTAGCAGTACTTGTAACGATGAATCAAAATAGTGATAATGAAGTTACCACCAAGATCTAAGAATACCAATAAATCTACTAGCTATACTTATTATATCCATTCACTATACCCAGAGTTTCTCCTAGAGATATTACCAGAAATCCAGTTATAATAGAAGATATTTCAAGTTTGGATCACTGAGGCTAAGGGTGAATTCAGGAAATCAATTGAAATGGATAGGACCATTATGCAAACTTCATGCTATCCAGATGGACGATGACGGCAATCCCATCTTTGATGAAGATGCTTGTATTAGTCCGCCAGACGGAGTTAATACTTTAATTTTCACCATTATTAAACATTTTGTTGGAACTCCTAGTAACATCACTGAAAGAATTCATGATCAGCTTAGTAACCTCACTTGTCCCACCCTAAGTGATTTCAGGTGGTATAAAGATGTATTTACTTCACGAGTTATGATGCGCACTGATAGTAATAAACCATTTTGGTATCTTTAATTCTTTTAAGAGAAAAACCTTGAATGAAAAGATCAGTCTCATCTTTAACACCTGAAGATTCAGGTAAGTCATGATCTTCTTCACTGGAAGAGGAATCATGAACCTGAAGGCCAGATTTTTTATCTTCAATTTCTTTTCTTAAATTAGCAACGTCTAATTTTAAATTAGAAATTTCTCTTTTGAGTTTATTAACTTCTTGATTTAATTCAGGGAGAATGACTTCTCTAATTGGGGACTTAAATCTTTCAAGCGTTTTATTAAGACTAAAAATAGGTATAGTGCCACTTGAACTAGCTTCATTTTTGAGTTTTTTAAATAATTTATCAATTGCATGTGTGAGTTCATTATCTTAATTAGGTAAACCTAACTTATATCTATTTTCTGGTAATTTTAGTAAGGGTTGTTCAATTTTTGGATCAGGCCTTTTAATAGCAGTTTCTTCACATTTTTCTTCAATTCTATCGAGCTGTCTACCAACAGTTGCTAGGTATTGATTACTGAAATTTAATTGTTTAATAATTTTTTTATCATCTTTAATATTATCAGAAATTTTAAAAGGACTGGCGATGACTGAATTATTTTTTACTGGAATAATAAATACCATCTCGGTCCCATCCTCTATCATGGACTCACACGGCCAATTGACAGAGCTATTCAATTCGCCGACCGGTTCCCAGATAAGATTATGCGCCCTCTTATCAATGAAACTGTTTTTATTTAGTAACATCACTTGTTGACTGATGATGACCAATCAGGCGAAGGGATCCTGAGCATCCTGAAGACTAATGGTGCCATAGGGGTCACAATTGTCTTCCTCTTCTTCTTCATTTTGACTAGATTCAGCTTCTCTGGACTGTGAAGAAGCATTTTCTGAAGCTTCAATCTCTTCGTCTAACTGATTAAATCTCATATGAATAGCGTCGGCAAAGAGTCTTAGCTGAGCCGTAGAATAACTATTAATATTAGAAATGTCGATTGGATCGGGGGGAACAACTGATTTACCTTTCGATTTATCAGATGACCTTTTGGATAATTTACTGGAAGACTCAATGGCGGGAGTTATGGTAACTGGAGGGGTCAAAATAGGGGAAGGAGGAAATTCTTTTTGAACTTGGCCAACTATCCTATCGACACCGAATTTATCCCACCATTTGATGTAAAAACGGCGAGACACATGGGCAATGGGTGATAGAAAAGCAGGTGCATTCTTTTGACTTATGCGGCCTTGGAGCCCTAACGCGTGTGACTATATATATATATTAATAAATCATAACTTAGATTCATGATGATCAATGGTGTATGCATCAAGTTAAATTAGGATGCAAATTAATCTTGTAATTTTTATGATGATGTGTTTGACATTTTCCTCCCCTTATGATTAGGATGTTTAATTAATATATATGTATGGTTTAAATATTAAATTGTGTTTAATTAATATGTATGATTTAAACTTTAATTTTTTTTTTCCGTAAATATTTTGAATGAATTTTATATTAGGTTACTGATAAACGAATTCGGATATTCGGATATCCGAATAATTTGTCTATTCGGATAAAATAAACGGTAATGGATATTATCCGTATTCGAATATTTTTCCGAATACCGGATATGGATAGCGAATTGGTTTTCCGGATACGGATACGGATATACCTGTATCCGTATCCGTTTAATACAATTGTACAACTCAGAATATTTCTGAGGCAACACGGTTTGAAATCCAGGCTAACATGCTATATTTCAAAAAGACACATAAGAGGTTATAAGTTTACAGGGATTTGAGTAAATTTCACTAATCCTACAATTTGAATGAATAAATTTCATTAATCCTACAATTTGAAACAAAGAAGAAAACACTTTGAATTGCCATAACAATCTTTCCTGTAATTTTTGAAAACAGAGAAGAAAACACTTCGTACTTTACAAACTTGACGATATCAAGAATAGGCCCGGAACTGTAAAATCTCTGGTTCACATTTGATCTGTCGGGAAAACCCTTTACCGAATCCAGGTGTTCAATTGCGACGATGATGTCGAGGAGGTTGGATTGCGTGCGACAGGTGGAATTGGCGGAGGCGGCGGCGGCCAGGGCCTGGAGGTACCTGGTGGCGATATCGGTTAGGGATTGAAGGGCCGATATTTGGGCGGATTTGAAGCCCACTGATTGGCAGATCTGGGCAACGACAATCCTTGTGACGGCAAAAGGGAATGGAGAGGCGGATTGGGGTTTTTGGGTTTGTGATTTCATGGTGAGGATTGAGTAGCTTGGGGTTAGAGATTGTCGCAAAACCCTAATACTTTCTTTTATGTTATCGAGACATGGTGTTTACTAATCCTACAATTTGAATTGCCATAACAATCTTTCCTGTAATTTTTGCATACCTTAGATTGAAATCACTTTTGGATTGAAATAGGGAAGAAATAAGTTGATGTCCATACCTTAGTTGTGAATTTGGTCTTTTAAAAGTCAATAAGAAGAAGAAAGGGGTATTTAGGACATTTATCATTCTTTTTTTGATCATTACAGTCCCTTCTCACGCGCTTTTGGTGTCTGACATACACGCACAGTTAAGTTGGATAGAAAATGTGACGTTTTCACTTCAACTCAAAAAATCGGGAGTTTAAATGTAGCTTTACTGACTACATGTGGTTAAGTGGAAAAGACCCCAAACCCCAGGTGTTGATCTGAACTTAACCCAATTAAAAAAGTATACCCTTAACAATTCTTCACCATGAGTAGCATAAAACATATAAAACCCAGGAAAAAAACTTTCTTCCTTAGATTTTATGGGGGGAAAATCCATCGATTGAAATACAGCCACATTTCACATCCAATTCAAATTCCGTGATTTCAAGTGCATCAAAATTCCATAAAACTTCATAAAAGCAGACAATTAGGCTTAAACATTCAATTACTCAACAAACAAAATCACATAAAATTCCCCAAAACAAAATCCTAGCCCTAAACAAAAAGCTAACCATCAAACAACAAAGTTATGCGCGGCCTCTGTAGTGGTGATGGCCGTTGAAATAACATAAACCACGCCCACAAAAGATTTTTGTAAAAGAAAGGCTTAAATATGAATTAATCTTCTTAAACTATAAGTAGTATTTCCACTTTTATGATTCACCTTTCAATTTTGTCAATTAGATGATTGAACTATTAATTTTTTCTAATTGCAACAAATTGAACATGCCACGTCAGAAATTGCTGACGTGGCTACTTATAATAAGGACCATAGGAAATTTGGTGTGGCAAAAAATATAGTTTTTTAATCCTAAATTAAGCAAATATAATTTTATAAAGGGTAAATTGGTCAAACAACAATTAAAATAAAACAAACGTTAAATTAAAATATTAAAATATATCAGATCATTGATCTAAACCCAGCCTTTGATGTGACGCCCCCAAAATTAGGTATACATCACCCATCTTGGGTCACCACTTACATAGTACGTAATTTAAATACACTTAATACATAAATCGTGAGTTTAAATACAAATATCGTCTACTAGATATTATACAAACTCAAAAAGGAGTCCTCATTACAATTATTATCACACTATTTCACGAATAGTGAGGACTACTAATCTTATCTTCGGGACCATCACTCGTTTCCCGACTCGTCCCAAATATATTCTCATTTTCAAAGAAACGGTGAAAGAAATGGTGAGCTTTCAACTAGCCCAAAGAAGAAATATTATGACTAAGATAATGCGAAATAAATTATCAATAGTCTTGATAATGTTAAACCGATAAAATACAATAGACAACCGGTTTAATCTACGGTGAATAAAGCGATCCATTAAAAGAGTCGAGTAGAAAATAAAGTCTACTATCTTTTAGGTTTTAAAGGTTTTTCATCATTTATTATAGGTTGAGACTCAAACTTTAATAAATATTCCACATCATCGAATCACCCCTCGCACTACTGACCAAGGATATTCTTTAGTATCAACCACCATAATTATTCATACCTACGGCCGAGAATATTTGTGTATTCATTAATGGTCATGATCATGCCAACAATCATCCACCAATGCACTACTACTACCATCGAGGATTTTATCACATCATTTGTAACATTACGGTCATGATTACACCGAATAGTCTCTCATCATAATCATACCAAGTCCATCTATGCACTACGTGCCACGTATTGACTTTCAACATAATATAAACATGAGGATGATGACAATGATATAAGAATTCAATAAAACAAGTTCAAGAATTATTTTATCCGGGAATTATTAACGTCCCAAATTATCAACATGATCTTGTTTTGTAGAGTAAAATTCAAGAATGATCGGAAGAATATTTCCATGAAAGATCTTTGGATGAAACGCAAAATATCAAGGATATTCCACTAATTTCATGGAGTATACTGAGTCAAATTTTTAACCAACCGGGTATAATAAAGAATAGAATAACAAAAGAAATCACCATGCGATGCGATAGATCAAGACAACAGGCGAGGTTATTCCAACGAATAATAAATAACGGAAATTGTGTCCCGTAAAAACGCATGAGCATGGATGTTCCAATGTAATAATAAAGAATGGAACCAGTCCCACAGTAAAACACACGCATGTGATGTTCCAATGTAGAATAATAATAAAGATTTTAACCAGGTCCGGTGTAAAACACACGAGCATGGATGTTCCAATGTAATAATAATAAAGATTTTAACCAGTCCTTATAAAAAACACGCATGGGATGTTCCAACAGAATAATAATAATAAAGACGGAACCGGTCCGGTGTAAAACACACGCAGACAAGATGTTCCAATGAATAATAGAAGAATGTCACCAAGTATAGGGTAAACCACGTATCAAGGTTATTCCAATGCAATAATAAGCAATGGAATAACAAATAGTTCTCTTCATGAATAAGAAAGAATAACACCCCTTACTTTTGGTAGGAGATTGAATCTGCGGAAAGCAGTAGTAACAAAATACTCTTCTTCTTTCTCTCTTATTCTCTCTATACTTTCTCTCTATAAGCTTGAATGAATTAAGTGAAAAATAATGAAGTCCTAGGCCTCTATTTATAGAAGATTTCTAAACTTAGACTCGCTTTAGTGAAAAAGCAAGTGGCTTGACGACTAATGATGTGAAAAGAAAAGTGGTTTGGCGTCTGTAATGTGAAATGACAAGTGGTTCGGCCTTTGTAATGTGAAACGACAAGTGGTTCGACGTCTGGTAAAGGTAATTACTATTAACGGTAGGTAAATACTATTGACGAAGGTAAATACTATTCACAAGGGTAATTACTATTGATTTAAGGTAATTACTATTGACGAAGGTAAATACTATTCATAAGGGTAATTACTATTGACGAAGGTAATTACTATTGATTTAAGAGACTCTTAGATGATGACATATAGAGCCCCCATAAAATAATCAAACTTACCACAAATTATTTTATTTTTCATCAACACATATTTAATCTTTCAACAATTATTAATCATTTATAACTTGTCGTCTCAATTATTGATTTAATACTATAACTTATTATACGAGATGATCTTTGTGACAATAATTGAATCAATAATATAAGAGATATGATGCAACGTGAATTCTCGTAGTAGCAATAATTGAGCATAAATTGAGACTTCTCACGTAAGCATCGATAATCAATCTGTGTGTGCTACTACGCAACCACGCCAGACATTCGTACTTTTTACCACCGGGTAGTTCAACAGCTTTTAACGGTAACACCTCCGTAGTTATTTTTATAAAATATTTTTTGTCGTTTTCTCAATCCGACAAAAATTCTATTGTAGGTCCACCAATGATTGAGTAGTTGTCTTAATATTCCTAACAAAAAGAATATTCCCACCCAAACGAATATTTTATAACAACTTGCATACTTTGCAAAATTTATAAATATTACCCACAACTATAACATTATATCAAATTTATTCCATAATATTCAAAAATAATATTTATAGAAAAATTCATCTTTATTTATAAAAGCTGGGGTCTTACATTTGAGGCCTAGGGCATAGAAATGTCGAGAATCGAAAGGTTCACGGCAGATGCAAGAGAAGAGTTCCGGTGCGGCGTCTGGATTGGATCCGGCAGATGTCTTGGATGTCGAGCTTGGAATCGGTGGTGTCGAGAAAGAGGAGAGGTGATTTTAGGCGGAGGTCGAGGAGCGCGATGCGGCGTCGTAAGCGGGGAGGCCGGTAGGGTTGAGGTCGGCGGCTCCGTCATTGTTGCGTGAGGTTGGATTGTTCTGAACTTTTTCGTGGTGATTTTGTTGACTTTGAAGGCTTTTTCTTGGATCTGAAACAAATTGTTCCGAACTTTTTCATGGTGATTTTGATGAAGGAACAATTTAATTGTTCTAATCTTTTTTTGGATCTGAAAACTTGGGTTCTGTTCTAATCTGCTGCTTCCCATATTCTTTTGGATCTTATTTTGAAACAGGGATCAAAAGAGAAAGGCGAGAATTTCAAATCCAAACTCGCATCCAAATCGAATTTATGCGTTTTGGATCTGAACAAATTCGAGAAGAGCGAGAATTTATGCGTTTTTTCATTCATTCGAGAAGATCGAGGTGGCGGAGGTACTGGTTTCTAGGGTGATAAACAGTAAACAGGAGGCGGGGTGGGAGCGGAGAGTTTGGCGGTTGGGGAAAAGAAATGGGTCGGAGGGGATAGTGGGTGGTGAAGGTGAAGATGGGGATTCAGAGAGGTAGAGGATGAAGAGGAGAGAGAAAATGGCGATGGCCAAGAGGTAGAAATCACGGTGGTTCCGGTGTCTTTAATGATGATGATGGGTAGCTAAGGCTAATGATGATGATATATTTAGGCTAAATGTTTGTTTTGTTTTAATTTGTTATGTTAAATTAAGTTTTGACCATTTTGCCCATGATTTATACAGATTTGTTTATGAAATGAATAAAATATAGTTTTTTTGCCACATAAGAGTCTTAAGGCTCCACACAAGTAAAATGCCAATAATTTCGACGAAGCGTGTAAAATCGAGTTTAAAAATTTAATTTAATCAAACCATAATTGAAAGGGATCACCCTTTATGCACAATTATTAATTAAAAAATGAAGAAAAAGATGATGATGAGAATAACAAACCTCATACCCTTATTCAATGAAGAATCAAATTGCTTAAATGGAAGCGTGTAAAATCGAGTTTAAAATTATTTACAAACCTCGAAACCCGATCACCTTTTATGCGTTTATTAATTAAACTTGAATCCATACCCTTGAAGATCGAGTTTCCTCGTGGTTCACTTCCTTTGATTTGGCGTTAGCCACCCAAATGTTTGGCCTCTGAGGTGATCCACCAGGAAGAAGAAAATTCAAGAGAAGGGTGGTTGGCTAAACCCTAGTTTTCTATCTCTATAGAAAAAGGTGTACTCTCCAACAAATTGGAATTATGTAGTATGTTGTAAAAAGTCAACAACCCCCACCCATAATAAGACTCCTCTTATTAATAGATGTGGGCAACCACACTTAACAATTAAGGAATTGGGTTTTATTTAATTAATTAAATTCTTTTAATTAATTAAGCTCCCTAATCTTATTAGGGATAATTAATTAAACTCCTTTAACTAATTTTCCTTCTAATCCAATTAGGAATAAATGAAATACTTATATTAAATTAATTCCTAAACTCTTTTAGAAATTAAAATAATAATAATTGTAATAATATTAATAAGACTCCTCTTATTAATTTATATTTAATATTTCTAAAATATTAAATAATAAATATTAAGCTATTTAATTTATTCTATCACCATAGATTAAATTAAATATACTTAACTATATTATTACGATTATGCCATTAACTTCTTAAATAATTATTCTTCCTTTTTATGGTGTGACCCTTTAGGTTCTCCATATTAAGCCGGTTTGTGAATAAATCAATTAGAACAATTCTAATCTTATTTAAATAAATAAATTAAACAATTAATTTATTTAAATAAATAATATTTATTCTACTGATAGGGATAAGCCTCCTAGCGATCAACGACTTTCCGGATAATATAGATTTCAACATTAATCATTAAAGAACCTTTGAGTAAATAGTTCTTAAATCTGATTCAATCCTTCCACCATCTGATGTCCCAATTAAATATAAGACATGGAATTCTTTGTCGAGTCTTATTTTATTTAATTATATGTATTTCGATCCTTAAATGCACAACTCAAATAATGCAAATTAGAAACTCCTTTCTAATTTCATTACGCCTTAACCAAGGACTCTTTGGGTTGTCATTTATCGAATCACATAGGACATTTCTCTTCTTTTATTAAGTAGAAGTGGTAGATTCTTTATTGATCATACATTATCTCCATGTACAACTTATTATACCCAATCATACCCTTTGATATACCTAAGGGTCTTAAGGAATAAGTCAAAGTATAACTCATCATACACGAGATCTATGATGATCTCAGTCGAGGATCACTTGTCTTACTATCACTACTGAAATTCCTATTGACGACAAATAAAACTCCATTAGGTATTCCTTAGCGAGCCACGTTCGATGAACTTATTCTCTAATAAGCACCTACATACTTGCTTTAGTGTCTCCACACAAATGATCATGAGATCAATCATCCTCATCCAATGAGCAAGCATGTATGTACCCGATCTATCCGGATTCACTAATCCCCGATTTAGTAATCCAATGATTGGGAACTATTTTAGTTTTAAGCTTTCTAAAATTTAGATCTCATTAGAATGATCATCATCATTATTCTAAAAGCATTGCTTAAAACTATGGGTTTATCACATATTATAAAACGACATCATGTAGATAATTAAAAGCCTTTAATAAATTAATACTTTTTATTAATAAATGAATAAGATTGTTACAAAGTATATGCTTTATCATCAAACATGATTGGCTTGTGTGCATACTACTTTCAATCTCCCACTTGCACTAAAAGCGATCGTCATGGTATCTTATACTCTTCTTCTTTCTCTAAGTGGCGATTATCCTGCATTGTTGGATAAGCTTTAGTTAATGGATATGTAATGTTGTTCTTGAGAGTCCACTATCTACTATAGTGATTTCCCATCTTTTCAATGATTCTAATAATCAAATGAAAGTGCCACACACATGTTTAGATCGAAGATGAGACTTAGGAACTATTCTGGATTACGTAATGAACTTTTAATCCAAACAATCAACTTGCGACTTCATTTATAGCTATATACTTTGTCTTTATCACTAAACCAACAACTCTTTCTTTGTTTGGAACCTTTCGATTCAACTGCACCACTTTGTTCAAGGTAACCTTTACCTTAAAGTGGATTTTACGTCGTCTTGATGCATGCGAAAAAAAAACTTGAGTGCATTAAGCCCTCTAGTTTTAATTTAGACCCACCATGAATATGATCACATCCTTGGTGTTGGGTTAAGCACTTTTAAGATGTTTTCAGCGACTTCATAGTGAACTTCTCCAGAATATGACCAGTCGACATCGGTCTCGTACATTTCATTGCATACATGATTGTCACTCATGTGACCTCTCTTTTTCGAAGTCTCATGGGGACTATTAAGAGAGATACACTCCATAGCTCATCGATGCATGAGACATCTCTTGGAGTTTGCCATGCTAAACGACTTTAGCATCAAATGAATATCGTTCCTTGGGTTAAGTCGAGCATCCTCTTAAATCTATCTATATAGATTTATATCCCCGATTAAGATACTCTTCCCAATCATTCATGGAGGAATGTTTAGACAACTTTATCTTTCTTGATTGTAGCATTGGTATGTCATTCCTTATCCGTAGTATATCAACATATAATATTAGGAATGTCACGATGCTCCCACTGACCCTTTTGTACTCATTCTTATTTTTGTCCTTTTTGTACACACTAGAACTCTTTACCTCATCGTATGTAACTGGATCATCATCTTACATGATGTGTACCTCATCATCATCATCTATGATGAATCCATACCTCCTCAGGGTATCTTGGTGCTATTCGATTCTGATTCGGTTGTGTTATAATAGAATCTATCTACGAGTTCCTCTTATTTGACTTATAGTGTTTTGTGGTTCTTGAACTCTTGAAGATCTATTATCCTCCCACTAGCCCTTTTTAATGATAAACACCTTTATCTTAGAAGGCGTGTGTTTATAACAAACACCTTTTGCTAAGTAGGATTATAGAACATATACCTAAACTTACTTTAGGATGTCCCACAAATCGTACACTTATCAAATCTTGTCCCAAGCTTATCCTTTGAAACCTTTTCACATAAGTTGGACAACCCTTATCTTAACATACTTAAGATTAGGAATCCTCCACATCCATAACTTTTATGGAGTCTTGAAATTTGGATTTTGAGGTTACCTTTTAGTAGAATGTCTGACCATTTCTAGGACATGATCCTGAAGGATCTTTGGAATGTCGGTAAAATCATTATGGACCGCACCATGTCCAAACAAGTACGATTTTTCCATTCGGATACATCAATCAATTATTACGTGTCGGGATGTGTCCATTATGAAAAACCATTTGAGATGATCTAGAAACTTATTGCACAAGTATTTATTCCTTGATCTAATCAAAGAATCTTAATACTTTGTCAATTTGTTTCACTTACGAATTCTTTGAACCTTTCGAATAATTCACACTTGTATTTCAACAAATATACACATTCAACTCTTTGAATGATCATCTCCTTTTCTTATACTAGTTTGTTCAATTTGCAAAATATTTTTTTTCGTAAAATCAGTATACAAAATCCATTAAGTAATATTCGATTTCTATACTGAAAACATTATTATTATAAATAGAACAACAATTGTTCTTAATTATAATACCAAAAATTTCATTGTCCAACAATAAAATGGAAATAATATTTTAACAAAGGCTGGAATCTGATAACAACTTATTGACTTAATAGATTTGCCCGTAGGCATTGCTAAACTATAAGTTTACTATGGCTAATATGGCAACCTTTGCTACATTTCCTTACGTAGGATTACTTATATTTGTTTAGCTTTCTACTTACTGCTTGGTCCCTTCATAAATCTATATTTATGATAACCAAAAGTCGGTATCCAATACCCAGTAGAACCTTGACTTAAAGAAAAATTTATTTCAATCATGAACAAAAGCGTATTATGTAGAAACTTCACTAAGCTTCTTTGGTTAGCCTCTGCGAGAATGCTTCTCATGATTTCTTTCGATGTCGGGCTTATTGCGGTGGAAGCAAACTCCTCCTTTCTTTATCCGTATCGATTTTGTTCTTATTATCCTTTGTTTTATGCCTTTATATTTACCTTCTTTGAATCGTTCTTCTTTTGAGAAGATCCTTTGGCCCCTACCGGTAAAGACTTGGTCTTTCTTGGTTGGAAAGTGACTCTCAACATTTTTCAACATGTTAAGCAAATCGGCGAGGTGATATCTAGCTTGTTCGTATGAAAAATTCACAACAATTGTGAAAGAGTCCAGGGAGTGAGTGCGAGATCAAATCTTGGCTCAACTCTCCATCCATGACAAAACCGGTTGTCTAATTGATCAATCAAATTGATTATGTTAAGAACTTTTTATGTATTATATAGTGCCATTGGCCGTTCTAGATCGGAAGAGCTCCTTAGATGTCGATATCTATCGGTCCTACTTTCCTCACCATCAACTACTTGATGTGCGGGGAATATAGTAGGAAACATCCATAGTTTCATCTTGTGGCTGAAGCTCGTTACTTTCGTGGATCTGAGCATGATGCGTTGAGCCAATTTGTGCATCATCTTGCCACTTTCTAAAAGTAGCAATCTCTTCCTCGAGGCATTATTATGCGCAACCATTGCGAGGGATAGGCGTATTAAGGACATAAGATAGCTTTTTAGCCATGAGAACTATTCTCAAATTCCTTAACCAATCCATTTAATTGATTACGGTTAATTTAGCATCTAATATGCTTGTGATGATAGTAATTTTAGACATTGTAAAATTACGTAAATGAATTTGTAATTAACAACATTTTAACATACATTCTTTTATTAATTACCAAAATAATTTAGGTCTTGTTTTAAATTGGTATCTCCCACTATTTTCTTCAAACTATATTACCCTCACTTATATAGTTAAGCAAAATCTAATTAAAGATTAGCTAGTGAGAATAAGGATCCCATTTCAAATGTATATAGCCTTGTGGTGACACAACAAACTATATATAAATAAATAGGTAGACAACTTTTGTCGATTACATCAACTATGTAACTCCTTGTATTTTGCCTCTTAGATTATTTTGATCAGTGGTGGCACATCCAGAATCAAAATTATCCAAGTTAAGTCAACCTAGCACTCCATATATTCAAAAAGAAAAATATCATCCTTGTGGTGACCTGACAAAACAATATTGTTCAATTTTCTTTATAAGCATCAAATGTGATAAATTAACATCTTAAATACTTAATACTTGCCTTGTGGTGACCTGACAAACTCATATTAAATATTTAATACTCTATTAATTTTATCATGCTAGAAAGCGACGTTCGATATTCCAAATATCTTTGAGCGCTTAGGACTTAATATAAAAATTGAGGGGTTTGTTATTAATTTGTCTCATCTTGTTTAAGCGTAGCATTACACATATATATATAAAATCGCGTCGTATTAATGAACATCTGAAGCATGTTTGCATAATATATAATATATATATATATATAAGCATGCACATATAGAATACTATATTCTACGGATTGATTATGGACTTTTATTCTAGTTTGGTTCACTAGAGCCACCAAGTGAACCAAAAGGTCAAACCCTAGGGGTGCGAAAATAATATTTAAATATAACTATTACATTTAAACTTGGGCTCCATTACAAACGGGTCTTGAAGCGCTTCCTTGTCCTTGATCTCCAATTCTTCAAAATAATTCTAACTATTCCTATTACAAAACTATTTAAAATAAATAGAAACCTTGATCGTGATCGAGGGGGCGCCCCAAAATAGGTATACATCACCTTACGAGTTGTCGATACATGATGCGAAAAAACTTTACAACTTTATTATTACAACGATAAAAGCGTGAGTTTGAATACAAATATTATCTTACAGACAATATCTATACTCAAATAAATCCTCATCACATTTATTGATACATTATTTTACAAAAATGGTGAGGACTACTAAACAATCCTTTCTAAAACCTTCATTCCATACCCCAGGCTAAGTACTTTCATATATTCTCGCCTCCTCGAGAAAAAAATGGAACAAAAAGGAAAAGGGTGAGCTCAACTAGCTCGATAAAGAATATTATGACTAAGATAATATCTGACAAATTATCGTTAGTCTTGACGAGGAAAAATATAATAGAATCTGATAGACAACAAATTTTAAATCAATATTACATGATGAAATAATAATTCATTAGAAGAGTTAAGTAGAGAATGCAAACTACTATCTTACATGTATGAATTTAAAAGTTCATCGTCTATCTTTTATCCTGTAACATCAATCGATTACATACGGAATCAAATATTCATCTTTTTGCTGACGGCGAAAGATATTCATCGATTAGTCGTATTCATTTAAACACATTCATCTTTTACTACTGGGCGAAGATATTCTTGAAAATCATTCATCTTTTGCTTTTCTGGGCCGAAGATATTCTTAAGAAATCATTCATCTTTTCATCTTTTTTCTGGGGCCAAAGATATTCCATAATATCATCATTTAAGGCGAGGATGATGAAAATATTTTTTTTTAAAGCGAATCGATGAAACAAAATGACAAGGATTAAGGATTAAGGATTAAGTACTTGGTTTTATCCACGTCAAAAATACCTCAAAAATAATCATAGTGGTGTAAAATTCAAGAATGATCAAAACATGGATCTGATCGAGTTAGTATCCGAATAGAGATTTTTTAGACGAAAAGAAGAAATTTTATTTTTAGGTTGAATAGTCTGTATATCGTGAATAGTCTAGTAGTATCGTGAATAGTCTTAGTATCGTGAATGCTAACTCAAACTCAGAACACCAAAAGATAGAAATTCCACAAAAAACATCTTCACGCTTACATGAATAGTACTTTCGTGAATAGTAACTTCGAATAGTAACTTTCGTGAATAGTAACTTCGTGAATAGTAACTTCGTGAATAGTAACTAACTCATGAATAGTAACCCATGAATAGTAACCCCAGAGCATGAAAAAGTTCCAAATTTGATAAAAACTTGGATCGACATTTGATTATAATGATATTGAAGAAATAATATCATTCTGAAAAAAATAATATCCACTTACCTCGAAGATCGGTCTTTCAGCTAGAATCAGGATATAGTCTTTGAAGGAACTTGCAATATCTAGCAATACTCAAAGTATACTCAAAATACTCACAAGAATAAACTCGATAATATAGAGAGAAAACTTGATTTACGGTGTGATTTTCAATTCTAACCTAAGCACCTATTTATAGGAAAATCTTTAGAACACCAAAGCGAAAAATTTAATAAAATATATTATAATTAAATAAATTTCAAGCCCACCTTAGAAATCTGAATTCCAAATTCAGCACATTTATATCCTTCATGTGGGATTGATAAAAAAAACGTTTTCTTAAAAAAAATAATTAAAACTTCAAAAAATCAATTATTTGAACTTGAACTTCAATAATTCATAATAAATAGCCCTTTCATCAGAAAATTCGAATCTCGCGAGTTTTTATAGGAAATTCAATTCTCTACAACTTTGCGGAAGAAGTTTTTCAAATTCCAAATAAAATTGGCCAAAAATCACAAGCGGGCGATTTTACGGTATAATCAAATTTGATCGATAAATGGGGTCCATGAGCATGTTTTAACATGTTTTAAACATTTATTGCAACAAAAATACTCTTCCTCCTCGTATACTCATATATCCCACATTACGTTGTAAAAATATCACCATTAATATATTATTAAAATAATATATTTAAATGAATTATTTTATCGGAAAAAAGATAAAATATTAATTTTCAACAATTGTCATTTTAAAAATTTTCTCCATCTATATCCACATAAAATCAATATTTTCCTCATCATATAAATCAATAATTAATTATTCACAAATAATATTACGAGAATCCTGATATTGTGACGAGGCGGTTCAGGAAGAGGGCTTTCGATAAAATTTCTTCTTCTTGGCGGCGATTAGGTGACCAAACCTCTCCTTAAGCGAACTTTCTAGACATTGCCAATAATGTTATCTAATAATATTATTAGATAATATGAATTATTGCTTGATAATGAAAAATCTTGTGTAATGACAATTATTGAAACAACGATGATATAAAATATCAATGCGACAATTATTAACTCGATAAAATCTTTGAGCGATAATTCTTTAACCATTATTGAGTAGTGCCTTCTTCTTCGTAAGAATCAATAATTGGTGCAATCTGGTGTCTTCTTGTTTCGACAATGCGTATTAGTGTGTTTTAACCATAGGGTATTCAATGATGATTACTTGGTAACAACTTCTGTATAGTTATTTAAAACAACTTATATTTGTCGTTTTCTTCATCCATAAACTTTTTTCGTTATGGGGCCCACACATGGGCATGGCTTTGCGTAAATCGTACGAATATTCCCAAGCGATGAATATTCCACGACCAAACGAATATTCCCAAGCGATAATGAATATTTTATAACCACTTGCTTATTTTGAAATATTTGCGTATTTAACCCTAACTATCCACATTAATCAAATCAACCCTTACTATTTCAAAATAATAAATAAAAAAATTCCTTTTTATTTAAAAATTTAGGGTCTTCTGACCTCCCTCCTTATGAAATTTAAGTCCTCGAAATTGGCGTCACGTACACAGTGTTTGAAAAGGTGAGGATACCTACGCTTTCATTTAGTTTCAATTCCCGGTCATTTCCTCTATAGCATGATTCCTCCACAAAACTTTAACTTGTGGTATGACCTTTCTTGCGTGGGACATGCTCCTTCTATCCAAGATCTTGGCGGTACCTCCTCATCGTTAAGTTTTGGCTATCTCGTCCGGTTTCTAACTTCGATAGCGTGGTTGGGTCTTTCACATATTCTGATATGCGGATATGTGAAACACATTATGAACACGAGACATACTCGGAGAGTAGCTTGAGATCATAGGCTACATTTCCTACTCGGTCGAGAATTTGAAATGGACCCGATAAATGCGTGGATTGAGCTTTCCTCTCTTCCCAAATCTTGTAACTCCCTTCCATGGAAGCAACTTCATGACAATCATGATCCCCTACATTAAATTCCACGTCCTTTCGATGAAGATCCGCATAACTCTTTTGTCGATCTTGTGCTTGGTTTGTATCGTTGTCGAATCATTTGGATCTTTTCGGTGATCAATACGTCTTAACTTCGGGTCCCAACAATGTTGCTTCACCCACCTCATCCCAACATATTGGAGAGCGACATTTTAGTCCATATAATGCTTGAATGGAGCCACACTATACTTGCACGATAAGCTTTGTTGTTGTAGGAGAATTCCACCAATGGTAAATACTTATCCCAACTACCCTTGAAGTCTAGGGACCACGAGTCTTAATAGATCTTGAAGAGTTTGAATAGTCCTCTCTGATTGTCCGTCCGGTTTGGGGATGGTATGCGAACTAAATCGCAAATCCGTGCCCATAGCTTTTTGCAAGCTAACCCAAAATCTTGAAGTGAATCTTGGGTCACGATCCGAAACTATGGATCTGGGCATGCCATGCAACCTCACAATCTCATTCAACGTCATACTAGCAAGAGCGTTCGAGGAATAAGTCTCCGTGTCGGCAAGAAATGAAGCGGAACTTGGTTAATCTATCAACAATAACCCAAATAGCATTGATGCCTTGAAAGCCGTAGGAAGACCCATGTAACGAAATCCATAGTAATGTGTTCCCACTTCCATTCAGGAATCTCAGTGGTTGCAGCGGACCCTTAGGTACAAGATGCTCGCCTTTACCGTTAGCAAGTTAAACACATCGAGATAAACTTTGCAATCTCTCTCTTCATATTGTTCCACCAAAATGTATGTGAAGATCACGATACATTTAGTACTTCGAGGATGGATTGCAAATGGCGTATTGTGTGCCTCCATCATAATCTTGTACTTCAAATCGAGTCGTTAGGAACCTGAAAGTCTAGAGTGGACTCAAGTATTCCTTCTTCATCAATTCTAAGCTTAGGAATAGCTCCTTCTTGTACTTTCTTCTTCATACGCATCGACTCAAGGGTTACGTGGGCTTGAAGCGACCTTAACTTTTCTATTAAAGTTGGCTCTGTCGTATATACTTGACATCATCGCTTTTCGTTCCGCATATGATCTTCTACTCGATCGTCGGCTACCACGTTAAACTTTACGGGATGGTATTGAATAGTGTGGTCGTAGTCTTTCAATAGCTCGAGCCAGCGTCATTGCCGCGTGTTGAGTTCTTTTTGAGTGAAGAAATATTTAAGGCTTTTATGGTGCGAATATATCTCCACTTTCTCCCCGTATAGATAGTGCCTCCATATTTTTAAGCGCAAAGCATTGCTTGCTTGACTCTAGATCATGGTAGGATAATTCCTCTCATACTCTTTAAGTTGTCGCGAGGCATAGGCTATGACTTTCCCGTTGCATGAGAACACATCCTAACCCTTTGCACGAAGCATCGTTTTGTAGATAACAAATCCATCCGAACGGATGGTATTGTTAGAGCACAGTCTTAGAAATAAGTCTCCTCTTAAGCTCTTGGAAACTTTTCTCGCATTCTTAGCTCCAAGCAATTTTGTATCCTTAGGGTTAGGCGAGTTAATGGAGTAGCGATTAGAAAACCCTTCCACGAATCTCAGATAATAACCGATTAAGCCCAAAAAACTACGTACTTGATCCATGGACTTGGTTGCTCCCACTTTGTATTGCTTGATCTTGGCCGGATCAGCGGATACTCCATGTTTGACACCACGTGCCCAAGAGAATGCTACTTCCTCGAGCGAACTTCGCATTTCTTCAATTTGGCATATAGTTGGTTTTCACGAAGCCTTTGGAGTACCGACTTCAAATGGTGCTCATGATCTTCCGGCTTTTGGAATATATGAGGATGTCATCAATAAAACAACACAACGAATTGATCGAATATTCCTTGAATACTCGGTTCATCATATCCATGAAAGCCGCGAGGAGCATTAGTTAGTCAGAAAGACATGACTAAAATTCATAATGCCCATCTGGGGATTAAAGGCGGTCTTTGGAATATCCTCGATTCTAATCTTGGTGATGATATCGAGCGAAGATCGATTTTGAAAAAAATTGTGCCTTACAGTTGGTCGAACAAGTCATCAATCGAGGTGAGAGGATACCTATTCTTGATGGTGACATGGTTCGATTCCGATAGTCGATCTGAAATCGCATACTCCGTCTTTCTTCTTTACAAATAAAGCAGGGAGCACCCCGAGGAGATGTCTTGGGGCCAGATGAAACCGATGTCCAACAATTCACGTAGTTGGACCTTTAACTCTGAAGTTCAATAGGAGCCATTCGATATGGGGTTTTAGAAATGGGCTTTGTGCGAGTTCAAGATCAATAAAAATTGACTTCACGTTACGGGGTGGCCAGGGAAGTTCTTGAAATCGTCGGGAAAGTCGATAACAACGGGAATATTATTCAAATTTGGCGTGTCTTTATTCAAATCCATAACATGGGCTAAGAAAGCTTGACATCCGTTTTTAATAAGCGAATAGCTTTATGATTAGATATGATGATGATTGATTTTAATGGTTTAGTTGCTTGAATTAAATGCAACGGGTTGGTTAGGAATATGAAAACTAACAACCTTACGAAAACAATCAATTTTGGCATGATGAGTAGTTAACGATCAATCCTAAAATCACATCAAAAGCAAGTATCTTTAAAGAGATAAAATCAGCGGGTAAGGTAATGGTGCCACTTGAATCAAACAAGATTTATAAGCGATTGGATGTGATGAAAGTTTCTCTAGCGGAGTTTCCACGAGATAGGTCAAAGTCTAATTTCTCGGTCGAGTTTAGCGTTGAGCACATGCGGAGAGATAAATGAATGGGTATGCCGGTATCAAGTAAGGTATAAACTTATGAAATTTATAAATAGCTTACCGTGATCACCTCGTTTGGGTTCTCGCATTATGACCGATCACAACAAACGCTCTTCCGGAATCGTTGACTTTGACTTTTACGGGACGATCTTTTTGAGTCACCGTCCCCATTGAACTAGGTTTATTCTTCTTGTGTCTGATCTCGGCGATATGTCCTTCCTTTCCACAATTATAGCATACCTTGAGCTGTTGTGGGCGGTTTGGTGATATATCCCTCTTTTCGCATTTGTAGCATATGGCCAGGTGGTGGTTCTCCTCCACCAGAACCGATTCTTTGCCGTAAGCTTCATCTTCACATAATTAGTTGTTAAATCTCCTCTTTTAAATCTCTCCTCTTTCGCTTCTTCTTTTTTCATGGCCATGATTACCACGGAGTGGTTACCATTTTGTCCGTCTGTTTCTTTCTCATGAGTTATCATTATTACATTGGCTTGCTATTTATCTACGATCGATCTGGTTGTGGTCCCTCGGTTGGCCGTACTCGTTATCTCGCTCTAATAATTGAGCCACATTTTACAACATCTGAATAAAGAAAATTTATGAGAAATGAGATCTTGGCGTATCTTGGGGTTTCAAACCTCTAAAAACATCCGCGTCATCGTTCCTCATTCTCCACCAAATGAGGTCTGAAACACGGATAACTCTGCAAACTTTGCCTCGTCTTTGAGACAGTCGTGTTGTTTTTTCCAATCGATGAACTCCACTTCCTTCATATAGCCGAACACTTTCGGAAAGTATTTGTCATTAAATAGCTCTGAAAGCGTCTCCCAGAGACATCTTTGAGTGCTTGGTTTGGATGGAGTGCAACTTCACAGACTCCACCGATGATGATCTGCCTGCGCCACGGAACATAAAGGTGGCGAATGGAACCTTCATTCCTCCGTGCATCCCAGACATCGAATATCTTGGTAATTTGTTTGACCCGTGTTTCCTTGCCGTGATCGGATCGGCTTTCCCTTAAATTACAGGTGGTCCCGACTCTTTGAGCTGCTTGGTTTGTGACAACGCGTGAATTATATATCATTTCCTCTGTATTTTGAACACACGAGTCTCCTAAATGCGATTTTGCATGAGCTATGCCAAAAAACTTCTAAACATCCCTCGTTCATCATCTTTCTTTCGATGGTGTTGTTCACGGGAGGAACATTGCCCGACTGTTGCCGTTCTCCTCGTTGGTGAGTCTGAGGCATCTCCACGGTCTCATTTCCATTGTTAATATTCTCGATTCGACATTCTCAATCTTGTCGTAAAACAAGGGTTAATTAAAAAATCAATATATCACATAATATCCTATATCTTGACCAACTAACAAATAAGCTTAGGTAGGACACCTTAGCGAAGGATTTACTCGTCTCTCCCCTCTGGATTCTATTCCCGATCTCATGGAGATCATATCCTAACTACGATACCAAGCTGTGGCGCCCCCCAAAATAGGTATACATCACCCATTACGAGTTGTCGTCGTGATGCGAAACAACTACAACTTTATTATTACAACGATGTAAAGCGTGAGTTTGAATACAAATATTATCTTACAGACAATATCTATACTCAAATAAATCCTCATCACATTTATTGATACATTATTTTACAAAATGGTGAGGACTACTAAACAATCCTTTCTAAAACCTTCATTCCATTACCCAGGCTAAATACTTTCTATATTCTAGCCTCCACGAGAAAAATGGAACAAAAAGGAAAAGGTGAGCTCATTAGCTTCGATAAAGAATATTATGACTAAGATAATATCTGACAAATTATCGTTAGTCTTGACGAGGAAAAATATAATAGAATCTGATAGACAACAAATTTTAAATCAATATTACGTGAAATAATAATTCATTAGAAGAGTTAAGTAGAGAATGCAAACTACTATCTTACATGTATGAATTTAAAAGTTCATCGTCTATCTTTTATCCTGTAACATCAATCGATATACATACGGAATCAAATATTCATCTTTTACTTTCTGAGCGAAGATATTCATCGATTAGTCGTATTCATTTAAACACTGTTCATCTTTTTTTTTCTGGGCGAAGATATTCTTGAAATCATTCATCTTTTACTTTCTGGGCCAAGATATTCTTAAAAATCATTCATCTTTTGCTTTCTGGGCCAAAGATATTCCATAATATCATCATTTAAGGCGAGGATGATGAAAATATTTTTTTTTTAAAAGCGAATCGGTGAAACAAAATGACAAGGATTAAGGATTAAGGATTAGTACTTGGTTTTATCCGTCCAAAAATACCTCAAAAATAATCATAGTGGTGTAAAATTCGAGAATGATCAAAACATGGATCTGATCGAGTTAGTATCGAATAGATGTTTTGAGACGAAAAGAAGAAATTTTATTTTTAAATTGAATAGTCAATATCGTGAATAGTCTTAGTATCGTGAATAGTCTTAGTATTATCGTGAATAGTAACTCAGACACCAAAGATAGAAATTCCACAAAAAACATCTTCACGCTTCATGAATAGTACTGCGTGAATAGTAACTTCGTGAATAGTAACTTCGTGAATAGTAACTTCGTGAATAGTAACTTCGTGAATAGTAACTCATGAATAGTAACTAGTAACCCAGAGCATGAAAAAGTTCAAATTTGATAAAAACTTGGATCGACATTTGACATAATGATATTGAAGAAATAATATCATTCTGAAAAAAAAATAATATCCACTTACCTCGAAGATCGATCTTAGCTTGAAACACTAGAATATAGGGTATAGTCTTTGAAGGAACTTGCAAGTCTAGCAATACTCAAAGTATACTCAAAATACTCACAAGAATAAACTCGATAATATAGAGAGAAAACTTGATTTACGGTGTGATTTTCAATTCTAACCTAAGCACCTATTTATAGGAAAATGCTTAGAACACCAAGCGAAAAATTTAATAAAATAAATAATATATTATTAAATTTCAAAATACCTCCTTAAATCAATTTCAATTCAGCATACATTTATATCACATGTGGGATTAAAAAAACGTTTTCTTAAATAAAACAATTAAAACTTCCAAAAATCGATTATTTGAACTTGAACTTCAATAATTCATAATAAATAGCCCTTTCATCAGAAAATTCGAATCTCGCGAGTTTTTATAGGAAATTCAATTCTCTACAACTTTGCGGAAAAAGTTTTCCAAATTCCAAATAGAAATTGGCCAAAAATCCACAAGCGAGGCGATTTTACAATTTATAATCAAATTTAGATCGATAAATGGGGTCCCACAGAGCATGTTTAACATGTTTTAAACATTTATTGCAACAAAAATACTCTTCCTCCTCGTATACTCATATATCCCACATTAGATTGTAAAAATATCACCATTAATATATTATTAAAATAATATATTTAAATGAATTATTTTATCGAGAAAAAGATAAAATATTAATTTTCAACAATTGTCATTTAAAAAATTTTCTCCATCTATATCCACATAAAATCAATATTTTCCTCATCATATAAATCAATAATTAATTATTCACAAATAATATTACGAATCCTGATATTGTGACGAGGCGGGTTCAGGAAAAGGGGCTTTCGATAAAATTTCTTCTTCTTGGCGCGCGATTAGGTGACCAAACCTCTCCTTAGACGAACTTTCTAGACATTGCCAATAATGTTATCTAATAATATTATTAGGATAATATGAATTATTGCTTCGATAATGAAAAATCTTGTGTAATGACATTATTGAAACAACGATATAAAATATCAATATGACAATTATTAACTCGATAAAATCTTTGAGCGATAATTCGTAACCATTATTGAGTAGTGCCTTCTTCTACGTAAGAATCAATAATTGGTTGCAATCTGGTGGTATCTTCTTGTTTCACAACGGCGTATTAGTGTGTTTTAACCACTAGGGTATTCAACGATATTACTTGATAACAACTTCTGTAGTTATTTAAAACAACTTATATTTGTCGTTTTCTTCATCCAATAAGCTTTCCGTTATGGGGCCCACACATGGGCTGCTGCAGTCGTGCGAATATTCCCAAATGATCTGAATATTCCACGACGAAAACGAATATTCCCAACGATAATGATGATATTTTATAACCACTTGCGAAATATTTTATAACTTATTATTAATCATTGCTTTTTTGAAATATTTGCGTATTTAACCTATAACTATCCACATTAATCAAATCAACCCTTACTATTTCAAAATAATAAATAAAGGAAATTCCTTTTTTTTAAAAATTTGAGGGGGTATCTTCGATGAAGATCCGCATAACTCTTTTGTCGATCTTGTGCTTGGTTTGTATCGTTGTCGAATCATTTGGATCTTTTAGGTGATCAAATACGTACTTACTTCGGGTCCCAATGATGTTGCTTCACCCCCTCGTCCCAACGTATTGGAGAGCGACATTTTAAATCCATATAATGCTTGAATGGAGCCACACTATACTTGCACGATAAGCTTTGTTGTTGTAGGAGAATTCCACCATGGTAAATACTTATCCCAACTGCCCTTGAAGTCTAGGACCACGAGTCTTAATAAATCTTGAGAGTTTGAATAGTCTCTCGATTGTCCGTCCAGTTTGGGGATGGTATCTTAGAACTAAATCGCAAATCCGTGCCCGTAGCTTTTTGCAAGCTAACCCAAAATCTTGAAGTGAATCTTGGGTCGCGATCCGAAACTATGGATCTGAGCATGCCATACTGACCTCACAATCTCATTCACGTCATACTGTGAAGGCGTTCGAGGAATAAGTCTCCGTATCGGCGAAAAATGGCGGACTTGGTTAATCTATCAACAATAACCCAAATAGCATTGATGCCTTGAAAAAGCGGTAGGAAGACGTAACGAAAATCCATGGTAATGTGTTCCCACTTCCATTCCGGAATCTCAGTGGTTGCAATGGGACCCTTAGGTACAAGATGCTCGCCTTTACCGTTGACAAGTTAAACACATCGAGATAAACTTTGCAATCTCTCTCTTCGTATTGTTCCACCAAAATGTATGTAGAAGATCACGATACATTTAGTACTTCGAGGATGGATTGCAAATGGCGTATTGTGTGCCTCCATCGTAATCTTGTACTTCAAATCGAGTCGTTAGGAACCTGAAAGTCTAGAGTGGACTCAAGTATTCCTTCTTCATCGATTCTAAGCTTAGGAATAGCTCCTTCTTGTACTTTCTTCTTCTTACATACGCATCATTTCAAGGTTGGGTGGCTTGAGCGACCTTAACTTTTCTATTAAAGTTGGCTCTGTCGTATACTTGACATCATCGCTTTCGTTCCGCATATGATCTTCTACTCGATATCGTCATTTACCACGTTAAACTTTACCGGGATGGTATTGAATAGTGTGGTACGTAGTCTTTCATAGCTCGAGCCAGCGTCATTGCTGCGTGTTGAGTTCTTTTTTGGTGAAGAAATATTTAAGGCTTTTATGGTGCGAATATATCTCCACTTTCTCCCCGTATAGATAGTGCCTCCATATTTTTAGCGGCAAAAAGCTATTTCTTTGCTGACTCTAGATCATGGTAGGATAATTCCTCTCATACTCTTTAAGTTGTCATGAGGCATAGGCTATGACTTTCCCGTTGCATGAGAACACATCCTAACCCTTTGCACGAAGCATCGGCATAGATAACAAATCCATCCGAGACGGATGGTATTGTTAGAAACAGTCTTAAAATAAGTCTCTCTTAAGCTCTTGGAAACTTTTCTCGCGTTCTTACGCTCGAAGCAATTTTGTATCCTTAGAGTTAAATTTGAGTTAATGGAGTAGCGATTAGAAAACCTTCCCACGAATCTCCGATAATAACCAATTAAGCCCAAAAGCTCGTCTTGATCATGCAAACTTGGTTGCTCCCAACTTTGTATTGCTTGATCTTGGCCGGATCAGCGGATACTCCATGTTTTGACACCGCGTGCCCAAGGAATGCTACTTCCTCGAGCGAACTTCGCATTTCTTCAATTTGGCATATAGTTGGTTTTCACGAAGCCTTTGGAGTACCGACTTGAAATGGTGCTCATGATCTTCACGACTTTTGGAATATATGAGGATGTCATCAATAAAACAACAACGAATTGATCAAATATTCCTTGAATACTCGGTTCATCATATCCATGAAAGCCGCGGGGAGCATTAGTTAGTCAAAAAAGACATGACTAAGAATTCATAATGCCCATCTGGGGAGTTACGAAGGCGGTCTTTGGAATATCCTCGATTCTAATCTTGGTGATGATATCGAGCGAAGATCGATTTTTGAAAAGAATTGTGCCCTTACATTTTGGTCGAACAAAGTCATCGATACGAGGTGAGGATACCTATTCTTGATGGTGACATGGTTCGATTCCAGATAGTCGATACAAAATCGCATACTCCGTCTTTCTTCTTTCTGAATAAAGCAGGGAGCACCCCGAGGAGATGTCTTGGGGCCGAATGAAAGCAGATGTCCAACAATTCACGTAGTTGGACCTTTAACTCTGAAGTTCAATAGGAGCCATTCGATATGGGGTTTTAGAAATGGGCTTTATGCGGGTTGAAGATCAATAAAATTGAACTTCACGTTACGGGGTGTGGCCAGGGAAGTTCTTGAAATCGTCGGGAAAATCGATAACAACGGGAATATTATTCAAATTTGGCGTGTCTTTATTCAAATCCATAACATGGGCTAAGAAAGCTTGACATCCGTTTTTTAATAAGCGAATAGCTTTATGATTAGATATGGCGATGATTGATTTTAATGGTTTAGTTGCTTGAATTAAATCAACGGGTTGGTTAGGAATATGAAAACTATGACCTTACGAAAACAATCAATTTTGGCATGATGAGTAGTTAACGATCAATCCACAAATCACATCAAAAGCAAGTATCTTTAAAGATATAAGGTCAGCGGTAAGTAATGGTGCCAACTTGAATCAAACAAGATTTATAAGCGATTGGATGTGATGAAAGTTTCTCTAGCGGAGTTTCCACAGATAGGTCAAAATCTAATTTCTCGGTCGAGTTTAAGCGTTGAGCACATGCGGGAGATAAATGAATGGGTATGCCGGTGTATCAAGTAAAATTATAAACTTAGCGAGAATTTATAAATAGCTTACCGTGATCACCTCGTTTGGGTTCCTCGCATTATGACCGATCCTGACAACAAACGCTCTTCCGGAATCGTTGACTTTGACTTTTACGGGACGATCTTTTGAGTCACCGTCCCCATTGAACTAGGTTTTATTCTTGTCTGATCTCGGCGATATGTCCTTCCTTTCCACAATTATAGCATACCTTGAGCTGTTGTGGGCGGTTTGGTGATATGTCCCTCTTTTCGCATTTGTAGCATATAATGGGTGGTGGTTCTCCTCCCTTAGAACCGATTCTTTGCTAAACCTTTGTCGTCTTCACATAATTAGTTGTTAAATCTCCTCTTTTAAAATCTCCTCTGACTTCGCTTCTTCTATTTTCATGGCCATGATTACCACCGGAGTGGTTACCATTTTTGTCCGTCTGTTTCTTTCTCATTGAGTTATCATTATTACATTGGCTACTTTATCTACGTCGATCACAGTTGTGGTCCCTCGGTTGGCCGTACTCGTTATCTCGCTTTCTAATAATTGAGCCTGTTTTACAACATCTGAATAAAGAAAATTTATGAGAAATGAGATCTTGGCGTATCTGGGTTTTCAAACCTCTAAAAACATCCGCGTCATCGTTCCTCATTCTCCACCAAATGAGGTCTGAACTTTGGATAACTCTCTGCAAACTTTGCCTCGTCTTGAGACAAGTCGTATTGTTTTTTTGTTCAATCGATGAACTCCACTTCCTTCGTATAGCGAACACTTTCGGGAAAGTATTTGTCATTAAATAGCTTCTGAAAGCGTCTCCCAAGACATCTTTGAGTCTTGCGGTTGGATGGAGTGCGCTTCCGCAGAGACTCCCACGATGATCTGCCTTCATTGGAACATAAAAGTGGCGAATGGAACCTTCTGTTCTCAAGTGCATCCCAGACATCGAATATCTTGGTAATTTGTTTGACCCGTGTTTCCTTGTGATCGGATCGGCTTTCCATAAAGTACAGGTGGTCCCGACTCTTTGAAGCTATGCTTGTTTGTGACAACCGTAATTCTATCATTTCCTCCATATTTTTGAACCACGAGTCTCCACTAAATGCGATTTTGCGTGAGCTGCAAAAACTTCTAAACATCCCTCGTTCATCATCTGCTTTCGATGGTGTTGTTGTTCGGGAGGAACATTGCCCGACTGTTGCCGTTCTCCTCGTTGGTGAGTCTGAGCGTCTCCACGGTCTCATTTCCATTGTTAATATTCTCGATCGACATTCTCAAATCTTGTCATAAAACAAAGGGTTAATTAAAAATCAATATATCACATAATATCCTATCTCTTGACCAACTAACAAATAAGCTTAGGTAGGACACACTTTAGCGAAGGATTTACTCGTCTCTCCCCTCTGGTTACATTCCCGATCTCACTTGGAGATCATATCCTAAGCTCGATACCAAGCTGTGGCGCCCCCCAAAATAGGTATACATCACCCATTACGAGTTGTCGTCGTGAGTGCGAAACAACTACAACTTTATTATTACAACGATGAAAGCGTGAGTTTGAATACAAATATTATCTTACAGACAATATCTATACTCAAATAAATCCTCATCACATTTATTGATACATTATTTTACAAAATGGTGAGGACTACTAAACAATCCTTTCTAAAACCTTCATTCCATACCAGGCTAAATACTCGCTATATATTCTAGCCTCACGAAAAAAATGGAACAAAAAGGAAAGGGTGAGCTCAACTAGCTTCGATAAAGAATATTATGACTAAGATAATATCTGACAAATTATCGTTAGTCTTGAACGAGGAAAAATATAATAGAATCTGATAGGCAACAAATTTTAAATCAATATTACATTGAAAATAATAATTCATTAGAAGAGTTAAGTAGAGAATGCAAACTACTATCTTACATGTATGAATTTAAAAGTTCATCGTCTATCTTTTATCCACTGTAACATCAATCGATATACATCTGGAATCAAATATTCATCTTTGCACTTTCTGAGGCGAAAGATATTCATCGATTAATCATGTATTCATTTAAACACATTCATCTTTTACTTTCTGGGCGAAGATATATTCTTGAAATCATTCATCTTTTGCCTTCTGAAAAAGATATTCTTAAGAAATCATTCATCTTTTGCTTCTGGGCCAAGATATTCCATAATATCATCATTTAAGGCGAGGATGATGAAAAATATTTTTTTTTAAAGCGAATCCGGTGAAACAAAATGACAAGGATTAAGGATTAAGGATTAGTACTTGGTTTTATCCGTCAAAAATACCTCAAAAATAATCATAGTGGTGTAAAATTCAGAATGATCAAAACATGGATCTGATCGAGTTAGTATCCGAATAGATGTTTTGGACGAAAAGAAGAAATTTTATTTTTAAATTGAATAATCTGTATATCGTGAATAGTCTTTAGTATCGTGAATAGTCTTAGTATCGTGAATAGTAACTCAGACACCAAAAGATAGAAATTCCACAAAAACATCTTCACGCTTATGAATAGTACTACTCGTGAATAGTAACTTTCGTGAATAGTAACTTCATGAATAATAACTAAGCGTGAATAGTAACTTCATGAATAGTAACCCATGAATAAGTAACTTAGGACATGAAAAAGTTCCAAATTTGATAAAACTTGAGATCGACATTTGACATAATGATATTGAAGAAATAATATCATTCTGAAAAAAATAATATCCACTTACCTCGAAGATCGATTACTTACAGCTTTGAAACAGGGTATAGTCTATGACTTGGACTTTACCGTATAGTATAGAATACTCAAAGTATACTCAAAATACTCACAAGAATAAACTCGATAATATAGAGAGAAAACTTGATTTACGGTGTGATTTTCAATTCTAACCTAAGCACCTATTTATAGGAAAATGCTTTGAAAACATAAAAAAAAAAAATTTAATAAAATATATTATTATTAATAAATTTCCTCTTTGCCTCTTTGAAATCAGATCCCAACATTTCCCACACCCATACCTTCTAGAAAGAAATGATAAAAAACGTTTTCATAAAATAAATAATTAAAACTTACAAAAATCAATTATTTGAACTTGAACTTCAATAATTCATAATAAATAGCCTTTTCATCAGAAAAATTCGAATCTCGCGAGTTTTATAGGAATTTCAATTCTCTACAACTTTGCAGAAGAAAGTTTTCCAAATTCCAAATAGAAATTGGCCAAAAATCCATGAGCGGGCGATTTTACGATATAATCAAATTTGATCGATAAATGGGGTCCATGAGCATGTTTAACATGTTTTAAACATTTATTGCAACAAAAATACTCTTCCTCCTCGTATACTCATATATCCCACATTAGTTGTAAAAAAAATATCACGATTAATATATTATTAAAATAATATATTTAAATGAATTATTTTATCGAGAAAAAGATAAAATATTAATTTTCAACAATTGTCATTTTAAAATTTTCTCCATCTATATCCACATAAAATCAATATTTTCCTCATCATATAAATCAATAATTAATTATTCACAAATAATATTACGAGAATCCTGATATTGTGACGAGAGGGTTCAGGAAGAAGAGGGGCTTTCGATAAAATTTCTTAACTTCTTGGCCTTGATTAGGTGACCAAACCTCTCCTTAGATAGAACTTTCTAGACATTGCCAATAATGTTATCTAATAATATTATTAGGATAATATGAATTATTGCCGATAATGAAAAATCTTTAATGTAATGATTATTGAAACAACGATATAAAATATCAATATTGACAATTATTAACTTCGATAAAATCTTTGAGCGATAATTCTGTAACCATTATTGAGTAGTGCCTTCTTTTCCCGTAAGAATCAATAATTGGTGCAATCTGGTATCTTCTTGTTCAATAACGGCGTATTAGTGTGTTTTAACCAAGGGTATTCAATGATGATAATAAATGGTAACAACTTCATTTAATTATTTAAAAACAACTTATATTTGTCGTTTTCTTCATCCAATAAACTTTCAGTTATGGGGCCCACACATGCATTTTGATATACCCGTAAATGTACGAATATTCACAAACGATCTGAATATTCCACGACCAAACGAATATTCTAAACGATAATGAATATTTTATAACCACTTGCTTATTTTGAAATATTTGCGTATTTAACCCTTAACTATCCACATTAATCAAATCAACCATAATTAAATTTCAAAATAATAAATAAAGAAATTCCTTTTTATTTAAAAATTTGGGCTCTTTAGGAATGAGATTTGAATTTGATTCATATAGTCAGTCTACAATCTCTCACTTTCGATAACATTCGATTTTGGGTGTGAATTTTATGAGTTATTATTTTGGGTTTTTTTTTTTTTTATTATAATTGATTTTTTTATTTTACTTTTAAATAAAAAAATATATTTATTATTACACTTTATAAATATAAATCGCAATTAAAATTAAAAATAAAATAATAATTAATTAACCTAATTTGATTTAATTTTATATATATTATAAGAGAATATATCGAGTATTTAATCGAATTTGTATCAATAGAGTATATACTGAATCAGAATTGAAAATTCAAGTAATTTGAATCTTAAACTAGTCCTATATAATTTTGCTCATATTCTACTCGTATTTTTATTCGAACTATTTTTTATGCTCAAATTTGAATCATATTATTAACGAATTCGAGTATATCTCGTATTTTTTTGAGACGAACCCGAATCGAACCCGAACTGTTTGGCTCGTTTACAACCTTATTTATGATTATGGATACACCTTTAAAACCACACTACAAATCGAACCGCACTTTATAATAAAATATATATGTTTTATATATACTAAATATCAAGTTTTAGTACATATAATAAAGTTGGATGTGAATAATGTAATTTAATTTATTTTTATGAGTTTTGTCATTTATACGTGTAATATTACATTTAGTTTATATTTTCCAAAAAAATCATTTATTCCTTTCAACTATATGCA
Organism: Panax quinquefolius; assembly: GCA_020205615.1. Taxonomy (NCBI): domain Eukaryota; kingdom Viridiplantae; phylum Streptophyta; class Magnoliopsida; order Apiales; family Araliaceae; genus Panax; species Panax quinquefolius. Next base: position 21,768,852 of record CM035169.1, on the reverse strand, counting down.
AATTAATATGAAAGACAAGATAATCCATGATAATAGTAGTACAAAAAACATAAATGTTATTATTTTATTTGTGGTGAGTTATTAAAATCTCTTTAATTAATGTAATTAAATCCACAATTTTATTTATTTTAGTTTAACATATGTAATAATTGTTCCATACATATTATTCATGTATAGTTGTAATTTATAAATTGATTTTTTTATGTTATACATGAGATTTTTAAATAAGTATATATTGAAGTAAAATAATTTTCATAATATAAATTATTGATATAAAATTATATATTATACTTTTTTAAAATATATATATGCGAGTGATTATGCAACTATAATCACACTATTGCACTGCACCCGCAAATAACCATATAATTACGATTAACCATATAATAATTAATAGCGTTCTGACAAAATACTCTACGTTAAATATTAGTTGTCCTATTCACCAAGTAGATATGAATCCAATAAATCAAAATATACCAACTTTGGCAATTGTGTTGGGTCACGCTTTACATGTTAGTATTATGTTACAAACCCACACGCGCGCAGCCGCGGTCCGTCCGGTTCGGTTCGGTCGAGTTGGATCGTGAATCGTGGGCGTGTCATGATATATAATTTTTTGGACAAAATCTATTTAATATATTTATTAGATTTTGTTTATGTTATAACAAAATTACGTAGTTTTGATGACAGTTGCACCCAACGGTAATAAGTTTATTCTATAAATAAACAATATGGTCTCCCGTTTCTAAACATATTTTTCCTCCCGTTCCTCATTTGCAAAACCCCGTCTCGTTCCTCCTTTACAAAAATCCCGTTTTTTGCATATATTTCCCATTAACATTCTGCAGAATCCCGTTCCCTGCAAAAGAGTTGCACTTCCGTTTCTGCAAATTCCCGTTATTTGAAAAGTGTTGCAGTAAGTTGTCTTCATCGGTATGTAGCGCGTATGATAGGCTTTAAGAGGTAGCCGGTGTGTGATTTTTTGACTAAGCATTTTTTTTAATCTTACATGAAACGGCGTTAGTTTTCATGTAAGAGTTAAAAATAAAAACCTAACCCCAAATCGCCTCGGTTCAATACTTCAACAACTCCTTCACAACATCAAGATGCCCTTTTCACCCACAGATAAACAACGATGTTTCCCTAATTCATTCATAATCGATGCCCTAATTTCCATACCTCGGCATCAAAATCTGCTCCTCAAAGTCCCGACCATTTGGTTATCAATATCATCAAGAATTTGCTTCTACAATGACTCGGCCCTCTGCTTTCTTTCATTTGCTCACGAAGGAGAGTCTTGTTTAATGATTCAATCCATGGGCGATTCTTGACGAGAGGGTGGTTACATGATGTGGAGTCCGAGGTAAAATTATATTCCTTTATATGTGATCGATTTATCATTTATGGTTTTTGTTTTCTTTTTGTTTTGGGGTTAATATATATGATTAATGATATAATGATACTCTGGTCAAGTTTACGTCTTTGGGTTTAGAAAATAATATTTTTTGTTGCCTGGAACAATTGGGGTTATGCATTCTCCTTTTATCTAGTAGCTCACTATATTGTTTATTGAGGATGGATATCTTTGATTGATCGATCAAAAGATATCTTTGTTATAGTTACCTTATCTAGTTGGATTCTCCTTGTTTGACACTTTGAAAGAAAAAAAATTATGACTTTCCTTGTTGATGATAAGAATTCTTGGAGTTTTAGTATGTTATGTGGTCACTTATAATTTAGAAGGCATCACTCTCTGCGATAAAGAGAAACAAGGCTTGATATTTAAGCTGTAATTTACGAATTTTTAGGTTTTAACACGGTGAACGCTAGCAGGAGCTCCTCCCATGTTCGGCTCTGCTCTGAAGCTCCTGAGTAGTCCAGGAGGAAAAAAAATCTTGCCTCCGCCCTTGGTCTTCATGCATGCATCATCAACATTCATATTAAGTTCAGTATATAAACATTGAATTTGGTTCGATGAATTCTTAATTTTGTAATGCTACTAATTAAGAATTGAAATTCGTTTTATCTTGGGAGGCAATTATTCAATTAACCTTAAAGATCTCATGGGGAATAAATTTGCTTTAAGGAAACTTTGTGAATTCAAAGGACTCGGATTTATTTATTAATATTTTATGTGTTATATTTATATAAAATCATGTTCTGTTTTTATCATAAATATATATATTAAATAATACTATATATTACAGATAACAATCTTAAAAAGCAAATTTATATTATGTAAATATAGTAACATTTAATTTATATAATTTACTTCAACAGAAAATCGTTTTATAAAACAAATTTTCTGTACCAACAGTATTATAGAAATTATTGCATGTTAATAACGTTTGAGTGCATGTTACAGATTAACTAGAGTATTGTCTATTCTGTAATTAGTATTCATGCATTGTCTAGTCTGTCATTATTATTATGATACAAAGAATGTATATTCACGAGTATTGTTATGATTATTGCCATAAGTTTTAAGTAAATTAAATTAGTATTGATAAATATTTAATTTATGTTCTTAATACTGGAGCAAGCAGCAAGATAAATTATTTGATACACAGTGAAGAAATATATAGGTGTACGAAGCAAATTTTTATTTTTGTGATTACAGTTTTTTTTTTTTTATATAAACAGAAAATCGATTTCTCAAAATTACACAGAATATTTGTTGCATGTTACACAGATTTTTGTTGCATGACACAGAATATTTGTTGCATGTTACTATATTATATTCTGTTATTTTTAATATTATTTAAATATATATGTGTAGTAAATTTATATTCTGGTTATATATATATATATATATATATATATTCTGTTTATATATATATTTTCATGTTAGTATATACATAATATATATATTACAGAATTATTAGTATATATTCGTATTATTCTAAACATATAGTAATATATATATATAACTAAAGTTATATTATATTACTGTTAAATTATTTATTACTAAGTTATTTTATATTAAGTATATTATACAGTAATATACTAAGGAAATCAGAATGTTATACTTATATATATAATACGTTATTAGTAAATAATAAATTAATAATTGCTAATTATAGTAGCATGTGGTTGTCAAAATAATCATTGGGTTATTTGTATTTGTAAACAGAATTTGAATTTGTGGTATACAAATTTGTAAAACAAATTTTGTGAACAAATTTTCTACAACAGAAATTTTGTAAATAAAATTTGTTGTTTGAATTTTGTTAAATATTGTACAACAGAAATTGGTTTCTGTTTATTGACAATTGTCTTCTTTGTATAACAAAAATGGCATCTACTAGTACCATTCCTGCCGTGAGTTTGTCTCATAGAGAAAAGCCTGAAAGGTTCAATGAAACTGATTTCAAGCGTTGGCAACAAAAGATGCTCTTCTATCTCACAACATTGAATTTGTCAAGGTTTCTACAAGAAGATTGTCCTACTCTTGTTGAAGGAGAAACTGACAAGGAAAAGGTGGCTGCAGTTGATGCATGGAAACGTGCTGATTTTCTTTGCAGAAATTATGTGATTAATGGAATGGACAATACACTGTACAATGTGTATTGTACAATTCAAACTGCAAAGGAATTATGGGAATCTTTGGCATGAAAAAATTCATAGTCGGTAGATTTCTTGATTATAAAATGTTAGATTCTAAAGCAGTCATCACACAGATTCAAGAATTACAAGTTCTACATGATATTCATGCTGAAGGAATGTCATTAAGTGACTCATTCCAAGTTGCAGCAATGATTGAGAAACTTCCAACGTCATGAAAAGACTTCAAGAATTATCTTAAGCATAAACGCAAAGAGATGAATCTTGAAGAACTGATTGTTCGACTTAGGATTGAAGAGGACAATCGAGTATCTGAAAAGAAGAGTGGGAAAAATTTATATGAGGCAAAGGCTAATGTGGTAGAACAAAGGCCAAACAACAACAACAAAAGGAAGCGCGAAGGAAATTCTAATTTCAAAACCAAGATGAAATTCAAAGGCAAATACTTCAATTGTGGCATTCCAGGACATAAATCAAATGAATGTCGCAGGCCAAAGAAGTTCAAGAAAGAACAAAAGGCTCAAGCTAATGTGTCAGTACTGGAAAAACTGTATGAAAATATTTCAGACATTAATCTCTCTGCAGTTGTATCCGAATGCAACTTGGTAGGAAACACAAAAAAATGGTGGGTGGACACTGGTGCTACTCGCCACATTTGCTCCAACAGATGGATGTTTTCTACCTACAAACCTGTAGAAAATGATGAGCAATTCTTCATGGGAAACTCCTCAAGTTCAAAGGTTCAAGGACGTGGAAAGATTATACTGAAAATGACATCTGGCAAAAAACTGACTCTGAATGAAGTGCTTCATGTGCCAGATATCCGCAAAAATCTAGTGTCTGGGTTACTGCTTAGCAAGAATGGCTTTAAGTTGGTGTTTGTGTATGATAAATTTGTTATTACCAAGAATGATTTGTTTGTAGGAAAGGGCTATATGTCTGATGGGCTCTTTAAGATAAATGTAATGAATGTTGTACCGAAGTCTATTGATATTAATAAAATAAATTCTTCTGCTTACTTGTTGGAATCTTCAAATATTTGGCATGCTAGATTAGGACATGTTAATTATGATACATTGCGTTAATTAATTAATTTAGAGTTCTTGCCTAGATTTGATATTAATCTTAAACATAAATGTGAAATTTGTGTGGAATCAAAAATGACAAGATTACCCTTTCATTCTGTTGAAAGAAAATCTGAACCTCTAGATTTAATTCACACTGATATATGTGACTTAAAGTTTGTGTAAACTAGTGGTGGGAAAAAATATTTCATAACCTTTATTGATGATTGCACAAGATATTGTTATGTATATTTGCTAAGAAGCAAAGATGAGGTTGTAGAAAAGTTTCAAATTTATAAAAATGAAGTTGAAAATCAACTTAGCAAAAAGATTAAAGCAATAAGAAGCGATAGAGGTGGTGAATATGAATCACCATTTGAAGAGATTTGCTCTACTCATGGTATTATTCACCAAACTCATCGCTCCTTATTCACCTCAATCTAACAGTATTCTTTGAACGCAAGAACTGAACATTGAAATAAATGTTGAATGCTATGTTAAACAGTTCTGGAGCACCCCAGAATTTGTGGGGGGGGGGGAGCTTTGCTTTCTGCCAATTATATTCTTAATAAAGTGTCTCATAAGAAAACTCATAAAACACCTTATGAATTATGAAAAGGTCATAGACCTTGCTATAAATATTTAAGAGTGTGGGGGTGTCTAGCAAAAGTGATGGTTCCTAAACCTAAAAAGGTTAAGATCGGACCAAAAACAATTAACTGTGTTTTTCATTGGTTATCTGAAATAACAAAGAAGTGCTTATCGCTTTTTGTTCATAAATCTGAAATTAATGATATTCATGTTAATACATTTATTGAATCAAGAGATGCATCATTCTTTGAGAATATTTTTCCATATAATGAAAATAAAGATTCAAATTCAAACAAAAGACCTTTAGATCTACTAGTAATAATCCTTAAAATATGTATAAAGAGATCGTATTGGATGAACTGGAAGCGTAGCAAAAGGGCAAGGACTTCAACGTCTTTTGGTTGAATTTTCTAACATTTTGTTAAAAACGATCCTCGAATGTCTGAAGGAAGCGAGATCCTCTCCGATGTTTCTCATTGGAAAGAAAGCGATAAATAAGCGAAATTGAGTCCATTATGCAAAATCATACATAGGGAACCGGTGGACCTTCCACAGTTCAAAAACCTTAGGATATAAATGGATCTTCAAAAGAAGATGAAAGTTGATGGCTTAATTGATAAATATAAAGCAAGGCTTGTTGTTAAAGGTTATAGACAAAAGGAAGGATTGAATTATTTTGACACTTATTCACTTGTTACAAGAATTACATCTATTCGGATGCTAATACCAATAACATCTTTAAATAGACTTAAAATACATCAAATAGATGTAAAGACTGCATTCTTAAATGGTGAATTAGATGAAGAAATATATATGGAACAACGTGAAGGTTTCATAGCTCACAGACAAGAGAGAAAGTATCTGAACTTGTTAAATCCTTGTATGGATTAAAACAAGCACCAAAACAATGGCATGAGAAATTTGATAATGCTATGTTATCAAATGGTTTTAAAATCAATGAGTGTGACAAATGTGTTTATGTCAAAAGCACTCAAAAAGAATATGTCATTGTTTGTCTTTATGTGGATGATATGTTAATCATGGGTAGCAACAATGAAGTTATCAACTCTACCAAACGTATGATAGCAAATAGATTTGATATGAAAGATTTAGGGGTTACTGATATAATATTAGGAATCAAGATTTCTAGAACATCTGATGGAATTATATTATCTCAAACTCATTATATTGAGAAAATACTTGAAAATTTTAATAAGTATAATATAATTCTAAATAATACCCCAGTTGATATAAATCTTCATTTAGCCAAAAATGGAGGTAAAAACATATCTCAACTAGAATATTCTCGTATAATAGGCAGTTTAATGTATGTCATGGACTGTACTAGACCGGATATAGCTTACTCAGTAAGTAAGCTAAGTAGGTATACGAGTAATCCAGGTAAAGATCACTGGAAAGCTATTTTGAGAGTTTTGGGATATTTAAAACATACTCAAAACTATGGACTGCACTATACAAGATATCCAGCAGTACTGATGCTAATTGGATATCTGATACTAAAGATTCAAAATCCATAAGTGGATATGTATTTACACTTGGTAGTGCAGCGGTATCTTGAAAATCCTCAAAACAAACGTGTATTACTAGGTTTACAATGGAATCGGAATTCATTGTGTTAGATAAAGCTAGAGAAGAAGCTGAGTGGCTTCGTAATTTCTTAGAGGATATTCCAAATTGGTCAAGACATTAGCCCATTTATATGTATACCTTTGTGATAGCCAATCAAAGAATTGGAAGAAACACATAATCATTTATATAATCATGAAGTCACGTCATATCTGACGAAGACATAATACCGTTAGACAATTGCTCTCAAATGGAATTATCTCGATTGACTATGTAAAGTCGAAAGATAATATTATGGATCCGCTTACAAAGGTTTAACAAAAGAAGCAAGTGGAAAAATCATCGAGGGAATGGGTTTAAAGCCTCTTGTTTAAATAAGAGTAAATCATAGTGGCAACCCAACCTAGTATGTGGAGATCCCAAGATCTAGGTTCAATGGGAAACCGAACTATGTAGTACTCGATGAAAGCACCGAGGAGAGATTTACTCTAACCATTCCAATTATGAGACAATGCACATCTGTAGCGATAATCGGGATAAGATACGCTTTTAATGATTTTATATCTTGAAATATGTTCAAGTGGGGTATTGCGAGATCTTTCTTGATAGAAGTCACCTCGTGAGTAAGAAGGGGTCACTTACGTGAGAATTTTGAAGGTGAATTCTCTAATATACTTACGGAACCAAGAGGTGTTTCAAGGCCAAAATGAACACAAACGTGAGAACCAATTATGTCCGAAAAAGATATTTTGTGAATTCTATTGTCTTGGTTTACGAAAAGTCGAGCGATTCAAAGACATCAAGTCTCTTGATTAGCCAATTAAACAGATAGACTTTACTTGGGCAAGTTCAAAGCCACTAGGCTACTTAACCCGATGAAATATCTTTTCTCATGTACTCGAACTAGTGTCTGCATATTCATAACATATTTTACATATTGTAAAGCCAATTTTACATTCATGTGGGGGATTGTTTGAAATGGTATTTGAAACATTAAATATTAGAGCATTTTTGAGGCTCAATTTAATGTGGGATCGACACTCCGAAAATATCGGGTCTATGCACCTATACTGTAAGACCCCAACTTTTATAAATAAAGATGAATTTTCTATAAATATTATTTTTGAATAGTATGGAATAAATTTGATATAATGTTATAGTTGTGGGTAATATTTATAAATTTTGCAAAGTAAGCAAGTTATTATAAAATATTCGTTTGGTCGGGGAATATTCTTTTTATCGGGGAATATTAAATGCGACGGCTCAATCATTGGTGGACCCCACAAAGGAAGTATAGTCGTGGTTAGAAAAACGACAAAATTATCTTTCTATAAAAATAACTGGCAGAGGTGTTACTGTTAAAGCTGTTAAACTACCCATTAGTAAAAAGTACGATGTCTGGCGTGGTTGTATAGTAGCACACGATATTGATTATTGATCTTTACGTTGAGAAGTCACTCATTATGCTCAATTATTGCTACTGATAATTCTTTGCATCATATCTCTTATATTATTGATTCAATTATTGTCACGATATCATCCGTATAATATGTTATAGTATTAAATCAATAATTGAGGCGACAAGTTATAAATGATTAATAATTGTTGAAAGATTAAATATGTGTTGATTAAAAATAAAATGATTTGTGGTAATATTTATTCAATCCTTGATGTATATAAAAGTCTCATGTTATGAGGCGTTTGTGGTAAGTTTGATTATTTTATGGGGGCCCATATGTCATCATCTAAGAGTCTCTTCGTCGATAGTAATTACCTTCGTCAATAGTAATTACCTTTGTGAATAGTAATTACCTTCGTCGATAGTAATTACTTTTACAGACGTCGAACCACTTGTCGTTTCACATTACGAGACATCGAACCACTTGTCGTTTCACATTACGAATTAATCAAACCACTTTTCTTTTCACATCACTAGTCGCCAAGCCACTTGCCTTTTCACATAGCGGTCTTAAGCTAGAAATCTTCTATAAATAGAGGCCTAGTGCTTCATTATTTTCACGAATTCATTCAAGCTATAGAGAAAAGTGTAGAGAGAATAAGAGAGAAAAGAAGAAGAGTATTTTATTACTACACTACTTTGCGGTATTCAATCTCCTACCAAAAGTAAGGGGTGTTATTCTTTCTTATTCATGAAGAGAAATTGTTGTTATTCCATTGCTTATTATTCTCATTGGAATAACTTTGTATCGCGGTTTACCCTATACTTGGTGACATTCTTCTATTATTACATTGGAACATCACATGCATGTGTTTTACACCGGACTTGGTTCCGTCTTTATTATTATTCTATTGGAACATCACATGCATGTGTTTTACACCGGACACAGTTCCGTCTTTATTATTATTACTGTTGGAACATCACATCAGCATGTGTTTTACGCCGGACTGGTTCCATTCTTTATTATTCATTGGAATATCACATGCATGCGTTTTACACCTACTGGTTTCCGTTATTTATTATTCTGTTGGAATAACTTTTGCTGTCATGCGATCGATCGCATGCATGGTGATTTCTTTTGTTATTCCATTCTTTATTATACCCAAATGGTTAAAACTTTGACTTATATACTCCATGAAATTAGTGGAATATCCTTGATATTTGCAAGGCTTCGTCCAAAGATATCCTTTCATGGAAATATTCTTCTCACTATTCTTGAATTTTACTCTACAAAGCAATGATCGTGTTGACAGATTGGATGTTATTGGTTCCTAGATAAATTAATTCTTGAACTTGTTTTATTGAATATCATTGTCATCATCCTCATGTTTATATTATGTTGAAAGTCATCATGGCTGTAGTGCGTAGATGGACTTGGTATGATTATGACCGAGAGACTATTCGGTGTAATCATGGCCGTAATGTTACAAATGATGTGGTAAAATTCCTCGATGGCCCGTAGTGCATTGATGGGCGATTGTTGGCATGATCATGACCATTAATGAATACACAAATATTCTTTCTTGGCAGTAGTGCATGAATAATTGTGGTCGTGATACTAAAGAATATCCTTGGCCGTAGTGCGGGGGGATGATTCGATGATGTGGAATATTTATTAATCTTTGAGTCTCAAATATAACAATGATGAAAAACCTTTTAAATCATAAAAGATAGTAGATTTTATTTTCTACTTGACTCTTTTAATGGATTCTTTGGTTCATTGTAGTTAAACTTGATGATCATTATATTTTATCGCTTTAACATTTGTTGTGAAGCTAATGATAATTTATTCTGCATTATCTTAGTCATAATATTTCTTCTTGAGCTAGTTGAGCTCACCATTTCTTTCAATTATTCTCTTGAAATGAGAATATATTTGGGGCGAGTCGGGGAACGGAGTAATGGTCCGAGGATAGCATTAGTAGTCCCTCACTTGATACGTGAAATAGTGTGATAATAATTGTAATGAGGACTCCTTTTGAGTTTATATGATCTCTAGTAGACAATATTTGTATTCAAACTCACAGTTTATGTCGTATTGTACACGACAGTTATATTAGTAAGTTGTATTTAAATTCTGTACCATGTATCTGACTATCCAAGATGGGTGATGTATACCTAATTTTGGGGGCGTCACATATACGTTCTCCTCCGCGAGGAGTATAACGTGGTATACTTATTTGTTCAAATCCATTAGGAATTGAATGAGAAAATTGACTTCAAAGTCACCTACTTGATATGGTGTAAATTGCATAGTCCCACATAGGATGTGTGAATGAAATGTAAACATATATATGGGATGTTTGCTCAATGAGAAGGCCCTAAGGGGCACCCCACTTTTGTGGAAGGGAGAGGACCTAGCCAAGGCATGGTTCAAACCCACATGCGCGCGCCACCGTCGTCCGTCCGGCTCGGTTCGGTCGGGTCGGATCGTGGATCGTGGGCGGGTCATGATATATAACTTTTTGGACAAAATCTGTTTAATATATTTATTAGATTTTGTTTAAGTTATAACAAAACTACGTAGTTTTGATGACAGTTGCACCCAACGATAATAAGTTTATTCTATAAATAAACAATATGGCCTCCCGTTTCTAAACATTTTTTTCCTCCCGTTCCTCATTTGCAAAATCCCGTCCCGTTCCTCCTTAACAAAAATCCCGTTTTCTGCATATATTTCCCGTTAACATTCTGCAGAATTTCTGCATATATTTCCCGTTAACATTCTGCAGAATCCCATTCCCTACAAAAGAGTTGCACTTCCGTTTCTGCAAATTCCCGTTATTTGAAAAGTGTTGCAGTAAGTTGTCTTCATGCATGCATCATTAACATTCATATTAAGTTCAGTATATAAACATTGAATTTGGTTCGATGAATTCTTAATTTTGTAATGCTACTAATTAAGAATTGAAATCCGTTTTATCTTGGGAGGCAATTATTCAATTAACCCTTAGCATTTGTGGGGGAATAAATTTGCATTAAGATTGTTATACATAATATATAGTATTATTTAATATATATATATATATATATATATATATATATATATATATATATATTTTTATCATAAATATATATATATATATATATTAAATAATACTATATATTACTGAGATAACAATATTTACTCTTAATGATATTAAATTAATAATTTAATAGTGATGATATAATAATAAAATTATACTAAGTGTGTCATATTTTATTATAATCTATCTAATAAAATACAAATAATTTTTAATTTCCGTTCACTTAATAAATTATCCTAGTAGTCCAAAATTTGAATAATAAATCCCAAAATCATCTGAGCCATGGCGGAGACACATGACACATCTAGTATATCAATAAAAATTGACTGTCTATGAGTTTTATATGAATGGGATTCTTAATTTAATAAATATTTTTTTAATATAATGTATAAATTTTCCGTACACAATAAAATATATATAATTATTTCAACAGTATTACACCAATAAAAATAATAAATATATAAATAATACTTTATTAAACATTTATAAAAAATAATATAAATAAACTATATATTCCCCATGTCGATCGCCTATCAAATTTGTTTAAAGAAACGCAACTTATGAGATAAATGAGATCCGATTACTATGAAATTGATGAGTATGTTTGAGATCATAGTATGAACACACTCTTGGTCATAATTTATTGCCGACTCATTGTGTAGTTACAGTGATCTGTGTAAAGCTGATACCGTCATTTAAAAGTCATCTCATGACCTCATTTCTCTTTCTTTTCCAATTGAGCAGAGTAAGCCGCTCTTATGGAGCTCTTGAATTTTATGTATAGCAACACCTTAACAGTTAATACTAATCTTTTTGATTTTTTAAATTCAAATCGATCATTTTTAAAATTAATTTTTTTATTATTTTTACTAAAATATAGATGAAGAGATTATAACAAAAAAAAAGTATATAATTTAACTTTTTCAGTATGCGTATCAATCTTTGTATTAATTAATTAACTTTATATTAACCGATTTACGATAAATGTATGAATAATTAATTTTGGAATGAAGACAATGAAGGAGTTAGGAATATATCTAAAAAAAATAATATTACTTATCATCTATAAAAAGGTCATATAATATTTATATACACGCACATATACAGTGTAAACTCCACATGTTATGTAGGAGTCCATAATATATATATATATATATATATATGTATAAATATTATATAATTTTTTTTTAGGTGACATTAGCATTGTTGTTTTTAAAAACGGCTAATTTACCATGGTTAAAATTTTGAAAATGAAAATGTAAGCGACTCTATCGGCAATTGCAACCACACGGCTACGACTATAAAACGAAACGACAAAGCCCAAACGCGCGTATTTTTCTGACTCTCCTCTGTTCAGAGAAGAAAGAGCAGACCGGCCGGAATTCTGAAATTACAATATTGTCCTTCCACTTCCAATGGCCCTCTCCAGCTACGCTAGGGCATTTCCATCCTTCGAGTGCCGTTCAAATCCCGATTTCTCCGGTATTCCTCGTCCGGAGATTCCAAGGTCAGGCGCCCGATTCACCGGAAAGCTCAACTCGGCGGCGAGCTATGCCTCGTTCGGTCTGTCTTCTATGATATTGAGGTTTCCTCCCAACTTTGTTAGGCAGCTGAGCAACAAGGCCCGGAGGAACTGCAGCAACATCGGCGTCGCGCAAGTTGTCGCGGCTTCGTGGTCCAACAACCAGCCGGCTGCGGCTATAGCCGCAGAAGCAGCCACTTCCGCCGCCTCTGCGGAAGAGGAGGTGGTGGTGGCCGTTAACGGCAATGGTTGTAGTAATAATAACAATAATAGTGATGTACAGCTTGAGGTTTTGACCGATGTAAAATATCCCTCATTTTTGAGCTCCGATGGGAGCCTTGCGATTCATGCCGGTATGTATCTCATTATATACATAGAAATGCAGATCTTGAAGCACTTGTTTTATCCGTGTGTATTATGACTGCCAAAAAAGTACCTATGTTTACTTGATATGTTTATATAGCCATATATGTAATTGTATGTTAAAGTTGGTCCCTGGCTTATATGAGGAAATATGAGGGTACACCTGTAAAATCAATTACCAATCTCATTGCATTTAAAAAGCTTCCGATCTTGGATTTTGTTAAAACTTTGAATTTAGAAGAGGATTTTCATTTTTGGATTTGTGTGGGGGTATATTTGATTGTCATTCTTTTTAGGGTGCCATTGGTTTTCTGATGCCTATAACAATCTGGTCGCTGCCTTGACATGATTCCTAATACCATAGGAATTGAAACTTTCAAAATTTAGAAGCATTTCATGAATAGCCTAAATTATGATTATGTAATATATAATTTGTTTTTTCTTGTGACCATGAATTGATCTTGGCATTGGGTTACTCAGGTGAAAGATTAGGTCGTGGTATTTTTACAGATGCAATAACTACTCCAGTTGTTAATACAACTGCTTACTTCTTCAACAAAACTTCGGAGCTCATTGATTTCAAGGTATGAATCATATTGGTAATAATGATCTTATTCTTGCCAGAAGTGGAGACTGTGTTCCTACAGGTGATAATCCTTGTGAAAGAGTTGATAAATTTGAAATTACTAGTTTAAACCTATTGATTGATATCAAACTTGATTCATTGTGTTTCATAAAAAAGTATTTTTGGAGTAATATATGTTTTGGGATTTGTCATGGTTGCTGTTATCTTGGAAACCTAGATTAGTAAGGTCGGCTAAATTTTGTATAATCTTCTAATAGGAGAAAAGACGTGCAAGTTTTGAATATGGACGCTATGGAAATCCTACAACTGTTGTTGCAGAGGAGAAGATAAGGTCTGCCTTCTATTTTTGAATTCTTCCTTATTCACCTATATAATCTATTACATTGAGTCATTGACTTATAAAAAGAAAGAGTATTGAGTTTCTTACTCAAACAGTGCACTCGAGGGGGCTGAATCAACCCTTTTAATGGCATCTGGAATGTGTGCAAGTACTGTCTTGTTGATGGCACTTGTCCCAGCTGGTGGACATATTGTGACGACCACGGACTGCTATCGGAAAACTCGAATTTTTATTGAGACAGTTCTTCCCAAAATGGGGATCAAGGTAATGTCTATGCTCATATAGATTATTAGCATGCATTAAGTTTGATCTACAATTTAGATCACTGCTAATTAAACTAGAGAACAGAAAGCAGCCCTGATTCCTAGAGAACAGAAAAACAGTCTCTGTACATGGTGAAGGGAAACTACGAAGGATTAATTGAGGTTTTAATTAGGCTTTGATCACTTTAACATGCATATCTTGTTATAGACTCGAATCTTTGCATGGAATCTTGTTTCAGTTGAATTTTAAGTGGGTCTACTGCTATACTACAACATTGAAATTAAGATTTTAAGGAGCTTAATGTTTTAAACTTCATTACTTCATTTTAAAATAGCAATTAAGAGAATATATAATGTGCATATACATGTTTACTTTATCCGTATCTTGAGCAGAGTGTCATTTCATATTGTGACTTTCGTTTGTCCTACTAATTAGCTTCATACTTTAGCTTCTTTGTAGACTCTGTTTTTGTGTATTTCACATTCTATGGATGTTCTAATTCTTGATCTGTAAATTCTAAAATGCAGGCCACTGTTATTGACCCTGCAGATATGGACGCCCTTGAATCTGCTCTAGATGAAAACAATGTTAGTCCTGAAGAGAGTGGTTTGTTTGTTATACTGATATATATATATATATATATATATATATATATATATATATATATATATATTAATTGATTTTCTTCTTTTCTAATTACCATAAGAAAATCTAGTTTCTACAAAAAAGGGTGATTCTGATAGAAGTGGCATTACTTCTTCATGCAGGTTAGTCTGTTCTTCACAGAGTCTCCAACCAATCCATTCCTGAGATGTGTTGACATAGAGTTGGTTTCAAGGCTTTGCCACAACAAAGGAGCCCTAGTCTGCATAGATGGAACATTTGCGACACCTCTCAATCAGAAAGCCCTTGCCCTTGGAGCAGACATTGTTCTGCACTCTGCAACAAAGTATATCGCGGGCCACAATGATGTATGCTAGTTTTGTTGATGCATCTAGTTAAATGAAGTATTAATTATGCAAGACCAGTCAATGAAGTACATTTAAACATCAAACAATTAAAATTCCTGTTTCAGGTCCTTGCAGGTTGTATTAGTGGCTCTCAGGAGTTGGTTTCAGTTGTTCGCAACTTGCATCATATTCTTGGTGGTGCTCTGAACCCTGTGAGTTGCCTTGATTTTATCTTTTCTGGTGTATTAATTTTCTATTGTTTACTTGTACCTATCAGACTCACATAATTAAAAAGAGTAGTTAGAATATTATCAATCACCCTAAAAATTGCATTTAGCAAGTTTCTTTAATTTCTTTTCTGTTATCAGAACGCTGCATACCTGATCATCCGAGGTATGAAGACGCTGCAGCTTCGTGTACAGCAGCAAAATTCTACGGCATTGAGGATGGCCAAAATTTTAGAGGCACATCCCAAGGTACGTAGTCTTGGAACTCTCATGATTTATTCTTTTATCTAGATTTTATACATATGCATGCATCCATATCTACAAACCAAGCAGCTTATTGAAGTAGAGTGAGACTTGCATGAGTAATCTTATCAAAGACGACCAATCTCCTTGTGAACAATTATTTTTTGGAATGAATTTTATAGAACTAAATGTAGTCTCTTATACTTGGTTTAACACTAATTACTGTATACAGATACCACTA
Organism: Panax quinquefolius; assembly: GCA_020205615.1. Lineage (NCBI taxonomy): Eukaryota > Viridiplantae > Streptophyta > Magnoliopsida > Apiales > Araliaceae > Panax > Panax quinquefolius. Next base: position 21,752,825 of record CM035169.1, on the reverse strand, counting down.
TGCACACACGTCACACACACATCTCTCTCTCTCTCTCTCTCTCTCTCTCTCTCTCTCTCACACACACACACATATATATATATATATATATATATATATATATATATATATATATATTACCTATGAATGCTTGGGTTTGTATGCTGGACAATTGATCCACTTTAACTTACTCATGCTGCTTATAATTTTATTTTCTTTCCAAAAATTCTGTGGACATGAAAATTGGACATGAGCGTATTTGAATTTTACTTATTTATATTTTGATCCCCAATGGTGGGTAAAAATACAAATAGGTGAAATTCAAATACACTTGTGTCCAATTTTCATGTCCGCCTAGAGCTCTTTTTTTCCAGTCCCTCTTTTGTCTTTATTCTTTTAAATTTTCAACTTAATCGGATTCCACATAAGTACATTTAATTTCCATCATGCTGCTTGTATTATAGAATACTTGAACTTTATTTGTCTACCTTTTGCTTTTGGATGTTCCATCTTTTAACTGAAAAAATTGAGTAATATAATTTTCAGGTGAAGCATGTCTATTATCCTGGTTTGCTAAGTCATCCAGAACATCACATTGCAACCCGTCAAATGACCGGTTTTGGTGGTGTTGTCAGTTTTGAGGTCAGTATTTATCACTGCTACAAATATGCAACTGGCTGATTAATCATATATCTTGTCATATGTTAAATCCATCTCTAAGTTACTGAAGTTCATCCCCATATGATTATCTAGGTTGACGGTGACTTACTTACCACAGCTAAGTTTGTTGATGCTTTGAAAATCCCTTATATTGCCCCATCTTTTGGAGGCTGTGAGAGCATTGTGGACCAGCCAGCAATTATGTCTTACTGGTACGACCTTCATTCCATAATTCATCTAGCTGATGAAAATTTGCAAACTTTTGTGGGAACTGGTTTCTCTTGAATGATTAAAGGTGTCCGGATAGTTTTGTTTTCTCAGTAGAAGTTGTTGATATAATCTTCTGGCATTAATTTTCTTTGAGCCATTGCATCCTAATTGCAATTCTGTAGATGAGGTTTTTCAATGTTTTGGTATTAAATTTCTTTAAATCACGTGTCCAAGACTCCAAGATGCTTACCTGGGAAGAGAAGGTGAAAGAAATAAGGATATATATATGTAGCATAAAAACCTACATGCATTTTGTGAAGTAGTGCAAATTCGAAGGCATATAAATATCAATTGGCAGTGATAATCACCTTGGATTTTCTTTTTTAATTTTTAAAGTAATTAGTTCTATTACAATATTGAGCATTTTGTATTTCTCATTCTCATCCTTGCGCTGCATATGAATCTTTGCCATGGTGTATCCCTTGATCAAGATGACACTCCCTAGTTTCCATGAAATTTCATGTTTAGGTTAAGCCATGTTATGTGGAATTTTCTTTGACTCCATTGGGTATCATTAGCATGATTCTTTACCTTTCCCTCCATCTATGACTTTTATGACATAATGTGGCATATACTAGTGAGTTTTTGTTATGTTTACATGTGGTAAATAAAGGATAATGTAATTCTGTGATGCAATTGAAAACAGGGATCTGAGTCAATCAGACAGGGCCAAGTATGGGATCATGGACAACTTGGTTCGGTTCAGCTTTGGAGTTGAAGACTTTGACGATCTAAAGACCGATATTCTTCAGGCTCTGGAGACCATATAGGCTGGGCTGGGCTGGGCTGGCTCACCTGCGCCATTACGCAATTTTTGTTTTTGATCACTAAATGTTGTAATACTGTAATGGATTGAATGAAAACTTATTAGCGAGACTGGAACAATGCTCTTCTTTGAAGTGAAATTCTGATAAATCCTTGTTGGTTGATAAATTCAACATTATTTCCATGCCTCTCAAGGGTATACTGTAATTTTCCTGATGCGGAACCATAATGCTGAAAAGCATAAATGTTTTTATGTATAGAATATTAAACTTTTTCCTTTACTCGACTCGGAATGGCTAATCGGATCCCAACCAATCATATACAACAAGTCTATAATAAATATTTTATTATTGTTTCAGGAGTTAACCAGCATGTTTGAAAAGGATAATTTTGACTCTTGGCTCTGTTTCGTATTTCTTGAATTTTTTTATTTTTCCTTGCATGCATTTAGTTAATATATAAATTTTGGTACCCCTTATGGTATAAGATTGAATTGCAACATATATGTTAATATTTTAACTTTTATATGGTCATTATTTGTAAAATTTTCCCTTTTAATAGTTAAAATAAGTCGGTTATGTGCTTATCATGTGTGTTTGCAAGACAAGATAGATACTTTGTATACTAAAATATATTCGCTCCAAACAAGAGGGTAAAACCGTCAGAGCAAGGGGCTGTTTGTTTATAATTGAATGATTAAATAATTGAATCGGTCAACCATTCAATGTGTTTGTTTTGAAAAAAAAATATCTGAATAGCTGACCGATTCAACCATTCAAGGGCTGAATAGGTTAATGTCATTTTTTTTGGTTGAATGGGTTGCATGAAGTTTTTTTTTTACATTATTAACTATTATATTAAGTAATATTAAATAAATTTACAATAATTTTGAATTTGTTTAGAGGGGTAAAATAATAAAAATTTGTTATTCAGATGTTTTAGACATGTCAATTATCAAACAATTTTTTTTATTCAAATTCAGCTCAACTCTTTCAGATTCAGATTCAAATTCAATTTTTATCAAACACCACAAAGTATTAGATTTGATTGTTTGTGTTAATTGAGGATGAACTAAGAATATGGGTTAGAGAGTCCCAAATGTTTTATCAAGGTTGGGTATAATTTTTGTGATATTTTTTTGTTTATCTACTCTTAATTTGTATTCAATAACTTTAATTTGTTTCTTAATGTTTTTAATTTTTATAATTTAAATTGTATTTATAATTTTATAATCAAATTATACAGATTTAATATAAGTATACGAATTTAATAAGTATATACATGTATTATTTTTTTTAATGATAAAATATAGTGAAATACGTTGAAAATTATAAAAATACGACTTTCCCGATGATATGTTTTTTGGTCGGAAATGAATTTAGGGTCATTTTTGATTTACTTAAGTGTATTTAGAGTATGCTAATGTAAGATTTTAAATATGAGTTTCACAAGTGTTAAAAGGGTCATACTTCGAGACATATTAGCCCAAAGTTAAAACACCACATGATAATACATATTATGGATTTCTTTTGATCATAATTAATTAAAATGGACAGTTTTTTTTATAAAAAAAAGTTACTTGCGTATATTCAAAAAAAGAATAAAATAAAATTGTTTATATTTAAAATCAAAGTTATTACATAAAAACATTTATTTAATACTAATTTCAACTCTAAGCATTTGGATTCTTTCAAATAGTCATTGTAATTTTTCATCTAGTTATATAATTTTTTATACATGACAAATAATACCCCATTAACATGTATAAAGAATAAAAATATAAAACAATTAATATTAATGATATTATACAATTTTTTTATAAACAATAAATTATTTAAAATAAATAAATATTTAACTCGAAATGACCTAAAATCTCTTATTATAAAGCCTCTAACTTTATAATAATAATAATAATAATAATAATAATAAGGGTTAAGTTCAGATGACCAACTGGGGTTTGGGCGATTTCTCACTTAGCCACCTATTGTCAGTAAAGCTACATTTAAACTCCCGACCTTTTGAGGTGAAGTGAAAACATCACCTTTTCCATCCAACTTAACTGTGCGTGTATGTCAGACGCCAAAAGCGCGTGAGAAGGGTTGTAATAAAAAAAAAAAAAAATGTCCAAAATACCCTCTTCTCCCTCATTTGATAGCCTCTCTCTCATTTCTCACTCCTCATACCACAATCCCCAATTCAAGCTTGCCCTCTCCGAATCCCTCTCTTTCTCCCAAATCGCCGCCGCCGGCATATGTACTGCTACCACCCTCCTCCAACAAATCAGGTAGCTCTCGTCCCTGGCTCGGCACTTGACTACTAATTCTCGCAATTTCTTCTCTTTATTTCCTTACTTTATCAACTGGGTCTAGTGATTTGGGTGATACAGGACGTTGAAGATCTTCACGGTAGAGGGGGAGAACATGTACTCCGGCAGGGCGGGTTCATGGAAATTAGTTAATCTGGACCATCCGGCTACTTTTGAGGCCGTCACGATGGACTTAGATGTGAAAGAGATGGTGTTGAAGGATCCGGAGAGGTTTGTCAAGACTTGGAGTTAGCCAGACTTAGGCGTAACACTTGAGTCGCAGAAGTCTGGCGATTGCGACGGCGAATCGATCGATATTATTGGTGGAGGATATCGATTGCATCATTGAGTTGCAAATAAAGTCATTTGCTTTGGGAACCAAGTTTTGGGTGAGATTTACGTGAATCCGTGGTGTTTTTGGGGTAGAGAATTGGTGAATCAACCTCGGAGAAAAAGTTCTAAAAGGTCTAAATTGGTTGTGATTTTGGCTCCAGGTTACAAGTTTTATTGCCTAGTATTTTTTGGTTGTGCCATTATCTATTTACTTACGTGAAGAAGAAGAAAATCCTTCCAAGCCCCTGCTTCCATCGTTATTCATCCAAGAGAGCCGTCTCATCCCGATAATATGGTCAAGGTTGCGATTCTTAAGTAACAATGGAAGTGCTTCTACGGCGATGGGCAGTTATTGCTAGTAGAGACGATGAGTGGAATGCATTCCCATGTTATCAAGGTGAAATCTTCTCATATCTGTTCAAATTCTACTGAAATGTGACCAAGAATTTCATTTGGAAAATGAGCTAGTAGTGGCAATTTTGGGGTAGTTTATAGGGAGAATTGGATGATGGAACAAAATAGCAATGAAAAAGAATGGAGGTCGGAGTTATTAGCGACCAAAGCTTTGGATGAAATTCAAGTGAAATCATTTATTCTTTTCAAAGGTTCGACATAGACATTTGGTATCTCTTTTGGGTTATTCTCTTTGAAGCTTCGAGAGAATACTAGTTTACGAGTATATGCCTCGAGGGCTCTTAGCGAGCATCTATTCCATTGGAAGAGCTTGAAATTGGAACCTTTGTCCTGGAAGAAGAGACTAAACATTGCCGTTTACTGCCAAATTCCTCCACTTTACTGCCAAATTCCTCTGTTCCAAAGTTGAGCACCATTTCCTCTGTTTGTTTCTGAATTCCATCTTCTTGTTTTGGAAAGAAAAAAGAAGGAAATCTCTCCACTTTATTGCCAAATTCCTCTGTTCCAAAGTTAAGCACCATTTCCTCTGTTTGTTTCTGAATTCCATCTTTTTGTTTTGGATTACGATTCTGCTTCTAGTTTTGTCTCTGCTTTTAACAGTTTGAATGTGAATCATATGTTGTACTCTCTGCTCTTTTATGTTTGGCTTCCTAGAGTCGATTCGTTTTTTGTGTTGCTTTTAAGCATCATAAATTGGGGGATTTGAAGTTAGTGTTGATTTTTTTTGTTTGCTTTGTGTAATAGATCTGATTTGTAACAATGGGAAGTCTTATGAGCAAGATAGAGATTATTGAAGTTTTCTTAACTGAACTTGGAATTATAATTACTGAAGATCGGTGGATATTATTGAAGTTTTTTGTTTGTTAGAAAAAGAGAGAGAGAAACGACTATTTTTGGTTGTTTTATAAATGATTTTAGAATTTGGGTGTTTTAAAAGTGAGGTAATTAAGTTTTTAATAAAATAAAGTATTGAAGTTAAAGACGGAAAAGCACTTTTTCACTTCACCTCAAAAGGTCGGGAGTTTAAATGTAAACTTTCTTGTTAGATGGTTAAGTGAAAACCCTAAACCCTGCAGGGTGTTATCCTAACTTAACCCAATAATAAAGACTTTAATAATATTGATATTTTCCCTTCCTATTTTATGTTAGTGGCAACCATAGTGACACGATGGCATGATAAAGAGCCAATTTGAGAATAACTTATAAGTTGGTCATTTGTTACTATTCACTTGTTCTGAAATAACTTATATAAATTATTTTAAAATAAATTAATTTGACTAAATATAATGTCTATTTTGCTCTTTTTTATTAATATCATTTTTAGTAATTTTTATATTTATTTTAACTTATAAATCATTATGAATTGAAACATCTTTTATAACTTTATTTTAATTTAATTTTAATTTATAAATTAAATTGATACAGAACATTTTTATTTATAAATTACAACTTAAGATAACTTATATTTTATTCGGGAATGGAGTAATTTATAAATCATTCCCGAACAGTGATGAATATTTTCTCCATTCCAATTATTCAAAAAATAAAATAAAATTCGGGTTGTCTGTCTTATGTTATCTGTCCCTCCCAATTAAAACAAAAAACGCCGCTCGACTCCAAAATCACAAGAAACCAATAACAAGCACAAACTTCAAAAAAAGAAAAAGTAAAAAAAGACAAATTCATGATTCCTCCTCATCCTCATCCTCATCCTCCTATATGCAGGAACATCAATTCTTAAGCTATATTCTCCAATTCATCACCTTCACCTTCACCTTCACCTTCACCTTCACGTAATTAATAATTACATACTTGGGAAGTGATGAAATTCGGGAAAGAGTTTACAATCCACTTGGAAGAAACCCTACCGGAATGGAGGGACAAATACTTGTGTTACAAACCCTTGAAAAAGCTCCTCAAGCACATTCCAGCCACTGCCGATTCTGACCATGCCGCCCTCGTTCATCTCCCTCTTCCTCTTCCTCCTCCTCCTCCGTTGCCGGAGGATCTGGAGGACTGGTTCGTTAGGATTCTCAGCGAAGAACTTGAAAAGTTCAACGATTTCTATGTCGACAAGGAAGAAGAATTCGTCATCCGATTTCAGGTTTTCCCCCCTAAATTATTCCCTGATTGTTTGTATGGGCTTAAATTATTCTTATAATGAGGAACAACCGATATCTGAGTCTAGGTGGGTTGTTTATAATATTCAATCATTAGGCAAAACTGGAATAAATAACTTTTTGTTAAGCTTGTGGTTAAGATATTACATGATATAATAAAGACGGTTATTTACTGCTATTGTAGGGTTGAGTGTGTAAGATAGAATAGAGAAGAGAGGCTTGAACATGATGTTATGACTTTGCTAGGAATCAGAAGTTACAGGAAAGAAACTAAGCTTGCAGGAAAAGAAATTGACTAAAAAATAAAGGTTCATGTATTCGATAGATCTGAAATCAGATCACAATAGCCATAAAGTAGCTCAGCTCTTCAGCAATACACGCCATCACCATGCTCAGCACATGACAAGTAACAAACTCCAAACAGACTCATAAAGGATAGACTTAAGTACCCTCATTGAGTAAAATAGAAAGACTATTCTATCCCTCTAACCATTTATTAGATAACCAACTAAACTAATTAAGCTTAACAGGTAATCTTTCCAACAATTCCCCTTCCCTTAAGAAAATCCTTGTCCTCATGGATTAAAGTTAGGAAATTCACTGCAGATCTTTCGCCATTCTTCCCAAGTAGCATCCTCAGGTATTGTGTTGGACCATTGCACTAGAACCATAGTCACAGGGCTGTTGTGTTTTTTGATAATTTTCCTATCAAGGACTGCAATTGGCTCGAGTTTGATTCCCCTTCTTGATCACTTTAGGCAAAGATAGTTTGTATAACTTTCTTCCTTCCAATTTTCTTCTTGAAATGAGACACATGGAAGACATCATGAATTTTGGCTTCAGGGGTAATTTAAGTTGATAGGCCACCTTTCCAATTCTTTTAACTATGGAATAAGGTCCATAGTATTTAGCGAGATAATTTGAAGTTCTTTCTTACACTAACGAAGATTGCCTATAGAACAGAACTTAAGAAAAACTTCATCTCCCACTTCAAACTCCCTTTCAGATCTTTTTCTATCTGCATACATCTTCATTCTTTCTTGAGCTTTCTGCAAATTCTCCTTTAATAATCTGCTTTGCAATTTTTTCTCTCATCTCTGCACAAACATCTCAGACTGCAGATTCCTTGTGGCTTTGGCTTTGATGGTAACTCAGAATTGGAGGATCTACTCCATACAAAGCTTTGTAGGGAGTCATGCCAATTGATGTATAAAAATTGGTATTGTACCACCATTCAGCAATTGGCAGCCACTTTTTCCATTGAGCAGGTTTATGTCCAGTCATGCACCTCAAGTACATCTCAATACATTGGTTGACCCTTTCACTTTGGCCATCAGTTTGTGGGTGGTGGGCTGAACTTAGCTTGATTTGTGTCCCCATGGCTTTAAAGAGTTCCTTCCAAAAACTACTAATAAAGATTTTGTCTCTGTCAGATATAATGGCCTTTGGGGTTCCATGTAGCTTGATCACATGATCTAATACGAACTGTGCAACTTGTGAGGCTGTGTAAGGGTGTGATAGAGCCATTAAATGACATCCTTTGGTGAACTTATCTACTGTCACCAATATAGTGTCTTTTCTATTAGATTTAGGCAACCCTTCCACAAAGTCCATAGTTATAACTTCCCAAGCTTGATTAGGAATGGGAATTGAGTGCAGTAAACCTGGAGATAATACATGCTCATGCTTATTCCTTTGGCACACATCACACTGTTTGACAAATTCAGTCAAATTTTTCCTTAAACCTGGCCAGTATAAAAGGGCTTCAACCCTCTTAATAGTGGCTGTGATTCCAGAGTGTCCCCCCTTTGAGCTCCCATGAATTGCTTCTATTAGTTTCTTCCTCAACTCTCCCTGATTTCCCACATAAATTTTTCCCTCTTTCCTCAAGACTCCTTCCTTCAGACTGAAGAGTGGATTAGCATCTGGATTCATCATTAATGGGGACAGAACCTGTTGTGCTTCTAAGTCCCCTTCCAAGCTGCCACTGATTTCATCCTTCCAATTTGGGCTTATTTCTGTAACTGTGGTGCACCTGATTTCAGTCTCATATTGCCTGGATAGGGCATCTGCCACCAATTTGTCCTTTCCCTTTTTGTACACTATATTATAATCAAATCCAAACATTTTCGATACCCATTTCTGTTGCACCAGTGTTGTTAATTTCTGCTCCATAAAATATTTCAATGCCTCATGGTCTGTTTTAATGACAAAGTTCTGTCCCAACAAATAAGTCTTCCACCTCTGGACAAACATAATAATGGCTAGCAACTCCTTCTCATAAGTTGAAAGCCCCATGTGTTTGTTTGCTAATGCCTTACTGAGATATGCCAAAGGTCTGCCCTCTTGCATCAAGACAACCCCAATACCAGTATGACATGCATCTGTTTTTATGATGAAAGGTGATAGACTCCACGGCACGCTTGCGTGAGGTGGTCGTCGCCCGAATCGTTTCTAGCACAGTTGTTGGGTGAATTGCTTGCAACACCTTAACCCCTCGCATACTTTTTGAGCGGTAATCTTGGTACAATTGCTCGCGTTCGAATCACGCTTTGAATGGACACCAACGACACCTTGACCCTCGCTTATATTGAAGCGGTAATCTCGGTCAATCGACGATTGATCACGCGAGAAGACGCCACACACACAACTATGAATTGTTGTATGATAAGTCAAATTGAATCTCAAAGAAATAACTAAGAATTACTAGTTCTTAGGAATTCTTCAAAGAACCAAAAGTAGAGAATAAACTCACAAATATATTGAATAATAATAATGAATAATGTATTTGATTACATAACTCAACCTCTATTTATACTACTCAAAACAATCCAAATCCTAATAGGAATTTATAAGCTATAACCCTAATTTCTATAAGGAAATAGAAATCAATTTGGAAAAAAAAATCTAATTAAAAGAAATCCTAATTATAATAGAATTAAAAATTAAGAATCCAAAAAAAAAAAAATCCTTCGTCACGTGAACATAAAGTCTCTGCATGCGTGATTGAAATTTGCTAAATTCGTGTACTATTAAAATTGATATGAACCAAAGATGATGATTGTAAAGAAACTTGGCCCCACCAAAATAATATCTTGACATCTTTGAATCATTGCTTCATGAATATTAACGTTGAAAAGCTACTTGAATTGCTTAAGCTCGATATCTTGAAGAAAAAAAAAACGCATATTACGTGATGATCAAACAACCTTGCCAAGTAAACTGCGACCCACATGAAATTAATTAAATCATCCCATTCGGTTGCATGTAATATATGTGGACTTTGCTAAAAAAAATTGGGCTTGTATTAAATTGACCCAAATTTGTGTCTCTTGCTCTTTTGCCTCCTCTTTGGATTTTCTTGCGTTAACTTCAGCCCAAGCATCTTGGATCAATCCATTGAGACCTTGTTTGAACCTCTTTGTTCTAGCCTTGCTTGATCCCCACGTCCCTTTAGTCTTGTTTGAATCCACGCAAAGGCTTCTTGAAGTCAGGTAGTGTTAGCACTGGAGTAGAAGACAAAGCCTCTTTCAATCTACAGAAAGCTTCCTCAACTTCTTTTCCCCACTGAAAGGCTCCCTTCTTAAGCAGGTTGGTTAGAAGTTTGGAAATAATTCCATAATGTTGTACAAACCTTCTGTAGTAGCCTGTGAGACCCAAAAAACCCCTTAGTGACTTCAAATTTTTGGGAACTGGCCATTTCTTCATTGCTTCTATTTTGTTCTCATCCACTGCCACTCCATCTTCTTTAATCACATGGCCCAGATATTCAATCTCAAATTTACAAAAGTCACACTTGCTTCTTTTAACAAAGAACTGATGTTTCCTTAAAAGTGAAAGTACCTGTCTCAGATGTTGTGTATGATCTTCCAAGCAGTGGCTGTAGACCAAGATATCATCAAAGAAGACTAATACAAACTTCCTCAATTGTTGGCTAAACACTTCATTCATTACGCATTGGAAAGTGGCTGGTGCATTGGTTAAACCAAATGGCATCACCATAAATTCATAATGTCCTTGGTGGGTTTTAAAAGCAGTTTTTTGAACATCCTCATCTTTGACTCTGATTTGGTGATATCCACTCCTCAAATCTAATTTAGTGAACACTTTACTTCCTTTTAGCTCATCTAGCAGTTCATCGATGATAGGTATAGGAAATTTGTTCTTCACAGTAATGTTATTTAAAGCCCTATAGTCCACACAAAATCTCCAAGTGTTATCCTTCTTTTTGACTAAAAGAACTGGTGATGCATAAGGTGAAGTGATGTGCTTAATAATACCATTATCCAGCATTTCTCTAACCAACCTTTCAATTTCTGTTTTCTGTATATAAGGGACCTGTATGGATTGGCATTGACTGGTTTGCTGCCTGGAACAATTGGTATGTGATGGTCTTGACTTCTAATTGGTGGCAGCCCTTGTGGCTCCCTAAAAAGATCTTCATATTCATCTAGCAGATTTTTGATTTCTGTGGGGGGTGACTGATCACCTAATTCTGCTTCTTCCATAGCTGTCAATTGTGCTAAAAAATAAATCTCTTCTTTGGGATTCCAGTGGAAAGTTTCTTGTATCTGCATACTATAGAAGTTAGGGGTGTCTTCCTGGTTCCCCAAAACTATATTTTTTCCTTTGCCATGAATCACCACTTTCTTTTCTTCAAAGTCAAATAGTATAGGACTGACAATTTTCATCCATTGAATGCCTAAGACAGCATCATATCCACCAAGAGGAATCACATACATTAGAGTTTGAAACTCCCCTTGCTCCATATGCCAGGTAAAATTTGAAACTATTCTGTCACATTTGATAGAGTCCCCATTGGCCACACAGTTACTTTTACTGGAGTACATGGTTCAGTGGGTAGTTGAAATTTCTTAACCACAGTGGTAGACACAAAGTTGTGTGTGGAACCACTGTCTAGAAGCATACAAATTTGTTTGTTCTTAATCCTGCCCTTCAACTTGATGGTGTGAATTCCACTAGTACCAGTGATGGCATGTAAGGAGACCCCACAATTATCTTCTCATTGTAATTTTTCTTCTCCTTCCTCTTGTATTATCATAGCCATTTCTGAAATTTCTTCCTCTGTTTGTTGTGGTTGTTTTGCTGTTTGTTCTTCTTCTGCAATCATGATGTAGATGTGTTTATTCTTACACCTATGCCTCACAAAGTATACCTCATCACAAAGGGTAACACAAGCCTTTATCTCTCTAGCTGCCATCTCGGTTCTAAATCAACCTTTTAATAGGATAGGTTTTCATCCGTCCCACTTCCTTTATTGCTTCTCGTTAATTCTTTTGATAGAGGTGAATAAGACTTGAAGGACGAGGCGAAGAGTGTAGCCTCCACCCTTATGTGAACTTGATTGTCTCCTGTCCAAGGACTCCAAGTGAAGTTCACGCCTTTTTGCTTCGATTTATTGCATCTCTGAGAGTCGTTGGTTTCACTACATATAGGGTCAGTAGTAATTTCATCCTTTAACCCACTTAAGAAACTCTCTACAAAATATTCTTCTCTGTAACTTTTGTTCTGAGCCAACATAAAGGTTTTTAACTCCTCAAACTTTTTGATATACTCATCAACTTTGCCTCTTTGTGTAAGTTTATTAAATTGCCCAGTCAAGTTCTCATGTGCTCTAGAGGCAAATCTACTACAAATATGTTGAATGAAGTCCTCCCAAAGCAGCCAGGGTTGTTCCTCTTGAAGAGATTGATACCAAATATCAGCTTCTCCCTCCAGATATAGAGCTGCATATAGAACCTTAGTTCTGGAATCCATGAGAGGATTCAACTGGAAAAAAATTTCACACTTTTTCAACCAACCTCTAGGATCTTTTCCTTCGAATTTTGGGAAGTCCATTTTTGGCATTGGAAAGGGCAGAAAAGGGTTGTGAGGCCTGTATTGTGGAACTTCAAGGGGAACTCCCCAAGATTGTGGGTTACCAGTGGTAGAGTTTGGTCCATATTACATATAAGGGTTAGAAGAGTTATGGTGTACTGAATACAAATTACCAGGGAAATGTGATCAGGCATAGACTGGGTTGTTCCTATAGGAGGTGGAGGTTCCACATAGGGGTTCCATAATGTACCACTGAAGGGGTACCTCGGAATGGTGATATTCTGATTATTTGTATAGGGTCTGGTGACGGGTTCTGTGGGTGGATGTGTAATTATGTGGCTGAATGGAGTTGTAGGTACTGGATTATTGTTTGGAATCTGAATGGGAGGTCTTGTAATGAGGGAAAAATTGTTAGTGTAAGAACTGAAAGTTTGCGGTGTGGTTAATGGAGTAGAAGTGGTTCCAATTTGAACAAGGGTAGCAGGTACAGAGATAGGGATAATAGACTGTGAAATCAATGAAGGATTCAGTCCAGCTGCTGAATTTGAGACTTGGAGATTTGTAGCCCAATTAACACCGTCATCAATCGATGTTGTCTTACTCAGACCATTAGAATTAGCACTTACTTCACTTTGGATCGATCGATTCAAGAGGGATTCTAGTGCTTCACCTATGTTCTTCGAAAGTTCTTCATGAGAGGATTGAATTCGTTGCTGCGTACCGGTTACCACTTCGAACTGCTCCTTCGTCTGCTCAAAGCTCCTCTCCATCATCATTTGGAGTTGTTCCATCCTATTTTCCAAGGACTTGAGATCTTTCTCATGTTTTTGTAAACTGGGTTTAGCGGTGGAGTCTGCCATAACCGTCGGCCCAAGGTTGCTTTGATACCACTCTGTTATGACTTTGCTAGGAATCAGAAGTTACAGGAAAGAAACTAAGCTTGCAGGAAAAGAAATTGACTAAAAAAATAAAGGTTCATGTATTCGATAGATCTGAAATCAGATCACAATAGCCATATAGTAGCTCAGCTCTTCAGCAATACACACCATCACCATGCTCAGCACATGACAAGTAACAAACTCCAAACAGACTCATAAAGGAAAGACTTAAGTACCCTCATTGAGTAAAATAGAAAGACTATTCTATCCCTCTAACCATTTATTAGATAACCAACTAAACTAATTAAGATTAACAGGTAATCTTTCCAACACATGATGTTTCTTGTTTTAAATGTGTGAACTTGAATGCTGAGAGAGAAAACCATAGATGGTGAGAGAAGCATGTTGGAATATAAGATTTTTCCCTGAACGGAAAAGGGGGTTAATTAGATGGAGTATGGACCTTGTTCTTGTGAGGAAGAACACTTGGCTGATTTTAAAGCAGAACTTGGTGAAGCTTGAAAAGCATCTGAATTGCATTTTGGAAGAAGGTAAGGATGGGCAACAAGTCATATCTGGATTCTAGAGAAGGGAAGGAAAGGAAGGAAGAGGAATAAAGCGATGTTGTTCAAGTCACTGATTAGTTTGTCATGAAGTTATGATTCTATAGTTTTAACCATAGTTGAATAGGTAGAAGGGAATTGTGTACAAAAGACCAGTTATTGGTGTTATACTCCTAGAATTGTGTATTTTAAACTTAAATGCATCTTCTACCCACACCTGTTGGGGCTACGGTTTCATGGAATGACAAGTCCCAAGAAAGTCAACATAACCATGTTTAACTTTTCACAGTTGAGAATTGGCTTATGAATCTTACTTATTTTTCAGGTAGTTAAGATTCCCTACCATGCTTTCCCTTTTCAAGTCATTTGAATTAATTTGCCTGTTCTCTGGAAATAAATTGGGATCTTCATTATCTTTAATTTTATGGTTCATGGTTCTAAGTTCCAGCAATGTCCTTGTAATATTCATAATGAGTTGCCAGTGCCTGTTGTGGACCTTTTGGTACGTATGCGATTTAAGTCATGTTCAACAATTACACATGTCAGTGCAAAGGTGTTTTTTTATAGAAAAGCTGGCCTTGCAAATCTTCAACATTTTTGTCCTTCCTACGAGGCTTCGATTTGGACTAAACCTTGAAAAGAAAAATTATGTGATCACTGACCTGATTTTCTACTAATCCAGTGTGCTGTCTTATAGTAGAGTTCAAAGCATGGAACCGGACAGGCGGTCGAATCGGAAAAAACCGGAACCTGTCCGGTCCGGTTCGGACCAATAATCCAGTGTTCTGTCTTATAGTAGAGTTCAAAGGTCCATGGTTGATTGTCGTATTGGTGTTATCATATGTATTAAAAGCTGAGACTGTCAATTTAATAGTCTTAGTGTAAAGTTTCATGATTAAGTTTTAGATTTTCTTTCATTGATATTCTTCATTTTTTAACTCTTATGGTTGTATTTTTGTTCAAAAATTAAGTGATGTTGGTCATGAAGATTAATGTCTCTTTTAATCAATTGATGCCTCCTTTAATTGAAGCTTGACAACCTCACAGTTATTCATTGTGTCTTGATATAGATTTTTAACTGCAATTGCAACTGCAACAGGAATTGAAGGAAAGAATTGTGCGAGTGAAGGAGAAGAGCTGCAAGGATGGAGTCTTTACAACAGAGAGTGAATTCAGTGATGAGATGATGGACATTCGTAAGGATTTTGTTACCATTCATGGAGAGATGGTGCTCCTAAAAAATTATAGCTCCTTAAATTTTGCAGGTACAACAGCTACTTTTATTATATTTTCCATCTATATCTAATTTGGGTTTTTCAAGGACTTTCCTCCTTTCACTCGGAGATTGTTCTTCTCAAATTAATCTGTTTAAAATTTTAGGTATAACACCAGCGAGGCTACTACTGCAAATTATTTATTCTAGATTTAAGGAGCTTTTTGGGTGGGTTGTGGATTTTTTCTTAGTTGGTGACCCATTTCTTTCTTGCTTTAATAGGTCTAATTAAAATATTGAAGAAGTATGATAAAAGAACTGGGGACTATTATGCCTTCCTTTTACACAACTTGCCCTTCAGCCCTTCTTCTTCACAACAGAACCTCTCACAAGGCTAGTACATGACTGTGAGGCAAATCTTGAAATTCTTTTCCCCTTGGAAGCTGAAGTTGTTGAATTTACTAGCACTGCACGAGATCAGGCAAACTCAATGCCTTCTGACATGGCAAATAAATCAGCAGAGACATCTTCCACATTGGGTGAGGAAACTGGGGATGTATATCGGATGACTCTGGCTGCAATGAGAACTATACAGTGCCTTAAAAGGGCGAGTTCCACCTACAATCCTCTGTCGTTTGCGTCCATCTTTGGGTGCCAAGATAATGACAGTACTGGTGCTGTAACAGCAGAAAACTCAGGTTCCGACTCTTTGCACTCCCCACAGGACAAGGAGCCAAACCTTGATGATGCCCCTTCCACCAAATAAAACTGCCTTCGTTCCAGTAATGTTTTATGCTTCAGAATCCTTTCTCATATAGGGTGGAAATTGAATGACAAGCTTCTGAAGGGCAGAGGAATCAGAGTAAAGGAATGAATGGCTGGTGGTGCTTTGGGTAATGGAGGAGGGGTTGAGACGTTGAGTAGCTGCTGTTCGTAAGTGAATGCAATGTCTCATTGATGAACAGAGGCAATGATGAAGTGGGTCCAAAATGGCCTTCTTGAAGATTTGCATCACGCATTGTTGCTCAAACAAACTGATAGACGGAGCTTGACAATTCAACTAGGATAGAGTGCAGAGTTGGACGAAGATATCTCCACAGACATTGATATCTGTGTTTTTTGTTTTTTTTTTTAATAACCGTGTTAGCCAATGTTAAACTGCGAGTCTAAGATTTCAAGCCATCCTTCTTCTAATGTTTTTCCCCCTTGTATTTCGAATGTTTGTTGTTCATCTTGTGATATGGATGCCATACAGTGAAAAACTTGATGCGAACCATCGATTATAAGTTAAAAGAGTTTTCAATTAGAGTGTGAGATATATATATATATAGACAGCAATCCAACTTTTTAACATAATATGAGTTTAGATTTGATATGTTTTCATTTGATGTCTAAAAAGTTTATAAAAAATAAATAATGAAAAAATACATCAGGCAAGCTTCTGCTCCTCTTTCTTTGTGAAATCTATACATCTCTGTCTTCATCCTCGTAGCTAAATGGTAGCGGGACGGACTTAAACGCCCTAAATTTTCCTACATTGTTCAAGTGCTCATTCTCCAACCTGATCAGCCAGTTCAGTAAGGCACAGGTTAAAAAAGGCAAGAATTTCAAGAAGATTAGATTACAATGATTTCGACATCAGACCTGAAAAAATTCCATACACCGCGGCGAATGATCTCCAAACCGGCAACAATGGCAACCAAGGCTTTCCTATGGAGAAAAGGTGCATCATGAATATCAAGAACTGACTGCGTCCAGGCAGGCCTTAGTATAACATTCAATACCTACATGCAGTTAGTTTCATATCAGAGATTTAAAGATTGTTACTTGAATAAATTTTGTTCATTCTAAGAAATTATTACCATGGCTCCATAATAGACTGATTTGTTTGGTACAAGGAGTTTATCTCTCAGCAAAGGGTTCTTTGAATTCCTCTTCAGAAGTCCCCAATCCATGACAATGTCCCAGTAAGTATTAAACATTGTAGCTATTATTGAAGTGGCTGCAGCCATGAATTGCAGCGTCGAGCCACACTTTAGATCATAACTTGTTCTCATCACAACTGCAATGATCGTTGACAAGTATTTGAGCCCGTTTACTGCTTGATGTGAATCTTTCTCATCGTACAATCGTCGTAGGCACTACATGCGTATATTTATATATCAGACTCGATTATAATTTAAACTACATGCCTTAATTTGATAACACAATAAAAAGTAAAGAAAATGAATAGGCAAAGAATGCAGACCTGAAGGCAGCGGCACCAATATGGAATGACGGCTATAATTATGTAAAAGAATTCATATACATTGCTTTCGCGGCACGTGTTTGTTCTCCTCTTGTAGTCCCCCCAGCCATAGTAGCAGACATAAAATTCCAAACTCCTAAAAGCCTGGACCTGAATTTTGGTATACAACAGTATAAGTTACTTGATTTTATCTGGACATTTTGAATAATGAATGTTAATGAAAATAATTTTACCTGGCTAGTAAACTGATCAGCCAAGAAAAAATCTGGGAGGGTAACCTACAAATGCAGAGAAATGAAGATGTAATTTCAGCTGCACTTGAGCTTATTCGTATTATGATGGATAATTCTCAAATCATTTTACCTTGTATAAAGGAGCACAAATACAGTGCCACACACATTGGATGAGGAGGAAACGATTTGTACGGTAGATTATGTTAAACGGACAAATTGTTATAAGAAATACAACCTGCAAATTGATATCAAACTAGTAAACACTACTGCACTTCTGATGGACAATAATAAGGAAGGGAAAAAGAAAGTTATTTGACTGTTACAATGACTAGGCCTAAAGGAAGCAGTTCAGTTATTGCTTTGTAGCTTCTTGTTCTAGGGTCCATGTCCATATCCAGATTTGCGAGTATTGCAGCCAGTGTGAGTACCGTAAGACCCGAGCTAAGGAGGAGGACTTCTCGATAACACAATTCTGTTCCTGGTTTGAGTCCAAATATGAAAGAATAATGCACCCGAAAACGCCTCCACAAGTATATGTTTCCAGAGAACATGAGCATATGCAGTACAATGAGTCCGAACAAGCTGTAAAAAGACAAGCAGATAATATGATCATGTGCTCCTTTAAAAATATACGAGTGAAAATGTATACCTGTAAAGTGGAAATATGTTATTCATATACTGTTCACGCCCCTCGCTCTTAAGAATATCTCTTGCATGTATAATCAAAATAATGGCTGCTACAAGTGCTAATGAGCAGCCAAAGAACAAACCTGTACCCAAATATTCTCACTAAAAATCCAATCTTGTACTTCTGATAATACAATGATATTTAAATATCTCTACAACTAATATTCTATGCTTTGAGGTGATCTGTTAAGCGTCTTACCCACAAAAAATGTTGGAATATGCTTCTCTCTTTTTTCTTTTGGTCTCAAAGTAGACATTCCTTTGTTGCGATTTCCATTAGAAAAGTGCTTTGTAAAGGTGGCTTCCACTCTTTCTATCAGCCCGGTAACCTGATAGATCAGGATATGAACCAATGCCAAGTGTCATGAAGAATATATGCTAGCTAATTAATCCTACGGATATTAAACAGTATAGTATGAATAACATCAAATTAAACCTCATCTGAATGGCCAAGAAGAGATTTGTTGATCATCTCTAAGTATGCTTTTGAAGCATTTCTTGAAGTAATCTGCACAAATGCAAATTACCAAAGATGAACAAACAAACATAATGTACATATATATATATACACACACACTGATAGACAGACAGAGAGTGGGAGAGGAATTGGGGACCTTGTCATACTTCTTCAAGATCTTGGAGAATGCCAGTAGATTCAAGAAGCTTTTAAAAATATTATCAATGTGTTAATCGTGATCGAATTTAAGAACATATTAATGCTATAGAAAGAAGAGAGTGCATTTATTGTTACCTGTAGCTTTTAAGAAGTCGTAGCTCTTGGTAGAATTCAATAAAGGCCCGTCTCATTTGTTGTTCCACCATCCCCAGTTTGTCCTTGCTGAAAGATGAGTCGTGTTTTGATGATGTCTTAAGTAGCTTTTTTAGAGTTAATACGGGAGTTGCAGGATCTACATTGATCTTTACATGATTCAAAACTTCCAAAGAAGCCAGACTAAAGCTCCCATTATCTGCGTTGTCTTTTGTAGCTTTGTTCATGTGATCATCTTCCCTACATCGTTCAGCTCTCATCTCCATTTCTTGAATCAGATCCAGAAGTGACATTGCTTCACATTCAAAACAAATACTAGAATTTTGAGATAGTGATAAACAGGGTTTTTCTTTCTCAATTAATATATGTGATGAAATGAAATACTAATGTTTATATACATGCTATAAGTCTTTCAAGAAGAGTATAATCTTCCCCTCCCCTTCATCAAATATTTCTTTAAACTTTTCATATATGTGTGTGTATAATTAATTACTCACCAGGGTTTTTATCATTTGCCACAGGAGATAAAAATGGTGAAGATGATGCAAAACCATTGCCATCTTGTAAATCTCCCACCCTATAATCGACCTTTATCCGAAAAGCAATGAGAGCATCCATCTGTCTATTCAATTTATCTGCTTCCTTCATCACTTGATCCAACTTAATCTTATAAAACGTAACCACTTTGTTGAACTCATCATCAAGTCTCCTAAAGAACACAAGCTCATACTCCCCTCCTTGCTCCGACGACTTGAAGAAAATACTCTGGTAATTCCCTTCTGACCCTTCTTCTTGTTGCTGCATTGCACCAGCAAGAATGACTTCCTCTTCCTTCCGATCAATCTCCGAGGAAATCTCTATACAGTTACCATATCGACTTGTTAGTCCACTAAACGCTCTATACAACAATTCCCTTCTCTTCATTGGAGCTGAAAGTGATTCATTTTGCTGTCGAAAATGTAAGATATCCTTCAATATAGTTTTGAGAAAATTGTAGTCCATATATTTCTCCTGCCATTCTGGCACCGTCTGAGAAGCAAATTCCTTGCCAAACTTCATTTTTCAATTACTTAGATTTGTACTTCCCCTGTACCATTATAAGTTTATAACCAATCACCTTAACTATCAAAATTTGAATGAAATTTGTCCTTTCATTCAACTTGTTTCCACATTTATGTTATGACCATTTCCACTCGATAATTAGAAACAATAAGACATGTGCCAGCCATCATTATATATAGTATAGTCATAGTGTGAGCCGGCTAGCTAGATTAGTTTGCATTATGTTAGGATTTTTTATTTTTATCTTCATTTCAAATACAGCCAAATGTAGCATGTTTAATTTTTTATGTTACATGACGTGGCTAGCACAAATAATATTCAAAATGAATTGCCAACAGGTGACAGCACTGTTGTGTTGAAAATTTCCAAACCCACATTTCGGTTTTTACAAGAATCTAAAACCGAATTGAAAATAGTCGCAAGACAACACGAACCTATTGGAACTCAACTGTATGAATTTAGTTTTTTAGTTTCAAATAAAGAAATAACAATTAACAACATAGTTTATAAACAATTACTCTTTAAAGTCTTTTACTTCTATTATCTTTCTTCGAATTTTGTCAAATGTAAAAAAAGAAAGAAAAGTCATTTAGACTTTTATATTTGTTTTTCATTTTAATAAAATTAAAAAATAATAATAAGATAATTGTATTTGTAAATTTCGAGCGGAATTGATTCCTAAAAATATTAGTTATTAGAATATTAAGTATAAAAAGATCTATTATATTATACTTCATCTGTTCCAAATTATTTGATCATTATTGACTTTGGAAAGTTAATTTAAAATATTTTCAAACTCAAAATTAATATGAATCATTAAAAAATTATGAAATAATAAAACTTACAATGAATATATACTTTTTAGATAGTTTACAATATTCATGATTAAAATTAAAAGAATCCATGTTAATTTTGAATTTAAAAACTCGTGTTGATTTTAAAAAGTCATTATTAACCAAATAATATGGAACAGAAAGTAGTATATATTTATAATAATTTAAGAACAAGTAGTAAATAATCAAATAAATATTTACATATGTGTATATATCATCTATCTAACAAAATACAACAAAATATAGACACAACTAGTACATATATATAGGACAACACGTGTGCGATTTTTATCTTCCTCTCTTCCAAAATTTAGATATACATTTTTCTTTTTAATTCATTCTAAAATTAGAGATATATTTCTATTTTAAGATCATAAAGTGACATAATCTTTACAACTTACCATTACCTTTTTAGCTATCATTTTCAACATGAAATCACCATTACAAATATATTTGACTTTTAATCTTCCCGACTCAACTATCAAACAAGTAGACAGTAGTTCATTTATATTTTAAATAAATTGACCATAAATTTAAATTACAAGATTTCTAAACTGAGTTTAAAAATTCAAAATCACTGTATAGTGCTCATCTTTACTGCTACAAACATGCATAAACTCCAGATGCTAGTTCAGCTGATTCATTATGATTTTTTAATTTCTTCAAGCCAAAATTACAGAATCTAGTCGAGGGAAACCATAAAAACCCTTCATTTAGACAATCTTGGGTTCATTTTAATATCAAGCATATCTTGCAACTTTCTTCACTCCCTAGATTCATTCACAGACGGTACCAGAAGTAAGCACTAAATTCAACTATCCCTCCATTTATTACCTCTAAAATACGTAGAGAATCACAAACATGGAACAAATCAAATCAAGATCACCTTCATACAGCTCCAGAATTTTCTATTTCACAACTGAATCCAACACCTCTCAATGTCTCTCTTTCAACAAGACACCCAAACTATTCACAAGGAAAAAAACATGCATTCTACCCGCAAGTCTGGGATTTATTATGAGAACACACAAATTTCATACACAAGCTTATTTAGTTATTTTAACCACACCTGTTTTTTCTGCCATATCAATTTCAAATAACACCAAGTAAAAAAATAGAAGGAAAGCATGCCCACTCTTTATTTAGTAGCTTAATAAGGCATCCATCCTGTTCTGGACAATGAGCGGCCTGCTCAATCATCATAGTGCTTGCGGTGCTGGTGATGCTTATGGTGGTGTTTCTTCTTCTCATCATCATCATCATTATCGTCAGAGTTGTCATCACCCTGTCAATTTTACACCACGTCAGATGCTCATTGATATCAACCGCAAACAATAATTAACCTTTTTAGTCTCTAAACTCGAAAAATAATTCACTTTCTATCCCAACAAAATTGCACTAGCATGAAATTAAAATGGCTCTCCATGACTAGGTTTACTATAAATCATTCCAACTCAACTTTAAATCAGAAGAAAACTGAATATATCAACAACTACTAAAGGTTACAATTGTAGGCTGATAAACATAAATGGCTACTCCTCTAACAAGCAAACAGATGATGGTTTTCTTGTAAATTCTAAGACGACAAAATACAATTGTAACAGAAAAATGTTCAGAGTGAATTGGATTGCAGATTACCCTTCTTTTTTTCTTCTCTTTTTTTTTCAAGTAAGGTCATAAAATCAATGTCTAAAATTTTGATATGCAATTCAGTAGCGAGCATTTGATTTTAGGGATATCTACCAAGCAGGAATTACCAAAGGGCCAAGGCATTACCAACTATCGTATATTACCTTCTAGACTAATATAGTGACCTTGATTTTTCCATCATGCCCTAAGCAAAATTAGTAACGTACTTCCAAAAGACTTTCTTTCCCCCTTTTTGTCAGTATGCATGGGATTTAGCTACTACAGCACACAAGAGTTCCAGGATATTAGAAGAAAAACTATGATGATTGATGGATACCCAATGAAACAGGAACAACAAGACTAATCATTCATTCTTTGTAGAATTAAAAGTCAAAAAAACAAAAGGGTAACCAGAAGCAAGAGACCAGCAAAGAAAGGGTATAAATTGAAATCGTTCAAGGGACTAAAGATCTGGAAATTAAAGCATTTTGCTGAAAATCCTTTGATCTTTATTTTGTAAGAGTGGAACCGCAACCACTAATCTTATGGTGTACGATACTGGTTTTGAAGATTGTCTTTTTACATACGACTAAGCCTTTTTATCAGTTATTTATAATATTATCACAATTAATGATTACAAGACTCACTCTATCACTAATTTTATTCCTTATCTACCTTTCTAAATTTCAAATGGGTATAAGTTAAGGATAAGATACAACATTACAAAAGGAATCAAAGATAATTCGAAAAGCATGCACAATAATTATAAAGGTATAGAATAGTAGTTCAACCTCCTATGACGATGATTGTTAACAACTTAACATACAATATTGAGAAATAGAAATTTATCATGCAGAAATGTCCAAAAATTGAAACAAGATTAATGCATTATAACTATAATGATTCACAAAGAAACAACTAATGAAAAGGTAACAGTAATATAAGATAATCAAGACACACCTCTTATCTATTGATTCTTTCCAAGCCGTCATATCAAACAAAAAGGGGATTCTCTTAACATTTTTAGATAAGCAAATGGTAAGAATCAAAACTGGAGAAGTAACTACATTAAACTGCCAACACAATTAACAGCATTATACAATACTCCCTCTGTTCTACAAAAAATGTCTCATTTGCTTTTTTCATAGTCAATTTGTGAAATCCTATAATTCAAAGACTTTAAATTATTTGATTTTAATTAATGCAATAGTCAATATTGGTAAGTACTTAAGAAGTACTCCTTAGTCCAAAAATGTCATTTTGAACATCTAAATAAATTCACAATAAAATTCAAAATTTGAATTTTGTGATTTAATAAATTAAATAGGATCAAACATTACTCAAATGACTCTTTTCATGGAAAATCGAGTATAAAATACACACACAATAAGGCAGCAATATATATCAAGGGATTAGACGAAATGAATATAAAGGGGTTACTTAATTAGCTCACATGTTTTTTATGACCGTAGCTCCTTCGATTATCATCATCGTCATCACTACCACGCCTCTCATAGCTAGGCTTAGGCTTCCGGTATTCTCCCTCCTCAGATCTCCCATAGCTGGATCCCCCATATCCCTCACTCTGTCTCTGGTAACTCGGTGCCTCAAACTCGGTCCTCTCTGACCCCCCACCATATCCACCAGACCCATATTCCGAGCTGGGCTTCCTCCCATACCCAGATCCATACTAGATCCATACTCTTCCGACTAGGTTTTGTGCCCGTAACCTGATCCATATTCCGAACCAGAATGCTCATGTTCACTCTTCCTCCCATACCCAGATCCATATCCGGGCTGCTCATATCCGCTCTTTTGTCCATATCCAGATCCATGTTCGGAACTAGGCTGTGCTCATATTCACTCTTTCGCCCGTACCCGGATCCATACTCGGAACTGGGCTGCTCATATTCACTCTTTCACCCGTACCCAGATCCATACTCCGAGCTGGGATTCTCGTATTCACTCTTCCGGCCATAACCACCCGATCCATATTCCGAAGTGGGATTTTCATACTCCGGCTTCCGCCCATACCCGCCAGATCCACCAAACTCGCTCCCACCGCCGCCATAACCACCACCAGCAGCAGGGCGGTTCATACCGGGCTGAAATCCATAATTGGCTTGAGGCTTCTCATATCCACCACCACCGGCGCCACCATAGGATGAAACCGGTCGGGGCTTGGGGCGGGCATAGCTCTTGTACTCGTTGTCGAGGGCGTCATCGCCGTAAGCAGATGGCTCGGCGTGGGAGGTATACTGAGGACGATCGTAGTCGAAGGCATCGGAGGAAGAAGACGTCATCGCCGTAAGCAGATGGCTCGGCGTGGGAGGTATACTGAGGACGATCGTAGTCGAAGGCATCGGAGGAAGAAGAGGTAATTGTGTAGCAGGTTTCCTCGGACGGAGGAAGGGGACGGCCGTATGTGAGGTGGATATCATATCCGCCACCATAGGGGGTCGAATCGTACTCGACGAAATCGTCGACCTCGTCGCCGTCGTGGTGGCCTTTTGGGTAGTATGACATTGTTGTTTACTTGATTTGTGTTTCGAGGTAGATCTGTAACAAATAATACAGAACCCTGATTATTTATAATTAAAATTTGGGGCTGAAGTAAAAAACATCGTGGGACAATTTAAAAAATGGAGATGCGGGGTATCGAACCCCGTGCCTCTCGCATGCAAAGCGAGCGCTCTACCATTTGAGCTACATCCCCATTTTCTTCTCTTCTTCCTCTCTTAATTATATTTAATAAATATAAACTGAAACGCGTCTCCATTTAAAACCATTTTCTCCCTAATAATTATTTTTAAAAAAAAAAAAATTACTTAATTTGTTGTGTTAATAAAAGGCAACATTGGCGGTATAAGATTCCAATGGAACGTTCGTATTTACGGAACAAAATGATACTCCGCTCCGCGGACAGAGTCGAGGAAGCAGCAAAAAATTGTGTAAATAGTCTCTCACTCATACAACTGATTAAAAACCAATACAACGCATGATAGAGATACACACCTGCTTTTTTCATTTATCAATTAACTTGAAGAAATTAACAGAACCCAAAAGGTAAAGAATTCATTCAGACCACGCTCAAAACAAAAACCAAACCAAGCCTAGTTCTTCAATTTAAAGTACAAGATCAAGATGATTGCAAGTACAAGGACCGCGATTATGGAGCCAATGATATACTTGTTCCTGCTCATGCGTCTTGACATTGCTGTCAATATCTTCTTAGTCTTGCTCACATTGTCATCCACTCCATGAAGCTGCAACCGTCAAAACAAAATCATTAGATCTATAAACTCACAACAATCACAGATGCCTTCATCTTGTGATTTGATTTGCTCCAACACAAATTTCACCTCATTTATTCACTAAAATATGATCCATTCAATATTTTAAATGGGTCAAATCATGGATCATATTTCATTTGACCCACTGATCCACCAAAATAAATAAATAATACCATATGTTTCATTTACTCATCCAACTAAGTTGTCCAACTATAACTATATTATTTCTTTCTTTATTTATTACAATCATTGTATTGTTACTATTTTAATGTCACTCTCCATTCCAAAATGAGAATTATATTGCACTTCTTCCTTTTTTTCTTTACACATTTTAAGTTTGTCCCAATAATTTAGAAATAAATTTATTGAGTTTTACTAATATAAATTTTATTAATTAAATTGCTATTGAGAAAATTTATTAAAATAATTATATAAAAGTATATCCAAGAGAAACTTCATACTACTTCAAAATTAAAATTATACTAAATATGTATGAAGTGCAATTAGTAGGTTTTTATAATGAAATTAGCATAAAAGTCCATTACATTGTCATACCATTCAACAAAACTATTTTCTATTTGGTTTAGCTAAAAGTCTTCAGCCTATCTGAAAGTTGTTTATTAATACATACATTATGTTTTTGGTTCTCCAGTAAAAAGAAATAATGATAATCCATACTATTAAAATTATTTAAACTCGCATCATATATACAGAAAATAAACCAATACATCAGTAAATATAGATATTATGCATACTTCCTGTCAACATCTGTGATTATGTGGCATTCTTTCATAACTTAGTACAATTTTACGAATAATAATATTTAAGAAATTAATATAATTGTACAAATGTTTTTTTTAAAATGGGTCGATTTGGATCATAATCCGTATTATTGGATCATGGGGCACATCAATTATCAATTACATAATGAATCAGATTATTGATCATTATCACACTTGGATCAGAGCATAATTTGCTCAGGCCTAATTGGAGAGCAAAAGAAATATAAAGCTAAATTGGAAACATAGGATCCAATGGGCCTGGATTTACAAAATTACCCAACAGAAAAGGAGACAAAGAAACTGTGTGATTCCCAATAAGGAACAACTATTGGATTTTAGGTACGAAACACGTAAAGTCTATCCAAATCACAATTTTGGAAACATTCGAAAATTGAAACACTAAGAAACCTTCAGGAAACATCTCCAAAACATGATTTCTCCAAAAAAAAAATAAGAAGAAGAAATTAGCTATGAAATGAGGTGGAAATGTTGGGTGTTCACCAGTGAGATGTAATAAAAACACTTCAGAACAATATTCAACTTTTTTAAAAAATCAAATGGGGGTCCTACTTGGAAATATGGAAGTGTGTGGGACTGCGGGTAAAAATTTAGCGGTGATAAAAAACTAGTTCCATTTTTATTCTTTTTTTATTATATGGATTTAATATCTTTGATGTTATTATATATAATAAAAGTTAATATAAAAGTTTCCCAATGTTTGATAGCCTACAATTTTATTTTATTTTTTGTCACTTCGTTTCCACATCTTCGTACCCATTTCCTATTTACGCTTCCTTGCTACTTAGGATGACACACAACACCACAACAAGAAGTCTGTGATACTTGCATATGAAATCAAAATCATCAAGTAATACCGTTTTATTCGTGTGCAAGAGAGACTGTCTCTGTTGATGCAGATCATGAAGAATTGAAACACCAAGCTCTTCTGTCTCCAGCATGGTCTTTCTACTTTCCCTAACTCTGTCACTAGTCTTGTTTAATCTTTCAGTCGACATCAGTAATCTTCCTTTTTGATCCGCTGATACCTACACCACTTACCATTCAGTGTCACCACAAATCATAAAGAGAACGAGTATTCTCATTTCTCAAAATTAGATAAAAGAGTTGATGAATAATGATATATGCTATAGTCGTGAAACACTTCAAATATTTAATTATTTGCTTGCTAGAAAAAACAAGTTCCTCGTTACTGAGATGTGAGAGAAGACACTAAATGCCCATAAAGATGAGCAAATTTTAAACGTTTCTCTTTCAGGCTTAAGTTTTTTTTATACATGCAAGTTCCTGCTAACTGCAATTATATGTAGCTACAGGAGATTCCTTTCCAAAGCATACTGCCAAATACCACGACTATGGCCAAGACTTTCTACTGTGAGACATAAACAGGATTTATATATATAAACTAATCAGTCATACCGTTGAAGCATCAGCCATGCCCGACTCCAACAACTCGTCTCTTGCAGCCTGATTTAAGTTAGTTGATACAATTCGTTTAACTTCACTCTTCAAATTGTTCAGATCAGATTTATATTCCCTTAACTTAGCAAGAAGCACGGCCTTCACATTGGGCTGCAAACTTCTTGCCTCAAGGTCCATCTTGCGGACCTGCAGATTCAATCAGCCAAGATTATATTTGATTTCTAGGATATGGGAAAAAAGAATTGAATATATTTTGCAGCAAGTATAAAGCTCATATAATACCAAAGATTCTGCTTCATCCAGTCCAGCTTTTACTTCGGAAAGTTTTTGTTTTTTTTGTTCTGTAAGAAGTAAGAATATATATTTAAACAGCAATGTCCTGAACTCATGAAAAGGAGAAATTCATAATAATGATAGTAAAGGAAAAGGTACACAAACCTTTTTCTTTTCTATTTTACACAAGTAAAAGGCATGCAAACATTGTGGAACGAAAAGAACTTTAGATAAGATAAGCAATAGAATAAAATTCAAACCAATAGTTTCAGAGATTAATTGCATCAGTAATGCTGCATAGTGATATATATATATATATATATATATATATATATATATATATGAATCAAAGGGTTCAGGATCAACTATAAATAATTCAACAGAGTTACAGATCCTATAATTCCCAAAAACATTAGTCAGTTCATTATTCCGTAACACCAATTGCTTAAAAAAATTCTAATGTCAAATGCAAGAGGTTGAGGTAGATTGAGGCCACAACTGTTTAATGATTAATCATAAATGTATAAATAGACATTAAACATTTGTGCATTAAGAGGTCAATCATTCACAGGCATTGAAGTATAACAAACAATAAAATATCTTACTCGTACATTAATCAATAAATTGTACCACCTCTATTAGTCAAAATTAACTCCATTCCAATTTGAGTATCATGATTCAAAACCATATTTGTGGCATTTAGATATAAAAAAATAACACTTGTTTGAAATTGGTAAATTGCACGTCAGAGTTCAGATGCTAAAGAATTATTTATAAAAAGTTGAAATATAATATTTCTAAGTATGGCTTTTGAATATCTTAAAATCCAACTATGACACTCGTACTGGAATGGAGAAGGGGGAACTACTACAATGAGCGTAAAAAACAACCCTTCTCTATTTCAGAAACTTGTTTACAGGGCATATAAACATGTGTGTGCATATTCTTATGAAGCTGTAGTGGAAAGAAATTAGTAATGGGATGGATAACAATTCTATATTTTTGAATCAGAGTGACGTTTTTCATAATAACATTGTAGGAGCTTAAAAAGTAGAGTAACTCTAAACCTCTTGTTCTGTTGTTCACATGTAATCAGTAGTATAAGATATTTCAAATTGTCAAAAACAATATCTGGGGAAGAAATTGCATTATGAAACAAACTACATAAAAAAATAACATTTAAATAATTCATTAAAATATCATACTTCACACATGACAACTTTCACATATACCAAATTAGAGGAAGTAAAGGTATTACAGGTACAATAATATTTGGAGACTGCTGAAAAGGCAGCTTCACAGTAGATACAATTGATATATCCTCTGTCCTCATGCCTAATAGCAACCTCATCCATAATAAGAAGCCTACTAGGCATCATGGCTCACAAAAAATTAAAAAGAAACAAGTCTACAAGAAAACTAAGAATAATCAACACTATACAAGATAAATTACCAAGTTCTAATTCTCTATAACCTCATTATATATCAAAACAATAAGTCAATCGAAGTGCATTCCTTATGTTTGAAACATTAAAAAGAACCATCTTACAATCCTAACTTCCATTCAACAAATTGACAACAAGCTTAACTTTGGGGTGGGGTGGGGTGGGGTGGGGTGGGGTGGTGGGGTATAACTAAGGATGTCAATGAGTTAGCCGAACTTAATAATGAATTAAGAAATATATATATATATATATATATATATATATATATATATATATATATATAGTCATACAGAATGAATACGTTAAAGAGATGATTGAAAGTTTTTTCAAATACAATTAATTCAGTATTTTGATGAGAGGGTTTGAGTCTGACCTCCATCGACCAGAGTAGCAGAGGTACACTTTTTAGATAAATTTGCGGAAAGCTCACAGTATTGGCGTTCGTAACCTTCAAATACCTCACTCATCGTGTACAAAACTCTAATTCAATTTCCACTCTGAATGACAAGAAAAGAAGCACTATTCAATTGGTAATTGATCTCATAATTTAATATCGTATAGCTTAGGGCTATTTATGTGACGGTAAATCACAAAATCTATTGAAATTTGAAAGCATTAATAAAAATATTATAGAAAACACGAGCTACATATCCTTATAATAAAATTAATTATAATGCAATTTATGAAAACTAAGAGCGTAAACCTGAATATGATCGGAAAATTAGTCGGAAGCTGAAGATATGACGACTTTAATGGATCTGATATTGCTATTTGGAGTTTGACAGCAAAAAAAAAAAAAAAAAAAAAGGCAAAAAGGGGTAATGTCCGGCAAAGTACAAAAATGCCCTTTTGGTTTTACTCGAATTCCTACTTAATTCATTAACATTTTTTTTCTTCCGGACGTTATAAATTTTAAGTTAATTGTGCCGCTCCCAAAAGTACTTCTCTCATTATCCCAAAAAATTGTCTCATTTATATTAATAATTTTCAACTTCCCATAAAGGGATAGTGATGAAATTTTAAATAAATTTTACTTGATAAATGATACTTTCTTAATCCATATGTCAAAACCTTAAACGATATTTTTTTAGGAACGAAAGTAGTAGCATTTATTGTATTAAACTTGCACAACTCATTCACAATGATACACACAAAACTATTTAAACAAGGACTTCCATTAACCAATTTCAACAATTTTTTTGACATTGAGTTAACTACAAGAAAAATTGCAGTACATTATAATTTACAACACTACCAATTCATCTAACCATTTTTCTACCTAAGTAACATAAAACAAATGCAGATGAATGTAACTAATAATAACACAACAATGCACTTCCTATTCAAATAATCTACTTGTGAGACACCAGATTTTATGAATAAAGATTTAATTTTTTCCAAATAATTTTTTTATTATGGTGTTGATTTGATGTAATGTTATAGTTGTGGGTAATATTTATAAATTTTGTAAAGTAAGCAAGTGGTTATATAATATTCGATTGGTCGGGGAATATCCGTCAATATGCGAATGACAGATAATCATTGGTGGACCCCACAAATGTAATTATTATTTGATTGAGAAAACGAAAAAATACTTTATGAAAATAACTACGAAAGTTTTACTGATTAACTGTTGAAACACCCGTGTTAAAAATACAATGAATACGCGTGGTTCGCATAGTAGTAAGACACGGTATTGATTATCGATGCTTATGTGAGAAGTCACCAAGATTGTTCAATCGGTATTCGGGACACTTTTTGTGTTTTCGAAAGTACTTATTCACGAAAGTTACTATTCACGGAGTTACTTATTCACGAGTTACTATTCATGAGTTACTATTCACGAAGTACTATTCATGGAATACTATTGATCACCCGTAAAATATATTTTTTTTTTTCTATTAAATCATTTTTGGGTACAATATTATTCCACGAGGAGATGTGCTAATTTTTTCGATCGTTGGTTGAAGATATAATAAGTAAATCAATATCAACCACCGTGGTGGAAAGTTATAATAGTAAATCAATATGGATCGTTGGTTTAAAGTTTTAATAAGAAATCAAGATGGACCGTTGTTTTAAGTTTTAATAGTAAACCAATATGGACCGTCCGCTTAAAAGTAAATCAATCTGATCGTTCATGAATTAGTTACTATTCACCCATTTTCCTATAAATAAGCTCATTCCTTCATTATTTCTTACGAATTCAATTGAAACTCTGTAGAGAGAGAAAAGTTATAGAAAAACTATAGAAAAGTATTATGCTACTTCCCTACTCTTATATTCAGCTTTTACTTTTACGTAAGGGGGGTATTATTTATTTTGTATTCATGAAGAGAACTTCATTATTCCATTATTTATTATTCGTTGAATAACTCAGATACGCGGGCTACCCTATACTTAGTGAAATTTTTCTGTTATTTCATTCTTTATTATTCTATCTAAATATCTTCGTTCAATAAGGCTTACGCTTTACTGGTTCCATTATTTATTATTCATTGAATATCATCGTCTGCATGCGTTCGTTCTGTGGACCCGGTTCCATTATTTATTATTTTGTCGAAATATACCGTTCTGCATGCGCTTTTACGTCCGGACTGATTCCATTCTTTATTATTCTCGTTGGAATATCTTGTCTCATGCGCTTTCTGCCTGACCGTTCCGTTATTTATTATTCGTTGGAATAACTCGCATGCGCGCGGCCTATCGCATTTATGGTGATTTCTTTTGTTATTCCATTCTTTATTTACTTGAGTTGGTTAAAACTTTGACTTCTATACTCCATGAAATTAGTGGAATATCCTTGATATTTGCGGCTTCATCCAAAGATCTTTTCATAGAAATATTCTTCCGAGCATTCTTGAATTTTACTCTACAAAGCAAGATCATGTCGACAATTTGAACGTTATCGGTTCCTAGATAAATTAATTCTTGAACTTGTTTTATTGAATTCTTTTATCATTGTCATCATCCTCATGTTTATATTATGTTGAAAGTCATCTGTGGCCTTCAGAGTGCATGTAGATGGACTTGGTATGATTATGACTATGGATTATTCTTCTATAATCATAACCGTAATGTTACAAATGATGTGAAAAAAGTCCTCATTGGCCCGTGAGTGCATTGATGGACGCTTTTTGGTATGATTATGGCTATGGATTCTTTTTTCGTCAGTAGTCAGTAAAGATGAATTGTTTTATGGCACGATCGGGACCGTTGATGAAAACATGATTATCTTAAGTCGTAATGCATGGATAATTCGTGGTCGTGTTACTAAAGAATATCCTCGTCAGTAAAAGCATGGGTGATTCGATGATGTGGATTATTTTTTAAGTTGAGTCCCAAGCGATAAAAGTGATGAAAACCTTTAAATCATAGAATATATAGTAGATTTTATTCCTACTTGACTTCTTCTAATGGATTTCTTGTTCACCGCAGCTTAAACTTGATAGTTATTATATTTTATCGCTTTAACATCGCTTGAAGGCTAACGATAAATTATTCTCGCATTATCTTAGTCATAATATTTCTTCATCGGGCTAGTTGAGCTCACCTTTTCTTTCACCGTTTCTTCGTGAAAATGAGAACGTAATGGGACTAGTCAGGGAACAAGAGTGATGGTCCTAGATGGTGCATTAGTAGTCCTCACTATTCTCGTGAAATAGTGTGATAATAATTATAATGAGGACTCCTTTTGAGTTTGTATAATCTCTAGTAGACAATATTTGTATTCAAACTCATAGCTTTATGTTTTGTCGTATTGTATACGTACAGTTTATTATTAAGTTGTATTTGAATTTCGCACTATGTATCCATGCGACTCAAGATGGGTGATGTATACCTAATTTTGGGGGCGCATAAATATATCAAAGCTTAGGATATGATCCTCGCTAAGATGTGAGAATAGAACTAGAGGGGAGAGACGGAATTCCTTTCGCTAGTATGACCTACCTAAGTTTTTTTTGGTATTTAATTGGTCACGTAATAAAGGATAATATGTTATATGTCAATTAACCTTTATTTTGTGGCAATATCTCAAAATGACATCCGAGAATGTTGAGAATAAGCAATGCAAAGACAGAGACCGCTGATTCTCCACATATCAATAATCGTGACAATGTGCAACAAGATGGCGATAATCCTCCCAGAAACAACAACACCGATCAATTGATGAACGACAGACGACGCTTAGGAGCTTTTTAGAATTCATGCAACATCAAAGCGAGGGCGCTTTCTTGCTCATAATGCAGAGAA